>CM064526.1:10615980-10630433 GCA_032716605.1 Paralithodes platypus | reverse complement strand
AATTCAATACTAATCCGTTAAGAACCGCGAATTTGGATAAAGCTCCACCAACACGACCCAAATTCAAAAACCGTCAGGGATAACGGACCGAGGACCGAGGACAGCCATGAATGTAAATGTAGATCCGACCAGAAACAAAAATTCGATGAAAGAACGATCTGCGAGTTCTAAAACCGCAACTTTAAAGGTTTTCTATGCAAACGCTCGTAGCATACGCAATAAATTTTCAGGATTTAGAGGAACTAGTGTTTACAGAAAATTATGATGTGATTGGCATAACAGAATCTTGGCTCAATACACAAGATAGAGACTTTTTAGCAGAGTATTCACTTCCCGGTTATGTAATGTTTGAGAACAGCCGAATAAATAAAAATGGAGGTGGCGTTTTATTTTATATCAAAGAAAGTCTTAACCCGACCCTCGTGTCAAAACCTCAAATTGTGAACGTCGACACAGCTTTTGTGCTAATAAAGAATAATAAAGGTACAAAAATAATACTTGCGTTAATATACAGACCTCCAGATCAATCAGTGCAAACTGACCGAGAAATTTACGAACAAATTGCAGATTTAAGTAACTCACAAGATACCGTAATTTTTGGCGACTTTAATTTACCTGTGACCAAGTGGGGCGATACTCTTACTTCACACTCCGGACATGACTTGTATACGAACTTGCAAGAGAGTTCGCTTTATCAATTTGTTCGAATGCCGACCCGTGGGTAATAACGTTCTTGACATTGTACTTGCAACAAAAGAAGAATTGATAGAGAATTTGAATGTTGGTGATGAATTCAGTAACAGCGACCATCGTACGATAACTTTCACTTTAAAGTTTACTAGTAACGAACCAAATAGTAGCATCGAAAAAGTCCCTAATTTCAGAAAGCAAACTTCCATAAACTTAGAGCTATGTTTAAAGAAACTGACTGGAGCTTTTTAATTAACAATAACGACATAAATACATCTTGGAAGTTATTCGAAACCACTTACCTAAAAGCAGTTGCAAGACTGCATACCATCGAAAAATACGGGCTCCAGGCCATAATAATAAGCCCAAATGGTGGAATAAAGATATTTCAAACTGCCTGCTTGCTTAAAAAATTTGCTAATGATAGATTAAAATCCTCACAAAATGACGAAGAACGGGTGAAATTTGTAGAGCTACGACGCAAAGCAAAAAAGTTAATTAAGCAAAGTAAAAAGACCTTAGAGTTACATATTGCGAATCAAAGTAAAACAAACCCGAAAGAATTCTATAGTTATATCAGAAAGAAAAAAGTAGTTACTTCAACTGTTGGACCGTTAGTCGATGAAAAAGGAGAATACACCAAAGACGAAGTACAAATGAGTAATGCCCTCAATACCTTCTTTGCATCAGTTTTACAACAGAAGACCTCCGTGATATCCCTACACCATCGCCGATTCAGATTGATAATTCAGATGTTCTAAGCAATATCACCGTTACAGAGAGAGAAGTATTGAATTGTTTAGATAAACTCAAGGAAATTAAAACGCCAGGACCTGATACAATCTCGCCTAGAGTTCTAAAGGAAGCTAAGAATGAGCTCTCCAAACCACTGACATTACTATTCAATAAATCCTTGCAGTCTGGAACTATGCTGATCAGTGGAAGCTAGCCAACGTAACACCGATATTCAAAAAAGGCAGCAAATCCCTAACAGTAACTATCGTCCAATTAGCTTAACCTCAGTTGTATGTAAAATGCTAGAAACGGTTCATACGAGACAGGACTCGTAAATCACTTAGAGGAAAATAACATACTTAAAGATACTCAACACGGCTTTCGTAAAAAACGTTCCTGTTTAACAAACCTCTTAGACTTCTTCCACGATATCCTCAACCTCTACGATGAGAGTAAAGCTGTAGATATTATATACCTTGATTTTCAAAAGGCCTTTGACAAAGTTCCCCACAAACGTTTACTGCTAAAACTAAAAGCGTATGGAATACAAGACGGTGTGTTGAAATGGATAGAAAATTGGCTCAGCAACAGAAAGCAAAGGGTAGTCATAAACGGTAAGGCATCTAAATGGACACAATGTAAGTAGCGGGGTACCCCAGGGATCGGTACTAGGACCAATTCTCTTTCTAATTTACATCAACGACATAGATGAGGGTCTCACCTGCACAATCTCAAAATTTGCTGACGATACAAAAATTGCAAATAGCGTACTCTCAAAAGAACAATTGGCGATATGCAACACAATCTAGATAAATTGTCATGTTGGGACCAAATTTGGCAAATGAGTTTCAATGCGGATAAATGTAAAGTACTACATGTCGGATACCTAAATGAGGGAAAGCAAACTATTCGATGAATGGCACTCAGCTTAAGAATGTAAACAGAGAAACCGATCTGGGAGTAACAATATCGAGTAACCTAAAACCGAGTCAACAATGTTCAGAAGTTGTTAAGAAGGCAAACAAAATAATTGGCTTTATAGGCAGGTCATTTGAGCATAAATCCAAAGAAGTTATCCTAACCCTTTACAATTCCTTAGTCCGCCCTCTTCTGGAATACTGCGTTCAATCCTGGTGCCCTTATTACCAAAAAGATATAAACAAGCTAGAACGAGTTCAACGTAGAGTTACCAAAATGATACCAAGGCCTAAAGAACAAACCATACGAAGAGCGTCTTAGAGAATTAAATCTATTTCCTTTAACCCAGCGCAGATTAAGAGGCGACTTAATTCAAGTGTTCAAAATCATCAAAAGGCATCGACAATATGAACTGTAGTAAGTACTTCACTATCGACCAATCTAATTACACGCGGGGAAACGGTTGCAAAATTATTGGTAAATCTTTTAACTCGCACGAATCTAAGAATTTCTTCTTCAATCGAGTTGTCAACTTGTGGAATGGGCTTCCCCGAGACGTTATAGACTGCAGCACCGTTGATTCATTTAAATTCCGCCTAGACAAATATCTCGCATCAAACCCGTGACTGACTGCGTTTGTAAATGAATAACTTTATCCTCCCCTCAGTTACTAACCCATATGTCCCCTACTAACTTCCTAGTCCTGCCACGTTAGTGGCAGGGCAGTAGTTCCCTTTCCAATGTTCCCTTACCCACTCTAAACCACTGTTTGGACACTTGATCCTCAGTGTTTTGGAGGACAAGCAACCTAGAAGGGTCACTAGACCTGTTGTTGCTTGATTTCCTTTGTACTCCTTTGTACTACAACCATCACTACTTCAACCCTACTATCACCACCACAACCACTACCTCCATCACCACAACCACTACCTCCATCACCACAACCACCAAAATCACTACCATCACCACCAATATCACCACCACAACCACTGCCATCACTGCATTCACCCCGATCATCATCACCACCAATGTCACTACCACAACCACTACCATCACTACATTCACCCCTACCACCATCACCACCACAATTACTACCTCTATCACCACAACCACCACCAATACCACTACAACCACCACCAATATCACCACTACAACCACTATCATCACCACAACTACTACCATCACCAGAAGCATCATACATTTACCCCTACCATCACCACATCCACTACCACCACCACAATCGCCACCTTACCTATCACAATCATAACCATCAATACATCTACCATCATCACGCTCTCCCCCCCAACCACCATCCCCCCCCCCCCCCCCCCTCCCCGAAATACCCTACCAGCAGCTTGAACTGAACAGAGGTAATTGTTAAATCCACCTCACTGCTACTCTCGTGTGTGTGTGTGTATTCACTTTATTCCCTGTCTACTGTATGCCTGTTTGTTTGTCCTTTTGTTTAACCCTTTCTGTACCAGCGAAGTCGTTTTAATTTTGTTCTTGCTATATCTAGACGATTTTGTGCAGCTTAAAAAGGATCTGCGGTAGTAAGAAGGATGAAGTGCGATAGTTCGAAGCCTGTTAATTGTTGAAGGCCCTTTTGAAACTGAATAAAATCGTCTACTAGCAGCCTGAACAAAGTTAAAAGGACGTTGACGGTACAGAAACTATTACAAATATTATCCCTTTACTGTTCTGCTCAAAGTTGTATATGTCTGTCTGTCTGTCTGTCCTACTGTCTATTCATTTGATTAATTCCCCTTCTGTCTGTCTACCTGTCTGTCTATTAATTTGGTTACCTCCATTATATCTGTCTGTCTGTCGGTCCCGCTGTCTATTCATTTGGTTACCTCCCCTTCTGTCTGTCTGTCTGTCTGTCTGTCTGTCTATTTGTACATCTGTCTAAAAATAATATAATTATTTGCATCGTTCTACTGAAACTTCTATTGCCTGCCTGTCTGTATGTCTGTATGTCTCTTCATTTGATTACCTACCCTTCTGCCTGTCTGTTTGTTTTTCTGTCTACAAAATATAACCACCATCACTTCTCTGCTCTAGGTTCTGTCTACATGTCTGTTTCACTGTCTCTTCATTTGGTTACTGGTCCTTCTGTCTGTCTGTCTGTCTGTCCCGCTGTCTATTAATTTGATAATCTGTCCAACTGTCAGTCTGTCTACAAATGTAAACTTTCACTGCTCTGCTCAAACTTCTGTCTGTCTGTCTGTCTGTCTGTCTGTCTGCGTTTGTATTTGGTGTTTTTCTTTGTGTGTCTATAATCGTCTTGTCAAAGTGTAGCAGCAAAATTACTTTGAATTAATATTTATGTTTGGATAACTATTTTCTGTCTGTCTGTCTGTCTGTCTGTCTCTCTCTCTGTCTGTCTGTCTGTCTGTCTGTCTGTCTGTCTGTCTCTCTCTCTCTCTCTCTCTCTCTCTCTCTCTCTCTCTCTCTCTCTCTCTCTCTCGTGCGTATATAATAATTAATAAGTTAAATAATACCGTCTGAGCTCCATTAAAGTCTCTCTCTCTCTCGTGCGTATATACCGTAATAATTAATAAGTTAAATAATACCGTCTGAGCTCCACGTATATAATAATTAATAAGTTAAATAATACCGTCTGAGCTCCATTAAAGTCTCTCTCTCTCTCTCGTGCGTATATACCGTAATAATTAATAAGTTAAATAATACCGTCTGAGCTCCATTAAAGTCTCTCTCTCTCTCTCTCTCTCTCTCTCTCTCTCGTGCGTATATACCGTAATAATTAATAAGTTAAATAATACCGTCTGAGCTCCATTAAAGTCTCTCTCTCTCTCGTGCGTATTATCTCTCTCTCTCGTGCGTATATACCGTAATAATTAATAAGTTAAATAATACCGTCTGAGCTCCATTAAAGTCTCTCTCTCTCTCTCGTGCGTATATACCGTAATAATTAATAAGTTAAATAATACCGTAAAGGATGGACGAGAGAGAGAGAGAGAGAGAGAGAGAGAGAGAGAGAGAGAGAGAGAGAGAGAGAGAGAGAGAGAGAGAGGATAATACAGTAGTAATGTATAACGTAAACACACTCACGATTATTTTATTAGTTTCCTCCCTAGACCTCCATCAAGCTTAAGAACCCCCCCCTCCCCCAAGACCCTCCTTCAAGATAAATTTGTACAATTTTCGATAGAAAAATGTCATGGCCGAAGGCCAGTTTCTCTTATATTATAGGCTCGCTATCGCTCGCCAGGAATAAATCGACACCTATATGACACGAAAAGTCATATTAACAAACAATGGGGCGAAAGGTCTTAAAATCGCCAAAGTAATGGGCCGAACGTCATATAATCTGAAAACCAATGCGGCTAGACTTGAGGAAGAAGGTGGACCAGAAAAACGGCCCATCTCCCCATAAGTAAGATTATCCAATTTAATTAAGTATGGAAAGAAATTGATGGAGTCGGAAGGAAGGTTGGTTGTAATAGACTTTATCGGTGTGTTTCTTCTGGACTCCTTTCTCCTTCATGTTTAGCCCCATTGGTTTTGTTGTAAATCGTTCACCCCATTAGTTTGACAATTTTAAGAACTTTCGCCCTATTTATGTCAATTTTAATACCATTCGTACCATGTAGGTGTCAAATATTTCCTGGCGAGCGATAGCGATCCTGTAAAATAGAAGGAACCGGACTTCGGCCGGGACTTTTTTCTACCGAAAAGTATACAAAATATATTTCAAAGCCCCCGGGGGGTCTTCGGGGAAAAAAATATGACTAACCCCGATAAAGAAAACGCCATACCTCCCTTAAGGGGAGGTATTTAGTTTGTTCCCTAGACCTCCAGCAAGCTTAAAATTACATCCCCTTGAGTCCCTTTCAAGATAAATTTGTAAATTTTTCGGTAGAAAAATTTCCCGGCCGAAGGCCGGTTCCTCTTAAATTACAGGCTCGCTATCGCTCGCCAGGATAAAATCGACACCTGAATTGCACGAAAGGTCTTAATATGGGGTGAAAGTTTTAAAATCGCTAAACTAATGAGGCAAACGTTTTATAATATCAAAAGCAATGGGGCTAAACATGAGGGAGAAAGTGGTCAAGAAAAAAAATCCCTCAAGTGGAGATATCCCGTTAATGAAGAAAACGCAATACCTCTTCTAACAAAGAAAACGACATATCTCACCTAATAAAGAAAACTATGTACCTCTCCTAACAAAGAAAACGACATATCTCTCCTAATAAAGAAAACTATATACCTCTCCTAACAAAGAAAACGACATATCTCTCCTAATAAAGAAAACTACATTCCTCCTAATAAAGAAAACGCCATACCTCTCTCTCTAGCCCTCTCACTCTTTCACACACTCAGTGTCTCTCACTATCTCTCGCTTTCTCTCTCACTCACTCACTCACTTGCTCTCTCTCTCTCTCTCACACTCTCTCTCTAGCCCTCTTACTCTCTCTCTCTCTCTCTCTCTCTCTCTCCCCCCCCCCCCCCCCAGGTGGACAATTAGAGGCCCGCACCGTAAAGCCACCACGAAGCAGAGGGGAATTAAGACGAGCCGGGCCAGTAAAAGGAAGAAGAAGAAGAGGGGGGAGGGCGTAAAACCAGGCACAGTCTTAAATAGAGAAGTTACCCCGGCGCTTGTATATGTGTGGGGGGTGGGGCGGGGAGGGGGTGGGGTAGAGGGGGTGTGTGGGGGGGGGGGGGGGGTGTTTGTGGGGGGGGGGGGGTGAGGTTTGTGAAGAGGGAGGGAGGTGTTTGTGGGAGTGTGGTTTGAGGGGAGAGGGTTAGTGGGTGGGGTATATAGGATGTGTTTGTGCTGGGGGTGACGGTGGGGTGTGGGGGTGAGCGTTGTAGGGTAGAGGGTTCGTGGGTGGGGGATATAGAATGGGTTTGTGCAGAGGGTGACGGTGGGGTGTGGGGTGGGGCGGGCATAGTCGTAACCATAGAAGTTACCCCACTGTGTATATGTGTGGGAGTCGGTGGGTAGTGTTTGTGGGGGTGGGGTAGAGGGTTTGTGCAAGGTGGGTGGGAGGGTAGTGTTTGTGGGGGTGAGGGTGGTGTTTGTGGGGGTGAGGGTGGTGTTTGTAGGGGTAGGAGGGTGGTGTTTGTGGGGGTGGGAGGGTGGTGTTTGAGGGTGTGGGGTAGAGGGTTTGTGCAGGGGGTGGGGGATGGGAGGGAGGTAATTGTGGGTGTGGGTTTGTAGGGTCAGGGTTCGTGGGTGGGGGGATATAGGATGGGTTGGTGCTGGGGGTGGGCGGTCGGTTGGGGGTATAGGTGGAGTTTGTACAGGGGGTGGGAGGGAGGTGTTTGTGTGGGAGGTGTTTGTGTGGGAGGGAGGTGTTTGTGTGGGAGGGAGGTGTTTGTGTGGGAGGGAGGTGTTTGTGTGGGAGGGAGGTATTTGTGTGGGAGGGAGGTGTTTGTGTGGGAGGGAGGCGTTTGTGTGGGAGGGAGGTGTTTGTGTGGGAGGGAGGTGTTTGTGGGAGTGGGGTAGAGAGTTTGTGCAGGGGGTGGGGGTGGGAGGGAGGTGTTTGTGAGAGTGGATGTGGGGTTTGTGCATTGTGTGGGGGTTGAGGTGGAGTTTTTGAAGGGGGTCGAGGTGTGGGTTTGTGTATTGGGGGGAGGGGGAGGGGGGTATTGAGATGGGGCCCCCTAGGGGTGGGAGGGAGGTGTTTGTGGGTGGTGAGGTTAGTTGGGGTGAAGTTTGTATAGGGTGCAGAGGGTGGGGGGTGGGAGGGAGTGTTTGTGGGGGGTGAGGTTGTTGGGGGGGAAGTTTGTATAGGGTGCAGAGGGTGGGGGTGGGAGGAAGGCGTTTGTGTATAGGGTGGAAATGAGGTTTGTGTATCGGGTGGGGGTAGAAGTGGGGTTTGAGCGATGGGTGGGAGGTGTTTATGGGTGGTGAGGGTTGTGGGGGTAAGGGTTTGGGCAGGGGGTGGGTGTGAGAGGAGGTGCAAGTACAAAGGAAATCAAGCAACAACAGGTCTAGTGACCCTTCTAGGCTGCTTGTCCTCCAAAACACTGAGGATCAAGTGTCCAAACAGTGGTTTAGAGTGGGTAAGGGAACATTGGAAAGGGAACTACTGCCCTGGAACTAATGTCCGTGGCAGGATTAGGAAGTTAGTATGGGACAGATGGGTTAGTAACTGAGGGGAGGATAAAATAAAGTTATTCACTTACAAACGCAGTCAGTCGCGAGTTAGATGCAAGATATTTGTCTAGGCGAAGTTTAAAGGAATCAACGGTGCTGCAGTCTATAACGTCTCGGGGAAGCCCATTCCATAAGGTGACAACTCGATTGAAGAAGAAATTCTTAGATTCGTGTGAGTTAAAAGATTTACCAATAATTTTGCAACCGTTTCCCCGCGTGTAATTAGATTGGTCGATAGTAAAGTACTTACTACAGTTCATATTGTCGATGCCTTTGATGAATTTGAACACTTGAATTAAGTGGCCTCTTAATCTGCGCTGGGTTAAAGGAAGGGAGGTGGGGAAGCAGGGTGTCAAACGAAAGCCGAGTGCAATATTTGTATTCTTTAGATGCTTATGTTGTGGGTGTGGTGTCCCGAGTTTGAATCCCGGGAGGACCATATGCTTGCATTAGTTTATTCAAGTGCATTGGTGTTTTTAATGGATGATTAATGTTAATAACGTGGTGTTACTTTATTGTATATGTAAAGGTCAAATAATGGTTTATAGTTCAAATGATGTCTTTGGAAGTGATAACATGGCCAAAACAAGGCTATTTCCTGTACATTTCCTTGTAGTCATTCTCATCTACACTCAAATATTCAAACAAAATTGCTCCAGTTTGACACCCTGTGGGGAAGTATGGGGAAGGAGGAAGGGGAGATGGGGAGGAGGGGAGAGAGGAAGGGAGGGAAGGAGGGAGGGGGAGAGAAGGAAGGAAGGAGGAGGGAGGGGGAGAGAAGGAAGGAAGGAGGAGGGTGGGAGGTAGAGGAGGAAGGAAGGATAGAAGGAAGGAGGGGGGAGAGAGAAAGAATGAGGGGGGAGGAGAGAGAGAAGGAAGGAAGGAGGAGGAAAGGGAGAAGAGAAACAAGGAGGGAAGGAAGGAGGGAGACAAAACAGACAAACAAACAAGATAATTACGAGTGTGAAATTATTAACCCTTTACAGTATGTATTGTATGAAGGCTTAATATGAAGGCTTAATATGAAGGCTTAATATGAAGGCTTAATATTCTATTATCTGGCTTTAAGGGCAGATGGGTCGTTTTTCTGGTTCCCCTTCTCCCTCACGTTTAGCCCCATTAGTTTTCAGATTGTAATACGTTCGGTCCATTAGTTTGGCGATTTAGCACCTTCCGCCCCATTTCCTTGTCAATATTAAGACCTTTCGTGCCATTTAGGTGTCGATTTTGTTCCTGGCGAACGATAGTGAGCCTGTAATTTAGGAAGAACCGGCATTCGGCCAGGACATTTTTCTACCGAAAAATGTACAAATTAATCTAGAAGGGGGATCTAATGGATGTTTTTTTAAAGATTGATGGAGGTCTAGGCTAGGGAGGAAGCTAGAAAAATAACAAATACATGAAAAAATCGACCAAAAAGTGAACCATCCCCCTTAACAGTTCCTCCTACAATACAGGCTCACTATCGCTCGCCATGAACAAAATCCACACCTAAATGGCACGAAAGGTTATATTATTGGCGAAGAAATTGGGCGAAAGGTCACAAAATCTCAAACCTAACGGGGATAAACATGAGGGAAAAGGGGGTCCAGAAAAATAACAAAACCTCTCCTTAAATAATCCCTCGATCTGCATATAATTGATAATGTTGATAATGAAAAAGACAATACATATATAAAACCAGAGGGAGGTGATAGGGAGGGGGAGGCAGATATATTGGTGGGAGGGGGAGTGTGTGGAAGCGAGGGAGGTGGGAGGGATGGTAGGGAGGTGAAGCAAAAGGGGGGGTGAAGCGGAAGGGATTTTAGGGAGGCGAAAGAGAGATGGTAGGGAGGCAAGGGAGAAAGAAGGTGGGAGGAAGTCGAGGAAGGGAGGCAAACGGGAAGGAAAGACGAGAGGGAGTCGGACGGTCGTGGTAACAGACACAAGGGTGGTGGGGAGAGTTAACAGGGAGTGGGGAGAACACATTCAGGGGAGAAATAAATGGGGGGGGGGAGGGGGGGGGGGAGAAGAATACCCATTTCAGACACCTCGACTTTCCGCCGACCGCCGTGCCCGTAAATAACCATGGGATATGCACGCTTTCACACACACTTCGACCTCTGCAAAATGCTGCATACGACCGTCGTGTGACCACGGCGGCTTTTTTCAATCCGACACGGCGCCGCAAAGTTACCAAGGTAATCTGGTCGTACGTGTCATTCACGGCAGAAGTTGTCAGCACAACGGCGCACTCTCTGGAATGCACGGCGTAGTGCCGTACACATCGGCAAGTCTGAAAGGGTCGGTGCACATTGAGATGCAGGTAACAAGCGCTGCAGCACAAATTTGCAAATAATTATTTAGAATTACGGTGCGCACATTGTGACTCAGGCCAGCCCAGGCCTACGTTTAATTTGACATAACTATTTGCATTATTCTGCTCTGTACTGCGTTACCTGTGTTGCCTGCGTCTAAATGTGCGCCAGACGGAAGGGAGGAGAAACGTGTGTGTGGGAGGAGGAGGGGAGGGGCTGGGCATGAGGAGGGGATACACAGAACCAAACCTGGCCGAATATTTCCAAGGCATATCATCAAAATAACATCAGCAACACCTACTGTCATCATTGTCCCGAGTCCTCAATATCTTGCGCTAGCCAACCAAGTTGCCGACAACGTACGCCTCAAGACCACACTCAAAAGAAATCCACGAAACACTAATTGAACTAACACGCGCGCTGTCACTCCGGCAATGATCAACTGGTAAGTGAGGTGTGGTTGCTTACTGCTTGAGTCACGTGTTTGGCCAGTAGCTCTGATGCCGGAGATCATTTTATTGTCCTATTATATCTCATTATCGTGGGATATTAATTAATGATACGGCTAGGCGCCATATGTTTGGCTGGCTTAACTGTTATGTATATGTGTGTGAACGGGATAATATGTAAGTCCTATCCCTAATACATATATAAGACTGGTAGGTTTAATCCCTCATCATCCCACACGATTGGTTGGCTGCATTGAGAGGGAGGGATGGGGGCGGGGAAGAGACGGTAGAGGGGTGGTGGGGGGTTAAGTAGAATGATAGAGGGGTAGGGATGGGGGACGGGGGAGGGGTAGAGATGGAGGAGGGTTAGAGATGGGGGAGAGGGGGAGGGTTGGGAGAGCGGTAGGGATGGGGGGGAGGGGCGAATGGGGTAGGGATGTAGGGAGGGGTAGGGGGTGGCAAGACGGGGGAGGGAATAGAGACTCAAGGGTAGGGGGGGGGGGGGGGGGGGGGGGGGGGACGGAAACAGGAGGAGGGAGTACCGGTAAACAGAACCAAACCAGGCTGAAAATTGCCACGGCAAAAATAACCCAAAACACCACCATTATTGACCACTTGCGAGTTTCAAGTTATAAGGAAGTTGGAGCTGTAAACATCGATATTCAGCAGTATTGTCAGCTAAAATAAGGTCATAATACATATATATAACCAAATTTATCATACTTTTTATCCATCAGAAACCCAGATTATAATAGCATTTCTGTATTATATCGATGTTTACGGTTCTAATTTCCTTATAGCCTGAAACTCTCAAGTGGACAATTAACACCAATCAATCGCCATCAACACCTACTTTATTATCCTTGTCCCGAATCCTCCAACCTTCCCGTCACCGTCACCAACCACCCAATCACGAACGCCGGGAGACCAAACACAGGTTAATCCACGAAACATACGCCTCAACCCTTTCACGCATTTATGACGCAGAGGTTGCCAGATTAGCAATAAGAAATAGAGTTCTCTCACTCTTATAATTACCTCTCCAAAATTAGTTTTCTGCCCACAGCTAACTCAAAGACAACTGCAGAGGTTGAAGTAACTAAACTAAAGGTTTCTAAATACCCCTGATGGTAACAAAGGCTTTAAAGTATCCCCAATAGGCTCAAAATCGCGTCATATGTCGGAGAGGGTTAAAACATTCACTACTGTCACTACCGCCATGTTCAACTCGGAAGTGAGGGTGGTTGGGGGGGGGGTTGCTTCTTGGGTCACGTGTTTGGGCAGTAGCTAGGATGCCGGTAATGTATTTATAATTGTATGTTTTATGTCTGGTTATCGTGGAATATTAACTAAGTATGTGGTTTAATAGGTTAGGATTGAAATGCGTGGCTTGCTTAGAATGCTAGACTACTCGGCCCACGGGACAGCTCGGCTCGGACAGCTCGGCCCACGGCGAGACAGCTCGGCCCAGTAAAACCGAGACAGCTCGGCCCAGTGTTAATTGCGATTAACCCTTATTTGCTTCGACAACATAAACACGATATAGAAGGCTATAGATGGCTATATTGATCATTTTGGAATCACTATGTCCCTATCTATTTATGTATCTATCTGTTCGTTTCATCAAACAAGTGACAATTCATTAACTTTTATTTCTCGTATTGATCATTTTGGAATCACTGTCCCTATCTAACCTAACCTAACCTAACCTAACCTAACCTAACCTAACCTAACCATAGCATAACTTGGGGCCGAGCTGTCTCGCCGTCGTGGCCGAGTTGTCCCATGGGCCGATCCGTCCAGTCACCCTTGCTTACTGTATAATATGTGTATGTGAACAGGAGAGGATTTAAACTATAGACTTAGTATGTAAATAAAACCGAATCCCTCACCTGATAAGTTGAGTCCCCATCATCCCACAAGTTGCTGGTGGTGTCATCTGTTGAGGGAAGAAGGGATTATGTTAATGAATGAAAACAAGAACATGGGAAACGTTACATTAAGAGAAAACGGAATCCTGATACAGATTTACGGAAAGACTTTAATATTTTCTGTCACGACTATTTGTTTGTTTTTTGTTTTGTACTTGTTAGCACGCACACAGACACTTATGCGCGCGCACATCAACACACTGGCACTTACGTTTGCACTCACATAATTGCCGACTTGCGAGTTTCGTTCTATAAGGAAGTTGGAGCTGTATACAAACGATATTTAACAGAATGTACTGCTAAAATACGGTTGTAGTACATGTATAAATACAAAAAACCCAATTCAACTTACCATTTATCCATCAGAAACGTACATAATTATTGCATTTCCGTTTAATATCGACGTTCACGGCTCCAACTTCCTTATAGCCTGAAACTCGCAAGTGGTCAATTATACAGCCCTTCAGCTACAACGTCAGGTGAGGTGAGGTGAATGTCTTGATGGTGTAATGGTTAGAGTGTTTAACATTTGTGTGTGGTGACCCAGGTTCCAATTCCGGTGGATCACATGCTTTCATTAATTTCATTGGGCGGTGTTTGGTGTTGGAGTGAAATTAATAAACACAGATTATATTAACCCCTTCTGTACCGGCGACGTCTTTTTGTATTTTATTCGAGCTATATGTTAACGATTTTGTGCAGCTAAGAAGGAGCTGTGGTAGTAAAAACGGTTAAGTGCGATAGTTCGAAGCCTGTTAACCCATACAGTACCAGGGAGGTGTGGCAGAGTGGTCTTGCCACTGGACTGGTAATCCAATGGACCCGGGTTCGAATCCCAATATGTCAATGGGAAGATATTATTGGGATGGAATTTGTGCTGTACCTAATTTCAGTGCATTACCACAGCACACCGAAATGCCAAAAAAATACCCTCATTGTTCCCTGATTAAATAGCATTGTATGAATATTCCCATATTCAAAATATGTTACAGGGGGGCAATGCCTAATGAGTTAATTGCTCAATAGGTGGCGTTCTGAGAGTGAGGGTCCGAGTGTGGGGGGTGAGACGGTGAAGCGCAGAGGCGGAGCAGCTTCAGATATGGAGTTGCTTCGAGCCGGGGTGCTTCGCATGTCTCACTCCCTAGACTGGAACAAGACCTCACGGGCCTCACCGTGTTCAGCGGTGTAGTGTAAAGGCTCTCAGCCTATGCCCGAGAGGGAGTAGTTGGAATATAGAGAAAAAACAAAAAAGGGACGTTCTTTTCAACACATTCTGGCAACTATTAGACGATTTTATTCAGCT
>CM064526.1:10455980-10610980 GCA_032716605.1 Paralithodes platypus | reverse complement strand
TGAATGCAAAATGGGAAGTGGAAGTTGAGAAGGATGTGGTCGGTAAGCAGGAAACGAAGGTCCGGTTTGGTCGTGTAGAGGTTCGTACAATGGAGACCTGGCAGTTTGAACACTGGGCAGCCAGAAAAGGTCCATGGCAGCAGTTTGCTCGTGATAGGGAGCGATTCTCTCGCCGCATAGCTGGGCTAGAGCACAAACTCTCTTGGGTGCTCAGTCAGGAGCACAGAGATAATGTTTATAAAAAGATGTAGCGGTTTCCGCGTGTCCAATACAACTCTTTCAATAATTAAGGATGCATTTTCACTGCTTAGCCCATTGGTGGAATTATTTGATTTATCTTATATATTCTTATGTGGGTGATTCATACAGACAGGTAGATGGATTGGGTGGGGGAGAACACAGGAAAGAGCTTTGATTTTTTATTCTCTAACGTTTTAGGCTATGGACAACCCATCTTCAAATGGTTTATTGCATTATTTTTACTTTGAAATGGTATTTAAGTTAATATGGACACTTTAATTACTCTTTTCATACCGAAGTTATTATTTCCCAATAAGGTTGCTTACGCTATGAAGATTATGTTTTATTATAACAACAATGATACACATAGTAGATCCTTCAGTCGTTTAACTCCTTCTCTACCGGTGATATCTTTTGTATTATATGCTAGCTACATTTAGACGATTATATACAGTTTAAGAAGGATCTGTGGCAGTAAAAAGGGTTAAGTGAGATAGGTTAAAGCCTGTTATATGTTGGAGGCCCTTTTTAAACTGAAACTAATGGTATAATAGTAGCCAGAATAAAGATATAAGGATGGCACTGGTACTGAACGGATTAATGCAGGGTAACAAACGTAACCCGAGTCATTACTTTGTGTCTTTATTATTAACTGTCTTGATGGTGTAATGGTTAGAGTGTTTAAGATCTGTATGTGGTAACCCAGGGTCGAATCACGGTAGGATCACATGCTTTCATTAATTTCATTGGGAGGTGTTTGGTGTTGGGAGTCAATAAATTATATTATCAGCTCACAGGTCCTTACTAAGATGGATGACAAAATGGTAATATTTAAAGGGAGATGGGTATATTTTTGTTAGAATATTTCATATATTTTTTTTATAATTTTAGTTTCCTCCCTAGACCTCCATAAAACATAAAAAATAATCCATTAGATCCCCCTTCTAGATTAATTTGTGCAGTTTTCGGTAGAAAAATGTCTCTCCCGAAGGCCGGTTCTTCCAAAATTACCGGCTCACTTTCGTTCGCCATGAAAACAAAATAGACACCTAAATAGCACGAAAGGTGTTAATATTGACAAAGAAATGGAGCGAAAGGTCTTAAAATCGACAAACTAATGGCGAAAACATCTTAAAATCTGAAAACTAATGGATGAGGGAGAAGGGGGACCAGAAAAACGAGCCAGCTCCCCTTAACACTATCTGGTGCAAATTCTTGGAAGTTTTGTTTAATTATTAGAGGATTATATTTGTATTTGCCACAATCAATTTTTTTTTTTTTTTGTTACCCTCTGGATTTGAAAAACGCCTCCAGACTCCCTTCAAACTATAAAACGTTCCTCAGACCCTCCTCAAGCTAAATATGTACATTTTTCTAACCGATTTCTCCTAAATTGCTGGCTCGCTATCGCTCGCCCAGGTAATATCGACACCTTATTGGGTTGAAGTGTTGTATAATCGCCAACCTAATGTGGTGAAATGTCTTAAAATATCCAAACTAATGGAGTAAAACAGGGAGGGTCAAAATAGACCCGCCCTGCACCTAATACGGTTAAACAACAATCCCTTGGCAGTAGCTTGTGTTAATAGTTTAGCAGTCATAGCAGGCAGGTGACTCACTCATATAATAGTCATAGTATTAAGTAACACCCCGTTGTTAACATTAATATTCAATTACAAACCCCAATGCACTTGAATAAACTAATGAAAGCATATGGTCCTCCCGGGATTCCAACTTGGGACACCACACCCAGAACATAAACATCTAAACCATTACACCACCAACACAGTTTCCAAGTAACATCCAAAACTATCATTTTAAGGGGAGGTGCATAGTTTGTTCCCTAGACCTCCATCAAGCTTAAAATTACACCCCCTAGACCCCCTTTCAAGATAATTTTGTGCTTTCTTTTCTCCCAGCTAAAGGCCGTTTCCTCTTAAATTACAGGCTCGCTATCGCTCGCCAGGAAAAAATCGACACCTAAATGGCACGAAAGGTCTTTAAATTGACAGAAATGGGGCGCAAGTTCTTAAAATCGCAAAAGTAATGGTGCGAACGTCTTAAAATATAGAAAATACTGGGGATAAACATGAGGGAGAAAGGGGTCCAGAAAACAATTCAATGGCTCAAATCGCAAGAATATCGCTAGAATTCATGCCGCTAGATGTCAAAATTTGCCTCTAGATCGACGTAATTTCCTTTATATCTAGCGGAAAGTATCTAAATTGGCAACACTGCCAGGTTATAAGGTTTGTCAAGCCCTTACAGCGGTACTGTCGCGCTAATAAGTGATCTGTTTCGGCACCATGAATATGTTGATCAAATAATTGGTATCATATCTAAGCTTGATTTCTTATCGAGTGCAATATACAAACATGTTCCTACACTTACCTACACAATTCAACATCTGACAGACATTAATACAGCACAGAGCAAGCCAAACATAATTACAGCTGGGACATGACTTATTAGCGCGATCGTACAGGCGCCTGCACTCAGAGGGGGTAGAAGTGGTACGGCCAAATTCTGACACTCCGAAATATTGGAAATATTCCTTTAATGGGGTTAAATAAATATAATAATAAATAAATAATGGTTCCTTCTTATTTGATAATTTATGTTTATTTTTATTAGTTTATTAGTTTCCTCCCTAGACCTCCATCAAGCTTAACCCCCCCCCCCCACACACACCCTAAACCTCCATCAAGCTTAACACACCCCCCCCCCACACACACACACCCTAGACCTCCATCAAGATTAACCCCTCCCCCCACCACACACACACCCTAGACCTCCATCAAGCTTAACCCCCCCCCCCCCCCCCCCCCACACACACCCTAGACCTCCATTAAGCTTAACACCCCCCCCACACACACCACACAACACCCTAGACCTCCATCAAGATTAAACCCCCCCCCCCCCCCACCACACACACACCCTAGACCTCCATCAAGCTTAACCCCCCCCACACACACACACAACACCCTAGACCTCCATCAAGCTTAACACACCCCCCCCCCCCACACCCTAGACCTCTATCAAGCTTAACACCCCCCCCCTCCCACACCCTAGACCTCCATCAAGCTTAACCCCCCCCCCCACACACACACCCTAGACCTTCATCAAAGTTTAACACCCCAGACCTAACCTCCATCAAGCCTAGCCCCCCCCCCCCCCCCCCCCACACCACACACACCCTAGACCTCCATCAAGCTTAACCCCCCCCCACCCACACCCCTAGACCTCCACCAAGCTTAAACCCCCCCACCCCCCCCCCCCCACACACACCCTAGACCTCCATCAAGCTTGACACCCCCCCACACACACCTAGACCTCCATCAAGCTTAACTCCCCCCCCCCCCCCACACACACACCCTAGACCTCCATCAAGCTTAACACCCCCCGCCCCCCACACACACTGTACTTGTACTTGTATTGTACTTGACATTGTACTTGCAACAAAAGAAGAATTGATAGAGAATTTGAATGTTGGTGATGAATTCAGTAACAGCGACCATCGTACGATAACTTTTACTTTAAAGTTTACTAGTAACGAACCAAATAGTAGCATCGAAAAAGTCACTAATTTCAAGAAAGCAAACTTCCATAAACTTAGAGCTATGTTTAAAGAAACTGACTGGAGCTTTTTAATTAACAATAACGACATAAATACATCTTGGAAGTTATTCGAAACCACTTACCTAAAAGCAGTGCAAGACTGCATACCATCGAAAATACGGCGTCCAGGCCATAATAATAAGCCCAAATGGTGGAATAAAAGATATTTCAAACTGCCTGCTTGCTAAAATTTTTGCTAATGATAGATAAAAATCCTCACAAAATGACGAAGAACGGGTGAAATTTGTAGAGCTACGACGCAAAGCCAAAAAGTTAATTAAGCAAAGTAAAAAGACCTTAGAGTTACATATTGCGAATCAAAGTAAAACAAACTCGAAAGAATTCTATAGTTATATCAGAAAGAAAAAAGTAGTTACTTCAACTGTTGGACCGTTAGTCGATGAAAATGGAGAATACACCAAAGACGAAGTACAAATGAGTAATGCCCTCAATACCTTCTTTGCATCAGTTTTTACAACAGAAGACCTGTGATATCCCTACACCATCGCCGATTCAGATTGATAATTCAGATGTTCTAAGCAATATCACCGTTACAGAGAGAGAAGTATTGAATTGTTTAGATAAACTCAAGGTAAATAAAACGCCAGGACCTGATACAATCTCGCCTAGAGTTCTAAAGGAAGTTAAGTATGAGCTCTCCAAAATGACATTACTATTCAATAAATCCTTGCAGTATGGAACTATGCCTGATCAGTGGAAGCTAGCCAACGTAACACACCGATATTAAAAAAAGGCAGCAAATCCCTACCCAGTAACTATCGTCCAATTAGCTTAACCTCAGTTATATGTAAAATGCTAGAAACGGTCATACGAGACAGACTCGTAAATCACTTAGAGGAAAATAACATACTTAAAGATACTCAACACGGCTTTCGTAAAAAACGTTCCTGTTTAACAAACCTCTTAGACTTCTTCCATGATATTCTCAACCTCTACGATGAGAGTAAAGCTGTAGATATTATATACCTTGATTTTCAAAAGGCCTTTGACAAAGTTCCCCACAAACGTTTACTGCTAAAACTAAAAGCGCATGGAATACAAGACGGTGTGTTGAAATGGATAGAAAATTGGCTCAGCAACAGAAAGCAAAGGGTAGTCATAAACGGTAAGGCATCTAAATGGACCAATGTAAGTAGCGGGGTACCCCAGGGATCGGTACTAGGACCAATTCTCTTTCTAATTTACATAAACAACATAGATGAGGGTCTCACCTGTACAATCTCAAAATTTGCTGACGATACAAAAATTGCAAATAGCGTACTCTCAAAAGAACAAGTTGACGATATGCAACACAATCTTGATAAATTGTCATGTTGGGCCCAAATTTGGCAAATGAGTTTCAATGCGGATAAATGTAAAGTACTACATGTCGGATACCTAAATGAGAAAGCAAACTATTCAATGAATGGCACTCAGCTTAAGAATGTAAACAGAGAAACCGATCTGGGAGTAACAATATCGAGTAACCTAAAACCGAGTCAACAATGTTCAGAAGATGTTAAGAAGGCAAACAAAATAATTGGCTTTATAGGCAATTCATTTGAGCATAAATCCAAAGAAGTTATCCTAACCCTTTACAATTCCTTAGTCCGCCCTCTTCTGGAATACTGCGTTCCTACATTAGCCATACGAAGAAACGTTGCATCCCTTGCATTATTCTACAGATATTTTCACAGCAATTGTTCCGAGGAACTTGCTTCAATTGTGCCGCCTCTCCACATCTTTCCCCGTAGAACTAGGGCAGCTGAGAGCGCCCATGAATTTACACTTTCTCCTCCACAATGCAGAACTTCTGCTTATCAGAATTCATTGATCCCCAGAGCTACTACTCTTTGGAATTCACTTCCCTCGAATTGCTTTCCACAAACTTACAATCAACAAATGTTTAAATCCAGTTGTTACAAACATTTTATGAATGGAGGATGCCTTTAGGCACATGGACCTTTTTGTTTTATCTGTGTTTTTCCTTCCTCCGTTCATGGTCTCTTAAAAAAAAAAAAAAAAAAAAAATCCGGGTGCCCTTATTACCAAAAAGAGATAAACAAGCTAGAACGAGTTCAACGTAGAGTTACCAAAATGATACCTAGCCTAAAGAACAAACCATACGAGGAGCATCTTAGAGAATTAAATCTATTTCCTTTAACCCAGCGCAGATTAAGAGGTGACTTAATTCAAGTGTTCAAAATCATCAAAGGCATCGACAATATGAACTGTAGTAAGTACTTCACTATCGACCAATCTAATTACACGCGGGGAAACGGTTGCAAAATTATTGGTAAATCTTTTAACTCGCACGAATCTAAGAATTTCTTCTTCAATCGAGTTGTCAACTTGTGGAATGGGCTTCCCCGAAACGTTATAGACTGCATCACCGTTGATTCATTTAAACTCCGCCTAGACAAATATCTCTCATCAAACCCGCGACTGACTGCGTTTGTAAATGAATAACTTTATTTTATCCTCCCCTCAGTTACTAACCCATTTGTCCTCTACTAACTTCCTAATCCTGCCACGGACATTAGTTCCAGGGCAGTAATTCCCTTTCCAATGTTCCCTTACCCACTCTAAACCACTGTTTGGACACTTGATCCTCAGTGTTTTGGAGGACAAGCGGTAACCTAGAAGGGTCACTAGATCTGTTGTTGCTTGATTTCCTTTGTACACACACCCTAGACCTCCATCAAGCTTAATCCGCCCCCCCCCCACACACACACCCTAGACCTCCATCAAGCTTAACTCCCCCCCCACACACACACCCTAGACTTCCATCAAGCTTAACACCTCCCCCCCCCCATACACACACCCTAGACCTCCATCAAGCTTAACACACCCCCCCCCCCCCACACACACACCCTAGACCTCCATCAAGCTTAACACCCCCCCACACACACACACCCTAGACCTCCATCAAGCTTAACCCCCACCCCCACACACACACACCCTAGACCTCCATCAATTTTAATCCCCCCCCACACTCACCCTAGACCTCCATCAAGCTTAACCCCCCCCCCCCACACACACCCTAGACCTCCATCAAGCTTAACAACCCCCCCCCCCCCCCACACAAACACCCTAGACCTCCATCAAGCTTAACACCCCCCGCAGACACACACACACCCTAGACCTCTATCAAGCTTAACCCCCCCCACACACCCTAGACCTCCATCAAGCTTAACACCCCCCCCCACACACCCTAGACCTCCATCAAGCTTAACACCCCCCCCCCACACACACCCCTAGACCTCCATCAAGCTTAACACCCCTCCCCCCACCACACACACCCTAGACCTCCATCAAGCTTAACACCCCCCCCACACACCCTAGACCTCCATTAAGCTTAATACCCCCCTCCACACACACACCCTAGACCTCCATCAAGCTTAACACCCCCCCACACACCCTAGACCTCCATCAAGCTTAACACCCCCTCGCCCCCCCACACACACACACCCTAGACCTCCATCAAGCTTAACACCCCCCCCCACACACACCCTAGACCTCCATCAAGCTTAACACCCCCCACACACACACACCCCTAGACCTCCATCAAGCTTAACCCCGCCCCCACACACACACACCCTAGACCTCCATCAAGCTTAACACAACACACCCCCCACACACCCTAGACCTCCATCAAGCTTAACACCCCCCCCACACACACCCTAGACCTCCATCAAGCTTAACACCCCCCCCCACACACACACCCTAGACCTCCATTAAGCGTAATACCCCCCTGCACACACACACCCTAGACCCCCAACAAGCTTAACACCCCCCCACACACCCAAACCTCAGCTTAAACACACACCACACCCCCCCCCCCCACACACACACCCTAGACCTCCATCAAGCTTAACACCGCCCCCCCACACACACTTCCTAGACCTCCATCAAGCTTAAACCCCCCCCCACACACCCTAGACCTCCCATCAAGCTTAACAACCCCCCCCCCCCACACACACCCTAGACCTCCATCAAGCTTAACACCCCCCCACACACCCTAGACCTCCATCAAGCTTAACACCCCCCCCACACACCCTAGACCTCCATCAAGCTTAACCCCCCCCCCCCCAGCACCACACACACACCCAACACCCTCTAAGATAAGTTTGTACATTTTTCGATAGAACAAATTTCCGGCCGAAGGCTGGTTTCTCCTAAATTACAGGCTCGCTATCACTCGCCAGGAAAAAATCGACACCTAAATGACACAAAAGTCTTAATATTAACAAAGAAACGGGGCGAAAGGTTTTAAATTCGCCAAACTATTGGGCCGAGCGTCTTATAATCTGAAAACCAACAAAAATATAAAATAAAAGAACACTCTTGTAGTATTTTTGTCTGGAGCACCTTCCATAGAGTTTACAAATGTTTAATACCCCCCCCCCCCCCCCCCCCCCCCCCACACACACACACATTTCTCTCAATCTCTCTCCCCCCGCTCACACTCGTAATCTCTCTCTCTCTCTCTCTGGTAGTTATTGTTCTTTCTGTCGGTCATGTGTGAGGGATATGAACCGTGGGCGCACTGGCCAAAAACTCTTACATTCTTTCTGTAGGCTGACAATTGACCACTTGCGAGTTTCTGGCTATAAGGAAGTTGGAGCTGTAGACATCGATATTAATTAAATAGAAATACAATAATAATGTAGGTTTCTGATGGCTAAAGTGTATATTGAATTGGGGTTTATGTGTTTGTGAATGTACCGTACTACAACCGTATTTGTGAATGTACCGTACTACAACCGTATTTGTGAATGTACCGTACTACAACCGTACCGTACTACAACCGTATTTGTGAATGTACCGTACTACAACCGTATTTTAGCTGGTAATTCTGCTAAATATCCATGTCTACAGCTCCAACTTCCTAGCACTCATAGCCCTCGAGAAAGAGTTCCTTATTTTATAGTCATCAACATTAAATATACAAAGGCATAGTTATGGTTTGCAAAGCGGTTAAATGGTCAAAACAATGCAATAGCGCTCTCTCTCTCTCTCTCTCTCTCTCTCCCACACTTTTAATATCAAATCTCACTCCTAATCTCTCTCTCTCTCTCCCCCTCCCTCTCTCTCCCCCTCCATCTCTCTCTCTCTCGCTCTCTCTCATAAAAAGAAGATATTCCCCCTGCACTCTCCTTAACAAAACTTACAAAATATACGATAGAATTGCCGCCCCTCCTCTTCCCCCACTCCTCCTCTTCTCTTCCCCTCTTGTACTCCTTCCCTACTCCTTTTCCTCCCTCACCTCTCCTTCTCCCCTCTGCTTCTCTCTCCCCTCTTCTACTCCTCCTTCCAATCCTCCTTTCTCTTCACCCCTTCCCTCCCTTCCTACTCCCCACTCCTCCTCTCTCCCCGTCTTGTACTCCTTCCCTCACTACTCCTCCTCCCTTACTTTTCCTTTCTCCCTCTTACCGTATTCTTTCCTCTCTCTCTCTCCCCTATCCTTTCCTACCCTCCCCTCCTCTCCTCCCCCTCCCCCCCCCGATTTTCCTCCTCTTCCCTGCTGTGTTCATTCCCTTCCCCCCCCCCCCACCACCACCACTCTTCTATCCTTTCGTCAACCTCTTACCTCCCTCCTACCTTCCTTCTCCCCCATCCACCCCCCCCCCCCTTGCTCCTCCCTTTCCCACACCTCCCACCTCCTCACTGTCCCATCCCCCCCCCCCCCAAAAAAAAAAAAAAGGCCAAGAGAAACTCGAGAATGTGTGGGGAAATTACCTGGTACCGGGCCGTTTAGGGAAAGATTTACTGGGTTTTGGGAAAATTGAGAGAGAGAGAGAGAGAGAGAGAGAGAGAGAGAGAGAGAGAGAGAGAGAGAGAGAGAGAGAGAGAGAGAGAGAGAGAGAGAGAGAGAGAGAGAGAGCGAGAGCGAGAGAGAGAGAGAGCGAGAGCGAGAGAGAGACTGGCCACACAGACCTTACGATCCCAACGAGGTGGACAAGACTTCATTCTAGTTGAGATAGCAAATCCGATTGTAAGGGGAACTTAGCATCTTAGCATTTTAACCCTTTCAGTACCGGTGACGTCCTTTCCATCATATTCTGGACACTATTTGGCGATTTTATTCATCTTGGGAAGGGTATGTGGTTTCTCAAAGTATTACATAAGTGTCTGTAGCCTTTTAATGGATAGACGTACCTCTTAAGCTGTATAGAATAGTCTAATGATAGCCTGAATAAACCGTCAAAAAGGGTCACAATCTTCAAAGGGTTAACAATAACAATTAAGGTGAATGATAAAAAGTCCTATATCCTCTACTTTTGAAGGGTTGAGAATGGAGTTTTCTTTGCAATGGATATACGAATAGGGACGTTTATATCGAATATATCTATTAAGGAACACCCCGTTCTTAACATTAATCCTCCATTACAAACCCCAATGTACTTGAATAAACTAATGAAAGCATAAGATCCTCCCGGGATTCGAACTTGGGACACCACACCCAGAACATAAGCATCTAAACCATTACACCACCAAATACCTGACTACCTCATTACTTGCAGCTCAGCATATCTAACAATGAGACCGATGGATACATCGGTCCCCTATCTAGGGGAAAAAACCCTACACAAATTACCGATGGCGACACGCTAATCGGTGCCACTTACAGGTGGCGATTTTTATAACATACAACATACAATTAACCCTTTCACGCATTTATGACGCATAGGTTGCCAGATTAGCAATAAGAAATATAGTTCTCTCACTCTTATAATTACCTCTCCAAAATTAGTTTTCTGCCCACAGCTAACTCAAAGACAACTGCAGAGGTTGAAGTACCGGTAACTAAACTAAAGGTTTCTAAATACCCCTGATGGTAACAAAGGCTTTAAAGTATCCCTAATAGGCTCAACACAGCTAACTCAAAGACAACTGCAGAGGTTGAAGTACCGGTAACCAAACTAAAGGTTTCTAAATACCCCTGATGGTAACAAAGGCTTTAAAGTATCCCTAAGGGTGAAAGTGATAGGGTTATATATTCAGTCTTATCTCGAATTGTAGGGTTGGCCAAATAAGTCATGTCTACGCTGGAATTACGTTTTGCTCGCTGTGTGCTGTATTAATGTCTGTCAGATGTCGAATAGGGTGTGTAAAGGTAGAAACAAGTTTGTATATCTCACTCGAAACAATTAAATATAAAGTTTAGATATTGCTGATACCAATTATTGATCGAAATATACTTGGTGCCGCGACATCACTTATTTGGCAGACTGTACATTCTGGTAAAACAAATTTATAGTTAAGTAATTCAAAGGCATTCAGAGAGAGTACAAAGGAGTACAAAGGAAATCAAGCAACAACAGGTATATGACCCTTCTAGGCTGCTTGTCCTCCAAAACACTGAGGATCAAGTGTCCAAACAGTGGTTTAGAGTGGGTAAGGTAACATTGGAAAGGGAACTACTGCCCTGGAACTAATGTCCGTGGCAGGATTAGGAAGTTAGTAGGGGACAGATGGGTTAGTAACTGAGGGGGGGATAAAATAAAGTTATTCATTTACAAACGCAGTCAGTCGCGGGTTTGATGCGAGATATTTGTCTAAGCGGAGTTTAAATGAATCAACGGTGCTGCAGTCGATAACGTCTCGGGGAAGCCCATTCCACAAGTTGACAACTCGATTGAAGAAGAAATTCTTAGATTCGTGTGAGTTAAAAGATTTACCAATAATTTTGCAACCGTTTCCCCGCGTGTAATTAGATTGGTCGATAGTGAAGTACTTACTACAGTTCATATTGTCGATGCCTTTGATGATTTTGAACACTTGAATTAAGTCACCTCTTAATCTGCACTGGGTTAAAGGAAATATATTTAATTCTCTAAGGGAGGGAGGAAGAGGAAGAGAGAGAGAGAGAGAGAGAGAGAGAGAGAGGGAGGGGGAGAGAGAGAGAGAGGAGGAGGGGGAGGAGAGGAGAGGGGAGAGGAGAGGAGAGAGAGAGGAGCGCGGGAGAGAGAGGGAGAGAGAGAGAGGAGAGAGAGGTAGGAGGAGAGGAGCGGGGGGGAGGGAGAGAGGGGAGGGAGAGAGAGGGGAGAGTGAGAGAGAGGGAGGGGAGAGAGGAGAGAGAGAGAGAGAGAGGGGAGAAGGAGAGAGAGAGAGAGAGAGAGAGAGAGAGAGAGAGAGGGAGGGAGGGGAGGGAGGGGGAGGAGAGAGAGAGGGAGGGAGGGGGAGGGGAAAGAGGGAAGAACGGGGGAGGGGAAAGAGAGGGAAGAACGGGGGAGGGGAAAGAGGGGAAGAACGGGGGAGGGGAAAGAGGGAAGAACGGGGGAAGGGAAAGAGGGAAGAACGGAGGAGGGGAAAGAGGGAAGAACGGGGGAAGGGAAAGAGGGAAGAACGGGGGAGGGGAAAGAGGGAAGAACGGGGGAAGGGAAAGAGGGAAGAACGGGGGAGGGGAAAGAGGGAAGAACGGGGGAAGGGAAAGAGGGAAGAACGGGGGAGGGAGGGGAAAGAGGGAAGAACGGGGGAAGGGAAAGAGGGAAGAACGGGGGAGGGGAAAGAGGGAAGAACGGGGGAAGGGAAAGAGAGGGAAAAGAAAACAATGAAAAGAAAGTCAAATGGGTAAGTTAGGTTATGGTAATGACAAAATATGCCAGTTTGTTTAGCAAGACGGGGTGTGAACTAAGTTATGTAAAGAGAGGTAGGGGGGGGGGGGGGGAATGTTATTTTAATACCACGAATTTTCCGAGTGTTTTTTATAAACAAAATTGTCATTTGCATCAATATATAGTGTTTGTAATTAATTAGAAATCTCGGGAAAACCTATTTTCCCCATTAGGCCTATCGATCGATGTTGAGACACGCTCGCTCCCCGATAGTGATTTGAAAAAACATTAGCCTAACCTAACAACCTTACCTAACCTAACCTAGTATTATGGGTGGGGGCTGCCGCCCCCACACCCCAGCTGGTTGAGTACCCTTAATAAAAAATAAAAAAAATTGGCTGTCGATTATACGAAGGTGAAAGAAAGGTCGATGAAGTCTATGGTGTTTACTCTGCAATCTTCAGCTTGATTGTACATTGATAACGGGAAAGTACCGTATTGACAACCTTGTTACGAAAATTTAATTTTAGTACCATACTTTTATATTAGTTTTTCCGAGGGTTTAACACATTTTCATATGATCTTTAGAGCTATCGATAACTGGAAGTACCGTATTGACAACCTTGTTACGAAAAAGACATTTTAGTACCATACTTTGTTATTAAGTTTGGTAAATTGATGCGGTGTGACAGTCACGAGTTTTAGAATGTGTTTTTTTTTTGCATTTTTTCTTTGATATAGTGTTGTTTTACCTAACTAAGAAACCTAACCTAACCTAACCTAACCTAAAAGTAATACGTGAATAGAAACTAACCTAAAATGTACGCAATTACCAAAGCAGCACTGGATTGCGCAACTGTAAGGTCCCCCGAGTAAGGTAGGAGGGAAAAAAAAATCTATAAAGCAGAAATTCCGTAAAACAGGACTTGTCATTATGCAGACAAGACTCTGTGTTTTACCCTATATCTCCCTTATAATACATTTGCGACGGGAAGGACATATATAGGACTGAAGACTATTATATAACATACCTATAGGCTACACAAACATCGATGGGGCTTGTAACCGTCACACCGTAAAATCTTACCTTAGGTTTTGCCGAGGGTTAAAACAAATTTTCTTATGATCTTTAAAGCATATAGATTAAATATCTATCTTCAAATATATCAACAAAATTCGTGGTATTAAAATAACATTGAACCGTGAAATCTATAGTGTTGTATGGCAATTTAAGAAAAACTGAAAGGCCTAATTTATGAAAAAGATATTCCGCTCACTGCTTCACGTACGGTACTGTATATTATATTATACGGAGTGGGTATTTGCACCCGACCGTGAAAATACCACGAGCGGTATTTGCACCCTACCGTGTAAATAACACTACGGTATTTGCACCCGATCGTTGTCTTAAAAAGGCAATTGTTTAGTGTATGGCCTCCTAAAGAATATGGATTTTTGAGCACAGACTAAACCAAATGTTCACTACTGTATTTACATAGCTGGTCATTAACCTAACCTAACCTAAGGTAACCTGGGCATCCTGGGGGCTGCTGCCCCCAGACCCCCGCTGGTCTTGGGTTGAAAGTGATAAAAAACACATATATCTTACCTCATTATTCAAAGTTTTGTATTTGGTTTAATATAAATTTCCCAGGTCATTTGAACAGTTCTATTGCTTCTATATATCATATAATACACCATAGAATACGTTTTTAATAACTAGAAAAAGAGGACTTCGATTAAACAATTACGAATATAATATAATATAACATCACCTGGGAAAGAGAGGGCAGGGACCCTGGGTGACCCATAGCGCATTTTAAGACTTATTTCTCAGTAAATACTGATTTCCGACATTCAATTAAACATCCTACAATTTCTAACCAGTCCCCTGAACCGTTTTTAATAGGTTACTTGAGGATATTTTAACGGGACCATAGGTAAACATTTATCTTGTTACCTACTGTATATTGTTGCTCTCTTGTATAATTACCAAATTTTCTGAGAGAAAATGGGAGGGTTTAGGTGGGGGTATTGGAACAACGAGGGAAGGAGGTGTAGGGGATAGCCTACCTCTCCACCGTGTAGTGCTACTAATACTAACGCCTTAGTCCAGGGAAAAGGAAACTAATTATTCCCGACGACATTCCACGTTTATCGTAATGGGGAGTCTTGGGTGGGTGTTTTTATAAGCTTGATGGAGGTCTACGGAGGAAACTAAACACATAGGAGAGAGATACATAAATGAGCAAATAAATACCCCCATCCCCCCTTAAACACGACTTCCAAACCATACATTAGGTAGATATATGTCAACAATAAACAATAAATAAATAAGAGAGGTGGAAGGATGGAGTTGAGAAGTATAGCCTATGCGTGAAAGTGGTGTTGGATGGGAGCAGGGGCGTCGGCTGAGGGGGACAGAGGTGCGTGGGGGCCGTTCATTCGTGGCCATCCCTTTCAGGATCATGAGGTCAATATACAGGAGGCGCTACAATATAGGTAGCAAAATTCTAATGGTAGTTTTGGGTTCCTATCATCATATGCTTCATTTCGGTTAATATACAGGAGACGCAACAATGTGTTTTTCAGGTATTTTTTTTGGTATTTTTATTTTGTTTTTGGTGTTTTAGTCGTATCTAGTGATGAAATTGAATGGGAATTAAGCATTTACCCATTATCCATCAATCTAAAGACACGCCCCCCGATAGTGGGGAGGGCTATGAAGATCAGGGAAATTGAGGGGTAAAAAGCGTATAGAACACTATAGAACACGATAATACACATTTGTAACCCAAATTTGGCTCGGGTTTGTTCAATTTCCAGACCCATAAAACCCAATTTTTTGAAAACCCGAGCCAAGTTTTGACGAAACTTGGCTCGGATTTAACAAATGTAAAAATGAAAAAAACACAGTAACCTTATTAACATGTTGGCTCGGGTTTTGTCAATTTCCAGACCCATAAAACCCGACTTTTTGAAAACCCGAGCCAAGTTTTGACGAAACTTGGCTCGGATTTAACTAATTTAAAAATGAAAATAACACAGTAACCTTATTAACATGTTGGCTCGGGTTTTGTAAATTTCCATACCCATATAACCCGACATTTAGAAAACACGAGCCAAGTTTTGACGAAACTTGGCTCGGATTTTACTAATGTTCATGTTAAAATTACACAGTAACCCTAATAAAATCTTTGTTTGGGTTTTCATAAGGTTAACAGTAGCCTAACCTAACTAAGTAAGAATGGGGTTAACATTAGCCTAACCTAACAACCTTACCTAACCTAACCTAGTAAGAATGGGGTTAACATTAGCCTAACCTAACAACCTTACCTAACCTAACCTAGTATTATTGGTGGGGGCTGCCGCCCCCACACCCCCGCTGGTTGGGTACTGGCTGAAAAACTTATTGTTTTACAGTAGGCCTATGTATTTTATTTTATTTTTGTTCTCCCTTATAGGCTAATACATTTCAGCTCTTAATGACATATATAGCAATGATGTATAGCCTATGCTCTACCGGACCTATTAGGCCTAAAAAGATCGATGGGCTAACTGTCGGTCCAAAACATCAGTATAACCAACTAGCCCTTGCATGCCAGTTTAATCCTATGCGAAAAAATGTTACTTTATGTTACTTTGCGATGACCCATTAAGATTCCCGAGCTAGCTGTGGTCCGGCTCCTTTATGTTGTCCCAACCAACTAACTAACCTTAATGAACAGAGGAGGTACTGGGCTGCCTGGCTGGCCGCTGGAGGCTCGATCACCACTCATCTTGGTCAACAGCTGGTGGATTTTTGTTTCGAATTTTTCCATGTAAAACAAGTGTATGTGCATTTCAAAACCAGCTGTCCTCGTCAGCTGTATTTGGAACACTGGTTATTGCACTTTGGACAGTTTACACTTATTGGAAGGCGAAAAGGTCTTAAGCAGCCTCAGTGTTTTTAAAGACGGTGGAAAAAGCTTTGATCGGCTCACACCCTCTACACAAGCTGGCCAGAGTCAAACTGACAGCTTATATCCTGGGCCACCTGTTTTCCAAATCATGGCATCACCTGATTGGTCGATAGACATCACGTGTCAGTGAACTCGAGTACTCTTGGCATGAATTAGGTAGGGTGATTACTTTGGCCACGACGCCACCAGTATAGTTCATTGCATTCGCCACCAGATGTCTCAGTTGTTGACTGACAGTCACGCAAAAGAAGTCTCCCAGATGAAGACGAAAAAGAAGAAGTGTAAACAAACCCTTAACACGTAAATATCCATATAATATGCAGTATGTTAGTTTCCCGGGAATGACACCTACATCAAAAATTTGGAGAAAAATCGCTTAATCACATGCTAGTGAGCTTAATTTTTTACCAATATTGTAGCGCCTCCTGTATATTGACCTTTGATTGTACATTGATAAAATGGGAAAGTACCGTATTGACAACCTTGTTACGAAAATTAAATTTTAGGATAAATCTACAGTTATACTACCCCTATTTTGTGGCTATTCTGTTGGTACTAATGGGTTAATATTATTAGTAGTAGACTTAGTATGGTTTGATGATGCGCGGAAATGTATATTTGACTTTAAATAGATACATTGAAGTATTACAAACCTTCGCAAACGCATAAACAGGGAACGTGAGCAGGGTTTAGACCGTCGCGCACCCATAAACAGGGAACGTGAGGGGGAGTTTAGACCGTCGCGGAGACGGGTTACTTTTCGGTTAGGTTAGGTTAAGTTAGGTTAGGTTAGGGTAATGTTAAAAATACTAAAACAAGACGGTCCTCGGTATTAAACAACACTGTATATCAAATAAAAAATAAAAAACAACAACAAATTACCTGAAAAACTCTTATCTGGTTGGTGTTAATTTTTTATAAAAAAAAAAAAAAATCCAGTTTCCGCGTCTGGTGAACCATCCAAAAACACGCTAAAAGGCGTGTTTTGAAGGGGGGAGGTGGTGGGGGTAGTGGGGGAGGGGTAGTATAACTGTAGATTTACCAATTTTAGTGCCATACTTTTATATTAGGTTTTTCCGAGGGTTTAACACATTTTCATATGATCTTTAGAGCTATCGATAACTGAAAGTACCGTATTGACAACCTTGCTACGAAAAGACATTTTAGTACCTACTTTTTTATTAGGTTTCGCCGAGGGTTAAAACAAATTTTCTTATACTCTTTAGAGCATATAGATTCATTATTAATCTTCAAATATATCAACAAAATTCGTGGTATTAAAATAACATTAAACCGACCCCCCCCCCCCCCCTATAGTAGGGAGGGCGAAAACCCCTTATCTTAATGTCTAATGTCACTAATTTTACCATGGATTTTTGTTTTAATCTGTTAGTTTTCATTAATTTATAGTGTTTGTATTTGGTAATTATATCAAGATAACACTTAATAAACAACAATAAAATACCTAGTAAAAAGGCTTTCCGATGTTAACCTACGCCATCATAATATTACAAATACCATAACCCTCCCTCCCCCCACTAACTGCCTGGTCCCTGGTACCCCACTCCTGTCATGGAGGAATACTTTCTGAAGGTGGTGTGTCTGTGTGTTTATGTGTGTTTGTGAGTGTGTGTGCCGTGTGGTAACACAAACATGTATGCGATGTACAAACTAAAAGATAAGTAATCACATTTACGTACCATTAGAAGCAAAACACTGGGAGTAGATGATTCCTGTGTGGCCAGGGAGGGTTTATGGCACTGGGTTAAAAGTGACTGTGCTGGGTAGCGTGTTACATCGTCCGTGGTTGGGTATAAAGTGGATACGTTTTCTGATTTAATGACATGGTTCACTGCTTCATAGTGGTGCCGAATACCCGAATAAGACTGTTTCGTTACCCGCCCTAAATGACCTATGGTCAGCAATCCTGGTTGATAGATGGCGTTATGTTCGGCCAATTTAGTTCGAATCCATCAATCTCTATAAACAACTGGATGGTTCAATACTTACGTGATTTGAAACCACTCCATTTTTCCATTGGCAGTGCAAAGGGAACAGAACAGATCAGAAAGTTCGCTCTAATAAATTTGACGCTGATATGACACACATGCAAATTGACTGCAAAAACAGTTAATTTAAAGGTTACGAATATATTATTCATAATTATCTCGTCAATGTACAAGCCATATCAAGCACTTTCATACCACCCCCAAATGCCATCCGGTGGTAGGGAGAATTTCTCCCTACCAGTAAATGCCTACAGTGGCCGATAGAGGCGCTGAACGCAAGGTTTACCGCGGTGCATTGTGGGAAATGGGCGACATTGCGGAGCTATCCACCCTCCCTCTACTTCAACAATTCTATAATATATGCAGTTAGTCGAAATTTCTGTAGCTGCCACATACTTTGGTCTATGCATACTTTTGATTTATATATTTTAAAATCACCCATATTCATAAATAACGTATATTTACAATAACAAGTCAGCAGGTATTTTCCCGGCAATTTTGTTACGATAATTAATCAGCTTATAATTATGTTTGTATTCATTATCAGCTGCATATGGACTTTCCCTTTATTACTATACTATATAAGCACTTAGTGTAGTCTTATACTGTATAATAAAAACATGTAGAATCACACAAAAATTGAGGTAAACTGTGCATATCCTAGGTGTTGGGTATAGTGATGTCTACGGTCGTAGCTCTGGCGCTAGTTCAGAAGCGTCCACCAGAGGTCTCAAGGAATTGTTGGTAGGGAGAATTGATTACATAGCACGATGTGGACGATGAGCCTTCCAGATTCTAGTGGTGGAGTTCAGTGGTCGAATTAGTTATTTAAATAGGACTTCAGAGGCTATCAACCCTTCTGGATTATTAAGCCAGCACACTGTAAGGGGAAGAGCAAGGTTATGGTCTTCGAAAGGGGTGAAGTCACAGAGTTTGAGGTGAAGCTGAACGGTCAGGCTATGGAGATCGTCAACTCTTTTAAGTATCTGGGCAGTATGTTGAGTAAAGATGGGACTATGGATGAAGATGTGCAGGAGAGGGTACAACAGGGGAAGAGGGTTGTAGGAACGCTGAAAGCAGTAACAAGAAATAGGGTGATCAGTATGGAAGTGAAGAAGTCCTTGCATGACAGTGTGGTAATCCCGACACTGACTTACGGAAGCGAAGCATGGACGTTGGTTGAGAGACTCAGACCAAGAGTGAGAGCAGTGGAAATTAATTACCTAAGATGTGCGTGCGGAGTTACATGGAGGGATAGACAGACTAATGAGGAAGTAAGAAGGAGGTGTGGTGTGGAGGTAGATGTGCTGGAAAGTGTGAAAAGGAACAACTTGAGATGGTTCGGCCATATGGAACGTATGGAAAGCGAGAGAATGACTAAGAGGGTGTACGAGAGCGAGGTGGAGGGACAGAGAGGGAGAGGTAGACCGAATGAGAGGTGGAAGGATGGAGTGAGGAAGTATATGAACGAAGGCGGTGCTGGTTGAGGGGAGGGGCGTCGACTGACCGGGGACAGAGGTGCATGGGGGCGGTTCGTTCGTGGCCACCCCTTCGGGGATTGCGGCGTCAGGCAATATATAGATAGACTAAGTTAAAATAGATTCAGGATTGGAGCCCCTTTTCGAGAACTCCAGTGCCTTGCAGTGGTTGAATCACAGCTACCGGTACCACACTTATATTGGTAAGCCACCGAGGATTGTAGATAGTCTGGTATTCGGTACCTTGAACCTGAAGCAGCGAGACAGAGGGAATCTGGCTTAAATACAATTATTACAGAAACTTGGGGGTAGAAGTCTTGGCTTAATATATTGCGAATTGTGTATGAGTTGCTACCATAAAAATATATAATCAATATAACAAAAATATAAAATTAATGATTTTTGTATTGTTTGAACAGAAGATGAACGTAATTTAGAAAGTTGTCTACCAACATACGTGTCAGGAAAATGAACAGGGAAGCTGTAAAGCGGGGGTCGGCGTATTTAGTGGTTTATTTATTTATTATTATATTTTTAATTATTTATTTAGTTTCCTCCATCAAGCTTAAAAACACCTCCCAAGACCCCCCACCCAAGAAAAAATCGTACATTGTTTACATACAAATATCCTGACCACCCATAACGAGGGGCGTCGCGCTCCTTGGTGCCTCTAGAAGAGCGGCGAACACATCCAAAGGTATCCAAAGGTAAGGTAAAGGCCTGTTACTACTATAATACAGGCTCGATATCGCTCTCTAAGAAAAATAATCGCCACCTAATTTGTACAAAAGGTCTTGAACAAAATAACCTTCCCTCCTTAAGTCTCGGAATATTACTCAGGTATTGTAATTCGGTATGCTAGGTATAATATAAAGACATTGGTCTGTGAGCTAGGGTCATCAGTGTCAAAATGAGATTGGTTTTGAATTGAAGTGTTTGGATGCTGGAGTGATATTAGGGGAGATGTGGTGGAGTGGTCTTGCCACTGGACCGGTAATCCAATGATCCCGGGTTCAAAACCCGATTTATCAATGGGAAGATATTATTGGAATTGAATTTGTGCTGTACCTAGTATCAGTGCATTACCACAAAGCTCACCGAAACGCCAAAAAAAATACCCTCATTGTTCCCTGATTAAATAGCACTGTATGAATATTCCCATATTCAAAATATGCTACAGGGGGACAATGCCTAGTGAGTAAATTGCTCAATTGGTGGCGTTCTGAGAGTGAGGGTCCGAGTCTAGAGGGTGAGACAGTGCAGCATTACGGCGAGGCAGCTCCAGAGATGGAGCTACTTCGACCCGTGAGTGGGCAACCAAGCGAGTGCATCTTGCAAAGGCAAAATGGCAAAGGCTGGTTGCAGCTCTAAGTGCTTCACACGTCCCTAGACTGGAACAAGCCCTCACGGGCTTCACCGTTGAATGTTCAACGGTTGAATGCACAGGCTCTCAGCCTATGCCCGAGAGAGAATAGATGGAACATAGAAAAACAAAATATATATATATATAAACATACAACTTTACACAAAGGAGTACAAAGGAGTACAAAGGAAATCAAGCAACAATAGGTCTAGTGACCCTTCTAGGCTGCTTGTCCTCCAAAACACTGAGGATCAAGTGTCCAAACAGTGGTTTAGAGTGGGTAAGGGAACATTGGAAAGGGAACTACTGCCCTGGAACTAATGTCCGTGGCAGAATTGGGAAGTTAGTAGGGGACAGATGGGTTAGTAACTGAGGGGAGGATAAAATAAAGTTATTCATTTACAAACGCAGTCAGTCGCGGGTTTGATGCGAGATATTTGTCTAGGCGAAGTTTAAATGAATCAACGGTGCTGCAGTCTATGACATCTCGGGGAAGCCCATTCCATAAGTTGACAACTCGATTGAAGAAGAAATTCTTAGCTTCGTGTGAGTTAAAAGATTTACCAATAATTTTGCAACCGTTTCCCCGCGTGTAATTAGATTGGTCGATAGTGAAGTACTTACTACAGTTCATATTGTCGATGCCTTTGGTGATTTTGAACACTTGAATTAAGTCGCCTCTTAATCTGCGCTGGGTTAAAGGAAATAGATTTAATTCTCTAAGACGCACACACAGACACACACTCACATGTCTATCTATCTATCTATCTATACTTTCTCACTCGCAGCACTTCTAGACAAAGTAGAAAAGAAAGCCTTTCGTATCAATAACTCCCGTCCACTCACCGACTCTCTGCAATCTCTCTCTCTTCGCCGCAATGTTGCATATCTCTCACTATTCTGTCGCTACTACAATAATCAGTATTCCTCAGAGTTCTCTCAGTGTATGCCACCTCCCCTACGTAGGGTACGTAGCACCCGTCTTGCAACACAATGCCACCCCTACTCTGCGCAACTCAAGAGTGAAACGATACTCCCAAACTTTCTTCTATTCAACAGCTGAGTTCTGGAACTCTCTCCCCGAATCCATCTTTCCCTCATCCTATGACTTAAATTGCTTCTAACTCCGTGTGTCCAAACATTTTGGCTCTACCATTCCTTGATTTTGGTCCTGTCACTCTTTCAACTCTGGGAGAGGCACTCGTCCCAGGCAGTTTTGCCTTTTGTCTCCCTCACTCACAGAAAAAAAAAAAAAAAAAAAAAAAATATATATATATATATGTATATATTTACCGTCAAAAGGGGTAATTGTGGACAACTGGGGAAATTGAAGACAGTTCATTAAATCCTCAATTATACATATTCAGGATTTACTGTATATCTGTAGCAAAGTTATGGCTTAACGGTGTTGTGTGTTTGACGTGATAAGATCCCTATTATGTAGATTAATAAGGGTTTTATGGCCTGCCCACAATTGCCCCAGGTGTCCACAATTACACCCAATATATATATATATATACTGTATATATATACGGGTGGATATGGGTCGTCATTTATGCTCTTGACCGTAAAATGGAGGTATTTTTAAGTTAACAAGCATCATATCGATGTATTGTCCGAGTAAGTGTGACGAAGCAAGTCATGCAAAATATAACTGCTAATACTCGAGACATTACCAAAGATAAATGATACTTCTCAAGCAGCTTTATGGTGATAAGAAACACAGAACCAGCCTTACAACATAACACTTTACTCGTGTGTTTGCCACGACACACCGCGGCAGCAAACATTGAAGCAGTGTACTAGTATTATCAAGAACCGAGATCACACTAACAGGACCATAAAACTGTCTACTATACCAGCCCAACAATATGGATATGACAGGTAGCAACTCCCTAAGGACGAGCCTGACACTAATAACACCCTGGAAACCTTCACCGACGACAAGGCTATGACTATGTTATTGTGGGCGATCTGGTGTACGTGTTCTTCTCCTGTCACCCCTTTTTCCTTTCTAGTGTCTCTTGCTGATCCTCCCTACCCCTTTGTGGGAGTAAGGGCTGGATACTGACTGACTGACTGGTGTTTTTACAATTGACGGTAAATTGTCATATCCCCATCTTTGTTATTCAGCTATTATGGTGATTTGGTAAGGAGATAATTATGGTGTTAAACATGAAAACTTGACAATAATATGACAAGGCGATAGAGCACTTTCATAATATTCAAGCATTTATCGATAAATCTGCAGCCGTCAGTTAAAAACGAAAGTTTTTTTGTTTGTCTCAACTTCGGGACTGTAGGGTGTTCAGTAGCATGTAACTCTTACGGGGCCCCGAGATTATCGATTAAAGCTTCGAGATAATGGGTGCTTCATGTGTCGCACTAGATGAGATGGCATCAGTGGAGTTTCAAGGTATTGGTTGCTTCCTTTCTGCCACACAAGATGGTGACACCTTATTTATACATGTCACTATACTGTCGTTCACTACATCTTCGAATATGGTCGGGCATCTTCTATGCTATACATTGATGACGATAAAGGGTATATTTCCGTGACGTGTTGGTGTAGCCAGAGTATACTTGTAGAACAGCAGGGATGTTCAGATCACAATATAAAATCCCCTGACGTTTAGCGTTGACTCAATTTAAGATCCTTTTAGTCGGCAGCCCATGATGCTATCCACTGTGCTATCGCCTCTCCAAAAACTGACTATAGGATCACTACTGGCGCTTCAGGAAACACGATGGACAACTGTGACATTTTGTAGACCATCACCAATAACAAAGACTATATCCTGCTCCAAATACGTAGTCCAAAACTCTTAGTCACTAACATCTATAATTCAATAAACGACTAGACCAATCGAGCTGATATTTCTACCATATAGGAAGGGTCAGGCGGGGAATAGGTGTGGACATTAACAACCAATTTTCTCCAGCCATTTTTTAGTTAGAGAGGTTAGGGTTCACATTTCTGGCTAACCTATTTGGAACAGGGTATAGAATCACCACTCACACTTCAGGAAACCGGATGGACAACGGTAACATTGTGTGTACTGGTCGGTATACCACAATTATTACCCAGGAGTGGTTTATATGTCAATGTAATATATAATATAGTACCTCTTTTAGCTGAATATTGTGAGCAACTGATGTGTTATAAAAATTCTTAGATTATTTAGGGTAAATTTTGGCAATTATCCCACCCAAATATAAGCAAAGGGCAAGCAGCAGGAGCAGAAGTAGTAGCAGCAGCAGGTGGTGGTGGTGGTGGTGGTGGTGGTGTATGAGGGTGAACCTGTTCCATTATCTACTGAAGGATCGGCTGATAACTCTCGTCGGAACTACACATGTGCTGGTCTGAGGCCACCCTTGCTACCTCCCCTGCCACCTACCATAATCCTCAAGTCTGGTGGGGTTTGTGACCTCGTACTAATTATATTTTCTATAGTCAGGACGATTAATGGTAAATTATCTTTGTCTAACTCTGATATAACGTTTTTTTTTTCTATGTGGATGATGGAGGCAAAATTCAGAACTGCCTGCGACGAGAGCCTCCCCTAGAATTGAAAGAGTGACAGGGCCAAAATCACGGAACGTTCGAGCCAAAATGCCTGGACATACGGTGTTTGAAGCAATTTAAGCCATAGGATGAGGGAAAGATGGGTTCAGGGAGAGAGTTTAAGAGCTGAATAGAAGAAAGATAGGGAGTATTGGTTTACTCTTGAGTTGGAGAGTTTCACAGAATAAGGGTGAGATTGTGTTGCAAGACGGGTGCTACAGGCTCAACGTAGAAGGGGTGGTCTACACTGAGAGAGCTCTGAGGAACACTGATTATTGTAATAGCGGTAGAATAGCGAGAGAGATGCAACACTGCGGCGAAGAGAGGGAGAGACTGCAGAGAATCGGTGAGTGGACGTAAATTAATGATGTGAAAGGCTTTCTTTTCTACTTTTTCTAAAAGTAATGTGTGAGAGAAGCCTCCCCACACATGTGATCAATACTTAATAAATGGACGCACAAACTGGGGTAAAGAACCACCGGAGGCGGTTGAGCACACCCAGCTTCTGGGAAACTGTTTTAGCAAGAGTGGTAATGTAATCTTTCCAAGAGAGATCAGAAAAAAAAGAGACATCGAGAATATAAAGAGAAGATGAGGTTTAAATTTGTATGTCGTTGAAGAGTAAGGGATAGTCTTGTGGAAGGTTGTGGCGAGTAGACAAGTGGAGAAATTGAGTTTTGGATGCATTGAATGTAACAAGGTTTTCTCTGCCCCAATCATATAGAGTAGAAAGATCAGAAGATAGGTGCTCATCACGTGAGTTATGAAGTAATTGCTGGGAGGAATATTGTGGATAGCTAGTTGAATAGTGTTATGTAGAGTCATCAGCATATGAGTCAATGGGGCTGGAAGTGCAGTCGATAAGATTGTTAATGAATATTAGAAACAGAATTGGAGATATGACAGAACCCTGAGTAACACCGGAGTTGATAGGTTGAGGAAGTTAACGATGGCCTTCCACAACTGCGGCTATGGAACGGCCAGAAAGGAAATTAAAAATAAAGGCACAGATGGAGGGATAGAAACCGAAGGTGGGTAGTTTGGATATTACGGATTTGTGCCAGTTTCTATCCAAGGCTTTCAATATGTCTAGAGCAATAGAAAAAGTCTCACCGAAGTCCCGAAAGGAAGATGGCCATGAGTTAGAAAGATAAGAAAGAAGATCACTAGTAGAGTGGCCCTTTACCTGGCAAGCGTGATAAGCTTAACGGAAGTATCTCGATAGCGTACATGATAGGCCTCACGGAAGCAAGACCATGAAAAAACCCTTCCAAAATGCCCCATGGGAGCTCAAAACAAAGCAGTATGTGATTAGGTGAGATAATTCCCCTCTAGTACCTCCTACCACTCCTCCACATGTGCCCCCCCCTTCCCCTCCTTTCTTCCTTTTTCCCAACTCTTCCCCCCTCCTCAATTATCGGCTATTTTTCCTCTTATTTCCCTCATTTATCGGTTATTTTCCTCACTAATTATCGTCAAGCGGGCTTGGAGACAGGGGTGAGTCATTTTCCAACCCTCTAGCAGTCTGAGATCTCTTCCGAAGCTGCTCATTACCTTGCGAGATGTTGCAGAGGTGAGATGTATATCTCTCGCCAGGCCGCCCCAAAATATGACCGCCCGGCGAAAATATACGTTTTCCACCAAGCAATTGCTGTTCCCACTTCTTTTATCACTCTTCAATGCTTATATGTTCATCATATAAGTAAAATAAACACACACGGAGAAGAAATAATGCATTAAATGGTAAATAGAACGAATTCTGTGGGAATCAAAGTTTTGTTCTCGCATATGTGGCACCTTTAAACACCTCAATTGTGCGCTCCGCTCCTCGGGTTAAGTAAGCCATACTGGCGATCTGAGAGTAGATTACTGGAAGATAAATGCTTAAGAAATTTTGAAGTAGGAATAGTTTCTAAAACTTTAGAGATGCAAGAAATGAGAGCAATTAGACGATAGTAGGAAGGTTAGGAACGGTCATTCTTCTTTGTGACAGGTTGAATGGCAGCAAACTTCCAGCAAGAAGGGAAGACATTAGAGGAGAGACAGAGACGGAAGAATTCACCTAGGCAGGGGTTCAGCACAGATACAGGGGGCCATTAACGGTGTATTATATCTCGTGAAGCCTTACCTCTATAACTAAAAACACGCTAGAGGAAATGGGCTGTACATTTCCACATCTATTCCCTGGCTGACCCTTCCCATATGTTAGAAATATTAGTGCAATTACTCGAATATTTTGTGAGGAATAGAGGTTAATGTTCAAGGGTTTGGGCCTACTTACTTGGAATAGGGCATAGGAAGGAAGCAGATTAAAACGGCTACACTCCTAAACGGCCACACTCCTAAACGGCCACACTCCTAAACGGCCACACTCCTAAACGGCCACACTCCTAAACGGTCACACTCCTAAACGGTCACACTCCTAAACGGCCACACTCCTAAACGGTCACACTCCTAAACGGTCACACTCCTAAACGGTCACACTCCTAAACGGTCACACTCCTAAACGGCCACACTCCTAAACGGTCACACTCCTAAACGGCCACACTCCTAAACGGCCACACTCCTAAACGGTCACACTCCTAAACGGCCACACTCCTAAACGGCCACACTCCTAAACGGCCACATTCCTAAACGGTCACGGAAATAGCACAGCCAACATTAATTCCCTTCCCCTCCAGTTTTGTTTGTGACAACCGCTAATGCCTAAAGCAATCCCTGGCCACCCCTTGACCCGCCAGATATTAACTCTGGATTGGAAGGACAGAAACTTACATAGATACACTGGCCACACAGACCTTACGATTCAAACGAGGCGGTCAGGAGTTAATTCTAGTACAGATAAAATACCCGATAGAAAAGGAAAGTTGAAGGATAGCACACACATACACAGAGAGAGAGAGAGAGAGAGAGAGAGAGAGAGAGAGAGAGAGAGAGAGAGAGAGAGAGAGAGAGAGAGAGAGAGAGAGAGAGAGAGAGAGAGAGAGAGAGAGAGAGAGAGAGAGAGAGAGATACAGGCAGACAGATACAGTAGATAGATAGATAGATAGAGATAGAGATAGAGATAGATAGATAGATAGATAGATAGATATAGATAATAAATGAATATAAAGATGGATAGATAGACATACACAGCCAGACAGATGTATAGATACATACTAGCTTCTCATTCCGGTTGCAAAATATTCCCTCGCCCCCGTGCCTGCGACAATATGGCATCACCGAGCCGCCAACGCCGCTGTTGCAACCACGACGAATATCCCGAGGTAATATTATATTGGTGTTACCGTGTAGAGCTTTGACGGCTGTATCCGGCCCCCCATGATCTGAGCCGGTAAGGGGGTGGGGGGATGAATTGGTAACTTGTTGTTGTGGGGGATTGACGCGTGACGACCACACCAAGTTTCGGTTTCAGTCACTCTCACTATTTCACAAGCTAACACTCTCTCACTCACACGCTATAAAGGATACCATACAGGGATTTTTAGAAGTATCCTCTCGTGTTGGGCTGGGTGATAATTAAATGACGTCTATATAACTCGAGTTTTTATATTTTGTTCTGTGAATGAGGGAGACAAAAGGCAAAACTGTCTGTGACGAGTACCTCCCCCAGAGTTGAAAGAGTGACAGGGCCAAAATCAAGGAATGTCCGAGCCAAAATGTCTCGACACACCGAGTTTGAAACAATTTAAGTCATAGGATGAGGGAAAGACGGATTCAGAGAGAGAGTTCCAGAGCTCAGCTATTGAATACAATGGAACACACAGGAAAGCAAGCAACAACAGACCTAATGGTCTTTACAAGGATGCTTGTAAAAAAAAAAATATATATATATATATTATGGTGAAATATTTATCAAGGCGATATTTAAATGTCTGGACTGTATGGCACTCTACAACATTTCTAGGCAATTCATTCCATAAGTTGACTAGTCGGTTGAAAAAGAAGTGTTTCGCTTCATGTGAGTGAAATGCCTTTCCGATAATTTTGAAACCATTACTTCTTGTGTAATTTGAGTTATCTAGTGTGAAGTACTTACTTACATCCATGTTGTCATGGCCTTTGATAATTTTAAAAACTTGGATTAGGTCCCCTCGTATTCTGCGGGTTTTCAAGGTAAATAGGTTTAACTCTTTTAGTCGTTCCTAATATGGTTTATTTCTTAGTCAGAACATTATTTTAGTTACTCTCCGTTGTACTCTCTCTAGTTTTTCAATGTCCTTTGTATAGTATGGCGACCAAAACTGGACACAATATTCCAAATGCGGACGAACCAATGAATTATATTAAGTGAGTATAACTTTTTCGGATTTATATTCAAAGGATCTCAAAATGAAACCAACAATTTTATTTGCTTTTTCAACAACTTCAGCGCATTGTTGGGCTGGTTTTAAATCACTTGTTAAAGTTACTCCAAGATCTGTTTCTTTATTTACGTTCATTGGTTGGATTCCATTTATCGAGAAGTTAGCGCTTTCATTTTTACTGCCGATGTGAAGCACTTTCCAATTATCTATATTGAAATTAATCTGCCATGTCTGAGCCCAGTTTGATAGCTTGTCTAAATAATTCTGAATCTATTGTATGTGTGATGGAGAATTTACTTTGTTTGTAATTGATGTGTCATCAGCAAATTTGGAAATTCTGCATGATAGTCCATCATCAATATCATTAATATAAATAAGAAACAGAACTGGACCGAGAAGAAAGATTGGGAGTATCGTTTCACTCTTGAGTTGGAGAGTTGCACGAGTAGGGGTGGGATTGTGTTGCATGACGGGTACTACGTACCCTACAGAGAGGAGATGGTATACACTGACAGAGCTCTGAGGCACACTGATTATTGTAGTAGCGATAGAATAGCGAGAGAGATGCAACATTGCGGCGGAGAGAGAGATTGCAGAGAGTCGGTGAGTGGACGTGAGTTAATGATACGAAAGGCTTCCCTTCCTACTTTGTCTAGAAGTGCTGTGTGAGAGGATCCTCCCCACACATGTGAACAATACTCAATACAAGGAAGCACTGTGCCCTTGTACAGAGCAAGAAGCTGCGCAGGGGTAAAGAACCCGTTGAGGCGGTTGAGCACACCCAGCTTCAGGGAGGCCGCCTTAGCAAGAGTGGTAATATGGGCTTTCCAAGAGAGAGCAGAAACTTGTGTGGAGAAACTTGTATATGAATTGAAATACATTCTCCAAGTAGGATTTCCCTTTTCCTTAATATAAACTTAATACGGTAGGAAAAGGTTAAGTTTCCTTTATCACGCCGTGGTAGTGGGTTAAAGCATCGTTTCTCATTCTGACTTTCGGTTGTTCGATTCTGGCTGAAAGTGTAAACAAACAAAATATATACATATACTGTATGTATATATATATATATATATACTGTATATTAGATTTACGAAGATAAACTTCACCTACAGTATATATTATCCTGACTACACTATATCTAGTACAAATACCGAGAGTATTTTTGCATGGGGAACTGTTTTTTATAACGTCAGTCGCTATATTGGCAAGCGTGAAATAGAAATATAGACGAGAATACTTAACTAAAGTTCTTATATATACATTTACTCTTTCTAATATCAGTGGAAGAAACATGCTGTAATATTGTTTAGAAATAAATATTTCATAAGATTATATACAGTATATATATATATATATATATATATATATCTCATGGTTAGTGTGATGTAGTTTAATGCGTAACGAGAATTAAGTTTATTGTCATAATTATATGCTCCTTTGTGATGTATACTTGGTGAATAATATGTACATCAAAACAAACTAATCAATATCTCAGTTTCCCAGATACGGTACACGCACACAAGCGAACATGTACAATTTCCCATTCAAACAAACACACACTCATATAACACACACACACACACACACACACACAGTTAGGGGAGGTGTGGTGGAGTGGTCTTGCCACTGGCCTGGTAATCCAAAGGTCCCGGGTTCAACTCCCGATGTATCAATGGGAAGATATTATTGGGATGGAATTTGTGCTGTACCTGGTATCAGTGCATTACCACAAGCCCACCGAAACGTCAATAAAATACCCTCATTGTTCCCTGATTAAATAGCGCTGTATGAATATTCCCATATTCAAAATATGCTATAGGGGTGCAATGCCTGGTGAGTTATCTGCTCAACAGGTGGCGTTGTGTGTGTGTAAGTGTGAGAGTCCGAGTGTAGTGGGTGAGACAGTGAAGCACGGGAACGAGGTGGCTTCAGAGATGGGGTCGTTTCGGGCCATGAGTGAGCACCGTGCCTCATGTGAAGGCAAGATGGCAGGTGCTCGTTGTACTCTACGTGCTTCACATGTCTCACTCCCTAGACTGGAACAAGACCTCACGGGCTTCACTGTTCATTGTAAAGCGGTGAATGTTAAGGCTCTCAGCCTATGCCCGAGAGGAAGTAAGTTGGAATATAGAAAAAAAGAAAAAAAAAAAAAGAAGAAAAAAAAAGTACTTATATTTATTAGATACATAGCTAGGGTTTTAAGCCCTCGACATTTCCAAAGTTATGCAAAATGCTTTTCTATGTCTCGTTAAATCCGTGCCCAACCCTTTAAAGTACAGTGACCCGGCGCCAAATGCTAGTGATCCATTGTTATGTACGTTACTCACACGCACACTCACTCTCACACTCTCTCTCTCTGTATGTATGTATGTAACTTTTTTCTTTTGCGTATGTTTTGTTCATATACAGTCCTGCAAATATGCTCTGCCATTTATGCTCTGCCATTAACTGCCAGATACACACTCAGACTCATATTAACCTAAGCCCCCATGCCAGTGATTTCAACCTTTCCCATAATTTCAGCATCACTGTGAATACATTAATATTAAGCCTTCTCCACGCATGCACAGAGAAGTAAGAAGAGACATTCACGATATAATTCTTTTAGTTATTTGTTATGTTAGTTTGTGCACATTAGTACCACTAAAGGCTATTTCGAAAAACAAATAATGTTATCACTGGAAATTATAATATATTAACATAACCAATATAATATCCAAAGCTTAGGATCATCATGGTTGGTTACATGATATGGACTTGTAATTTCCCCGCACGCCAGTACAACGATGAACCCATATCATTACTCACTTAATATACAACTAAAACAAATATAATAATCATACTTAACCCCTTCAGCACGATGACGACTTTTTACCTTTCTTTCAGGCTAAATGTAGACGATTTTATGCAGTTTAAGAAGGACCTTATGTTACCCAGAGGGTTTATGATCGTATTTACCCCTTTAAGTCCTAGAAGGTAGATTATGAGCTAATGAAAATCGTCTAATGGTAACCAGAATATGATTGAAATAACGTATTCGTGTTGAAGGTGTAAAACCTATTGATAGATTACAGTCACTGTACTTACCACTCCATAGATTATGGTGAAGGGCCAAGTTCTCAGGTCTGTAAATAAATACTGTATCAATTAGTTTCTTGTCTTGTATGTTGAGCGTATAACACACATTATTCATGTATTTATGATGATATAGTTTGTTTAAATATGACCGAACAAGGTGGCGGTATAGCAGTGTTTGTCAGGAGTTCATTAAAAAGCTATATTAAATCAGGTATTAGAGTAAATAATGATAATGAAAGTGTTTGGGTAGAGGTTAACGAAGGTAGTGAGACCTTAGTTATTGGAGTTATGTACAGACCGCCAAATATGAGTAGAAATGACGGAACATCATTATGGGAGGAAATTAAAATAGCATCAAGGTTTAGCAACGTGTGCATTATGGGGGATTTTAATTTTCCTAATATAGATTGGCAGCAACAAATAAGCGACTCTGATTCAAAGGAGTTTATAGAGGTAGTACAAGATAGTTTTTTATTTCAATTCATAGATACGCCGACTAGAGGTAATAATATTCTCGATTTAGTTTTCAGTAACAATGAACATATGGTAAATAATGTAGAGATAGGGGACCACCTAGGAAATAGTGACCACAATTCTGTGTATTTTAATATACAATGGAAAGGTAATACCAGAGAAAATACAACATTAATAGCTGACTTCAGAAAAGCCAATTATGGTGGGTTAAGAAGAGCCCTATTAGCGGCCCCTTGGTCAAAAAATTAAGTCGATCCAGGTGACCAAATGACTGTATCCCTTCTCAGGCACCTGTCATCTTAAGTCAGGAAGAGACATCAACTTGGTAGATACATACGATAATTTTATCAAGTCAGTATTTAATGCACAAAATAAATATATCCCCAAAAGAAAATTTAGATCAACACAGAACCAACCCAAATGGATGAATAATAGACTATTAGATCTTCTAGGACAAAAGAGAGGAATATATAGAAACATTAAGAAAGGCGAAATTCACCTACTTGCTTACTATCAGAATCTATCACGACAGGTAAAAAAGGATATTAGGAAAGAAAAAAGAAATTATGAAATTAAGGTTGCCAATGACTCAAAAAATAATCCTAAAGCTTTTTACCAACTATATAAATCCAAGGTTAGAGATATAATTGGTCCCCTTAAAACTTCGATAGGAGAAATGACAGAAAATGATTTAGAAATGTGCAGTACATTAAATAGTAAATTTCTTTCCGTTTTCACTAATTAAAATTTGGCACAGTTTCCAGAAGTTATAGCGATAGTATAGAAAATAGGTTAAGTAGGATACTATAAGTAGAAATGATGTGCTTAAGGAAATTGACAGACTGAAACCTCATAAATCGCCTGGTCCTGATGAGGTATATGCTTGAGTATTAAAAGAATGTAGGGATGAGTTAAGTTACCCATTAACATTTTTATTTAACAAGTCATTGGAGACAGGTATAGTTCCAGAAGCTTGGAAGCTTGCAAACGTAGTTCCGATCTTCAAAAAAGGTGACAAATCAATAGCATCCAATTACCGTCCCATTAGTCTTACATCAATCATAGGAAAGCTACTAGAGTCAATTATTACTAGTAAAATTAGAAACCACTTAGATACATTTAATTTAATAAATTCTTCTCAGCATGGATTCACTCAGGGACGTTCTTGCCTTACTAATTTGCTTAGTTTTTTCTCAGAGGTATATGAAGCAGTAGATAATGACAAGTCATATGATATAATATATTTAGATTTCAGTAAAGCTTTCGACAGAGTCCCCCATGAGAGATTGATGAGAAAGGTTGAGGCGCATGGAATAGGTGGGGCGTTGTTGTGATGGATTAGGTCATGGCTAATTGGTAGGAAGCAGAGAGTCAGCATAAATGGTACGAAGTCAGAATGGGGAGCAGTCAAAAGTGGTGTCCCCCAGGGATCTGTATTAGGTCCTCTGTTGTTTGTTATATACATAAATGACCTTGATTTAGGTATAACTAGTAGGATAAGTAAATTTGCAGACGATACCAAAATGGGGAGAACAATTGATTCAGATAAGAGATATAGAGTGCCTCCAAAGGGATCTAGATACCTTACACGAATGGTCAGTAAATTGGCAGATGAAGTTTAACATTGACAAATGCAAGGTATTAAAGATAGGGAAGATGCATACAAATGTTAAATATAAACTAGCTAATATGGAATTAGAAAACTCGAATTGTGAGAAAGATCTAGGTGTGTTTGTTAGCAATGATTTGAAGCCTAGACAACAGTGTATAAGCGTTCGAAACAAGGCAAGCAGGATTCTCGGGTTAATCTCTAGTTGTGTGAGTAACAGAACTGCTGATGTTATCTTAAAACTTTACTTGTCATTAGTGAGACCCCATTTGGATTATGCTGTTCAATTTTGGTGTCCTTATTACAGAATGGACATAGATTCATTGGAGAGAGTACAACGTAGAATGACAAAAATTATCCATAATATTAGAAATCTTCCGTATAAAGAAAGGTTGAAGAAATTAGGCTTACATTCGTTAGAGAGACGCAGAGTTAGAGGGGATATGATAGAGGTGTTCAAGTGGGTTAGTGGGATTAACAAAGGGGACATGACAAATGTACTAAAGCTCAGTGATAGCAAAAGAACTCGTACCAATGGTTTCAAATTAGATAAATTTCGTTTCAGAAAAGATATAGGCAAATATTGGTTTGGTAACAGAGTTGTAGATGGGTGGAATTGACTACCAAGTGCCCAATAGTGGGGAGGGCTATGAAGATCACAGAAAATTGAGGGTTAAAGAGGATAAAAAGGGGAAAATAAGCTCTATTTGGCAATAACCGTTTGCCGTAGGATACAACATTAGTTGAGCCCTCACCCCCCAGGACTTATTGAGATTCTCATATATTTTAACAGTAGGGGGCAAAAACTCACTAATAATATATTTCCGACAGTACAAACATATATAACAATGTAATATGTGATATGATACTTCCGTAGGCCACACAAAAATCGATGGGTCTCGCGGCTGTCACACCGTAAATTCTTACCTAAATGTACAATCAAAATTCACATCCTAACTCCTTAATTTCAACTGTGCTTAATTGTCTGGTAAGCTCAGGAGCTTCTTAAACCTTCTGAGGATAATTAACAGTTTATTCTGGCTATCATTAGACGATATTATTTCAACTGTGCTTAATTGTCTGGTAAGCGTTAATCTCTAACCGGTTTGGTAAGATGATCCTAAGGGTATTAGAGTGTTGAGCCTATAATTGGGCTTTGTAATTGGGGTTGTGTGGGACAGGGATCTGCCTTGCTTAGGCCAATCGGCTTTCTGCAGACTCCCATTTTCTTATGTTCTTATGTTCTTAAGCTCAGGAGCTTCTTAAACCTTCTGAGGATAATTAACAGTTTAAAATGGCTATCATTAGACGATATTATTTCGATTAGGAAGGGCATATGGAAGTCAAAGGGTTAAATGACAGTCTTTACCCTTTTAATTACCACAGATCCTTCCTAAGCTGCATGAAATTGTCTCAAGATAGCCAACATATAGTCAAAAGGCGCCATGATTCTCAAGGGGTTAATACATATGAACTAATCGTTATTATGCAAGGTATGTTCATTTTCTTTAGAAGCATTCTGTATCATACATAAAGAAAATAAAATGACTGAGGTCACGAATTTTGAACGTGACTGTACACAGAAGGCGGCAGTAGACCAAGTACTACTCCTGGGTGACAGATGTGTGTGGATTTGTGTTTTGTTTGGGTGTTCATTTGTTTTTCTGTGTTGTTGTATTGTCCATATTTGGGCTCTGTCTCGAATCGGCCACCTCAAGAAAAACAAACAAATTGACAAAAATGGGGAATGGGCCTGCGTACATACATACAACCAACCCACCTAAAGCTGCAGGGGCGCCCACACCAACTACCATCCTCGGCCTAATCCCTTCACCCACCACAGGAACACACACAATAACACGGGAGCTTCCTTCACCCTACACACATGTTGTCTACACCGTACCTGTCCACTGACTGCCCATAAGCCAAACTATGGTTCGCTGAGGGGCGTTGAACGAAACTTGTTAACCTGGAATGCCTCTTGTCATTCATTCGGCTTCAGAGTACATCGATTTTCCCAGAACTATCGGACACGCCAATTCCCATCAGACATCGCTCATAGGAAATAGGTAATGTACAGTACAATGAAAGACAAAAGTCGTGTCATGAATTTTGCGGAAGACATCTGCTAAGCAAGTAAAGGGCTAACCTTTCGGTGGTGTTTGTCGTATGGCATAATTGTTCATGAGTTAAATTAAATAATCGGACAAAACCGCGACACGACGTGGTCTTGCATTGTTCACAACACTTGAACAGTTACTATCATCCAACATCAATCAAATTACACCACCATAATTAATGAGATGCTTTGATTCAGTTCGGGACAGCTTCGGAAATTAAAGGCCACGATTTACTGTATGTCCTAGAGTGTACCGATCAAATCCTTGATAATTTAGCTTGCACTAAAGCATCTATGGCTTTTGTTTCAATTATACAGTTATATATTTTGTTATTTTACTTAGTGAAGCTATGCAATTACCTCCCTTGAATTAGGCTTTCTGTCACTCCTTTGGCTTTGGAGGAGACACTTGTTACAAGCAGCTTGCCTTTTGTCTACTTCAGAAAAACAAAAACAATACAACTATACCCAGTTTACTTAAACAAGACATTATAGATAAAATAAAGTACGCTCGTGATTGGCGTTAACAAACGACGTGAAGTGGTAGTTTGGTGGTGGAAAGTTAGTTTGGTTACCAAGCATTTACCATTTAGTGAAACAGCGAGGCTGTAGCACAAGGATCTTTTAACCCCTTGTTATCTCACCTTTCTAGTCTTTATAATCTCGCATAGTGCAAGACTAATATAACAATATTATAAAATATATATATATACCCGGTATATATATATACTGTATATATATATATATATATATATATATATATATATATATATATATATATATATATTATGCATCTAGAATACTGTATGATAATTTGTACGATCGCGCAGTTACTTTGCCGCTTACACAGATTGCCGTTGAAGAAAGTAGTCACTACCAATTCCCAGATGGATATTCTAATACCCTGTACCCGCAAAAATCCCGCAACCACAAAACTACCTGAGTTGATGTCAGGAATAGCATAAAATAGTCGTTGATGTTGAGTTTAATAAACCCACCACGTGATCAGCAACCACGAGAGTATCACCTGGTTCTTTCAAAGAGAACTAAGGTTGTTATTATATTGTACGTCCGTGGTAGTACAGTGGTTAGCGCGCAAGTCTGGCATGCCTACTGACCAGGGTTCGAGGTCGCACAAGGCCGTGACCCATGAAATGCTGGGTGAGAAGAAACTGTAACCCTACCGAAATTCCCCAGGCCTGGCGCGGTCTAGAACCCTGGTCAGTAGGCATGCCAGACTCACGTGCTAACCACTGTACTACCATGGACATACAATATAATAGCAACCTTAGTTATCTTGGAATGGCAATGATTAGACCATTCTATTCAGGATAGGAAGCACCTGTAGCAATATTAAAGCTTCAAACCATCTCAACCAAGTGAACCAACCCTATGAATCACTGATGAATAATGTATAAAGTGCTTCCAGAGTATATTTAGTGTACGCTTTGAGTACCAGCGACGTGGATATACTCAAAGTGTATAATAAATATACTCTGACAACACTTAATACATTATTCATCAGTGATTAATACATAATAAAATAGAATAGAATGACTATTTGTAACCGTATCAATCCTACGTTTTTCAATAATATATGATAAACAAGCTCATAACATTTCGCATCTGTATTAAACATTAAATCCCACGCAGACTCCTCTATTGTCCCAGGTAATATAACAATGCCACGCACCCAAACCTGAACACTGGAACGAATGATGCTTCCACTGAACCCCCGACACTAATTATAGCGGGATTATAATGAACAGTTCACACCCATGGCTGATAACATAATCATTTACACCAATATACAGATTACACAGTATATCCAACAGTTATTACTTTGTTGCCAAATTGTATATATATATGCAATCTATCGAACCACCTCTCTCTCTCAAGGCAAGCAGCCTTAAGGGGTCGCTAGAACTGTTGTTGCGTGATTTCCTTCGTACTCCTTTGTACTCTACCTTGCCACCTAGCTGGAAAACCTATTCGATAAAGCGCAATTTTTTTTAACATTATTCTGATTACTGTTAGTCGATTTTATTCAATTTAAAAGGGCCTTATCAATTAACAGGCTTCGAACTCTTTAGCAATTAACAGGTTTCGAACTATCTCACTAATCCCTATTTACTACCACAAATCCTTCTTTAGCTGCACGAAATTGTCTAAATATAAAAATAATATAGATAAAAGGACGTCACTAGTACAGAAGTGGTTACATAGAGAGAGATGCAAGAAACATACCACCGACTCAAGTAGTGGTCCAGTCAACCACTGAACGCGACAGACCAACTTTGAATCGGCTTTTCCCAATTGAAATACATAGGAAATATATAAATAAAGTTGGTATATAAATGACATAAATGAATGAATGCATTAATTAATGTGTGTGTGTGTGTGTCTGTATGTGTGTGTCTGTCTGTGTGTGTGTGTGCCTGTATGCGTGTCACTGTCTGTGTGTGTGTGTGTGTGTGTGTGTGTGTGTGTGTGTGTGTGTGTGTATGTCTGTATGTGTGTGTGTCTATCTGTATGAGTGTGTGTGTCTTGTCTGTATATGTGTGTGTGTGTGTCTGTCTCTAGCTGTGTGTGTTTGTGTGTGTGTGGAACGTATGGGGAGCCAGAAAATAACAGAGTGTACGAGAGTGAGGTGGAAGGGAAGAGAGGAAGTGGTAGACTTTTGATGTAAGTGTATTGACTTGTAATGTGAGTGTATTGACTTGTAATGTGAGTGTATTGACTTGTAATGTGGGTGTATTGACTTGTAATGTGAGTGTATTGACTTGTAATGTGGGTGTATTGACTTGTAATTTGGGTGTATTGACTTGTAATGTGGGTGTCTTGACTTGTAATGCGAGTGTATTGACTTGTAATTTGGGTGTACTGACTTGTAATGTGGGTGTATTAACTTGTAATGTTGGCGTATTGACTTGTAATGTAGGTGTATTGACTTGTAATGTGGGTGTATTGACTTGAAATGTGGGCGTATTGACTTGTGGGCAAAGTGTCAGCAGGGTATCAAACCAGAACAATTTTGTATGAACATTTGAATTAATATGATAAGGAATCGTCCTACATGACAACCAAGCATAATTTTGGCTATATCATCACTTCCAAAGACAAAATAATTACGAACTATAAACCTTAATTTTATCTTTACACAAAATAATACAGATGTAGTAGCAGCTCTCAGTGGGTCGGGGGCGGGAAATTATATTATGGTGAGCCTGGTGTAAGGTGGATGGCTGTTAGGAATCTTAATGCTATTTGGGGAAAGAGTAGGCCTAGTTGTGTGCTCTTAATGTCGGTTTCTGTTGGAGATAATAGGGTTGATGTTTTGTATGTATGTATGTATATGCTCAGGCACATACCCCATACCTGGGGTGGACGACTCGATACAGAAGTGTTTTACCTTAGCTCTTAGGCCTATATTTATATGATCTACCAAAGAGTTTTGATTTTATATACCAGTACCGGTATATATTCAACCATATATACAGGCAAATGCAATTAATGAACCGTACGGTAATCTAAGGAATGGCATTGGTCATGATCTGGTGATGCTAATTACGTCCGCCAACGAAGCTGGAGGAGGGTAGGCCTATGTTTTTTCCTCCTTTTTTGTTTGTTTTTCTTTTCTGTCTGACAAGATATCTCAAACAGTTATGGACTGATTTTAACGAAAGTTGGTGGACAGATAGGATATGCGCCAAGGAAGAAGTTATTCCATTTACAGTAGGAGGCGATTAGTAGAGCGCATACCATCGACCATTACTTGCATTACTGTATGTCCACAAACATTTCAATAATGTAAGCAAGTTTTTGTTTTCTTTTTTTATGTGACATAGCCTATACAAAGTGGTGTCTTATATTGCTTATCTGAGTCCCCTTATAGTCCCCTTATAGTTTATCTTACTCTAACTCTCTAAATTCAAACTAGTTGCTCCCCAATTCTGCCTTCTGCCAAGGCCATTTCAAAATTCAGGTCTCTAACCCTTGGCCTCTGCAGTGGGGAGGACCCTGTACCCCTGAGACACAAGAGTGCAGACCTGAGAAGTGAGAGATTTGATTTTGCCCCGAGGGGCGAGTTTATTGAGCAGCGCCCCCCATCCTGTGAGGGGACAACCACTGGTAAAGTGATACATACTGCTCAAAGAGCCATTATTCCACTGAAACAACAGAATCGTCGTCTGGTTACATTCATATTTGTGTTTATAAATCAGGTAGGCATTATTCATATGGTTATTAGAGTTTCCTCATTTAATTGCCACAAGTGCTGTATATACGTAGCTCATAACAAAAAATGGAGCTTGTCGTGTCTGAATTATTAATTGACAGGTTATAAATAATAGCACTACAAAACTAGTGCAATCATATGAGGAGACTGTTCATATTTTCCATTACATCAATGGTTATTGAGGTCATAGTTAGCTGAATACAATCATCACATACCGCACACTCGCTCCAAGAAGCATCCGCACCCCCACGCCGACCATCCGGCGCGCACAGCCCGTGGCACGGCCGGCACCCCCGCCCGCAACTATATCCATGTTCGTCTCTGACACATGGACACAGTCGCAGGCAGAGGCGGCAACCCTACCAAGCTGCACACACCAGACGATCAGCGCAGGGGCGCAGACACCTCCTGGAGCGAGCGTAAACGATGTGACTAATATTTCCAACTACATAAATTATTATGCAATAATAGTACCACAAATATATTACAATCATATGAGGGACACTTCACATTCCTCATTACATCAACGGTTATTGAGGTCATAGTTTGCTGAATACAACAGTTACATACATAATGTGACTAATAATACCAACTACCGAAGTTAAATTGGAATTATGGTACTACAAATATATTACAATCATATGAGGGACACTTCACATTCCTCATTACATCAACGGTTATTGAGGTCATAGTTAGCTGAATACAACAGTTACATACATAATGTGACTAATAATACCAACTACCGAAGTTAAATTGGAATTATAGTACTACAAATATATTACAATTATGAGGGACATGGTTCAAATCCTCATTACAATAATGGTTATTGAGGGCATAGTTAGCGGAATTTGTCATACTGCATACAGATGAATCCTCCTCTCTTACAGCTCATACAGTGGTCAGAGTTGTTTATTTCACCACATGCACATTTCAGTGGCAGGCTCGAAACTGGCCACCCATAGCTCAATGCTATGGCATCATTGAATTATTGTTTATTTAAGCTGAAGCCTTTGACCTTGATTGGTAAAGAAGAGAGCCAATTTGAAGCCCCCGTCCCGTGTCTTGTGCCATCTCAACTCTCATTTTCAGTTCTTCATTACATTCGGTCTTAATTTGCTCTAGGGTATTATTGTTTCTGCCTCTCTTCTCTGCTCTTCGTAACTTCATGCCTTGCATTTCGTTGTTCATCTTCGTCTACATCATCATTTTCATTTTGCTCCTGTATTTGTTTCTGTCGGAGATGTAGTAAGTTTAAGGGAATTTTGGTACTCGTATGGTGCAGCTCCCACTGGGTTTATGATCCCCATACCTCAGAACCTTGGCGGAAGGGCTAATAGATCTCTTAGCATTTGCGTAACATCTTAACTCTGTTAAAGCAGATATGAATGCTCCATTGATTACTTCTTCCAGTGGTTGGAGCATCGGTCCAATCCCAGGCACTGTTCTCATAAGAAAGGTTCATCTGTGCTTACCACCATATTACACATATGTCAAAGCAGTATGTGCAGCATGTGCTTCAGATTTCGCAATGTCTGCCAAGGTTTTCACTTCCTTTACCCATCCCTCTTCTTTTTTTGTTCATACATAGACTCTCCTTCATTCCTTTGTGCCTATTACTGCTCCCAAATGGCGTTGACCGTCCTTTGTAATTTTCACTCCTGTCCCATAAACAATCTGCACTGCTTCTTCATACTGGTCTTCTTTCACAATTAGTACAGACTTACTTGGACTAGGATGGTACCCAATGACTGAGCCAACTGATTGTACTCTCTGCCACCATTCTTTGAGATCCCTTATTCTTCCTGCACCTGTGAGGTCATTAGCATATGCCACTTATTTCACTTGGGTTTCCTCATGATTAATTTTCTGCTGCAGAATAGATAGTGCCAGAGCATACATAGCCATTGCCACTGGATCTCCTTGCATTGTTCTTTCATTCGATTTGAGAATTGTAATGTCTTCCTTCCTTGTGCTTCCCACTATATACAAGTTAGCTGGCTCCTTATAAGTGTTTACTATGTACTTTGCAATACTAGGGCATTTGATCTTCATGTTGTGAATAGCTGCCTCCCTATTAATGGTGTTATAGGCATTTGTAGCATCCACTATCAGATCCGCTTCACAATCTTCCTCATCATACACCTTTCCCATTGCATGTATTGCTGCTTCTCCTCCGGCTTGCTGTCCTGCACATACTTGTAAGTTACCCACTCCTCTTTGTAATTTTTTTCCAAATACAGACATGATTGCTTTTCCTATAATCCGTCTAAGAACTTCCCCAACGCCTACTGGATTCTGGATTCTTACTTAAAGGTATCAGGCGACATGCTGTCAGAGCTTTTATGTTCAAGCATGGTGATGATGCGAGTTTCTTCGCAAGCATTGCTATTGCTTCAAAAAAGGTCACTCGCGGCTGAACCAAGCTTGTTTTAACTTAGGAATATCCTCCAAGTCTTAGCATCTAAAACTGATGGAGCTGCCCCTCTCTGTGTTTTCAGTGCCTTTCTCCATAATTATGAGGTCTCCAGTCTTCCCGTACACATTGCTTATAATAACTTACCACATTAATTTAAAGGTTATTAGAACATTTCAAGACAGCATACCGATTATGTTATGTGCAGAATTATTACTGGGTAGGCCTATATCTTCGGAATATCGGACGGCACACCATCTTATCATCCGAAAAGAAAGTCCCTGGCCTCGTTCGTGGGCCGCTGACTCTGCCCAACATAACATGCGACCCGGGCTCGTTCCAGCTGCACCGTAAAACAGCATCAGCTGATCAGCACAGCCCCAACAAGTCATTCCCGCTAACAGAAGAGGACTGAACACATTACTCTCAGCCTAACCAGATTGAATAAAAACAGTTTATGGGGCTCCGGTACAGCAGACCTATTGAGCGTCATAACTGTGAGTGATGGTCAGATTACCGAGCACTTCCCAGGATTACTGTACTGGCTCACGGACCCTGTACGGCAGCCTCGCTCTACACATATTCTATAGAGATTTGTAGTCGCTTTTTTGTTTAGTCTGTGATACCTAGCTAAAGACATTGAGTTAAAGAAGATTGCCCAAAGTTATACCTAGATGAAGATATTGAGTCTAGGAATATTGGCCCAAGTGCTATTAGCTAAAATATATACCGGTACGGTAAGCTAAAAAAAAAATCCGAAATATTATATATAACAATAATAACCATTAAAAATAAACATAACCTGAAGTGCGCGTAAAATGTTATACACACCATTTGATTATAACGTAACATTTGAATACACTTATCACTAACACATTATACCGGTACCATTTTCATAGCTCGTAAAGCATTCTTTTTTACAACAAATATTAACTTTCAACGTCAGTATAATTATTTGTATGTTGTACACTGACTGAGCTCCATTGTCAATTATCTGAATTCTTAAAGAATCTGCGTAAATAATATACCAGTAGGATTGTATATCGCCAATAACTCCCAATGATCCTCCGGGGACTCGAACCCAGGACAGTGACGACACCACATGCAGCACATATATGAGTGTATGTCTCACTTCGTGTCGGCCCCCTTTCTCTTCCCACTCAGGTAATAAAGGCTAACACGGTTGGCCTAACTTATGAGTAATACTGGAGGCGGAGGAGGAGGGGAGAGGCCGGAAGAAGGTGCTGAAGGCTGCAAAGAGGGGGAGAGTGGAGGGGTGTGAGAGAGAAAGGAGAAGGGGTGTGAGGAGGAGAATGGAGGGGGAAGAGAGGGGTAGGTGGGGTGTAAGGATAGGTGGGTGAGAACGGAAGTGGTGTGATGAGAAGGGAAGAAAGATATAGGGCTGTGCGGAGGGGAGTTAGTGAGGGGGAGAGTAAAGGGGTGTGAGAGGGGAAGCTTAGGGGGGAGAGAACGGAAGAAGGGTGTGTGATGAGAAGTGAGGCAAAATATAGGGCTATGACGAGGAGAGTGGGTGAGGGGGAGAGTGAAGGGGTGTGAGAGGGGAAGCTTAGGTGTAAGGAAGGGGGGGGGAGAGAAAGGAAGAAGGGGAGTGATCATGGGGGAGGAAAGCTATAGGGCTGTGAGGAGGGGAGCGGATGGAAGAACGGGTGTGAGAAGGGGAAAGAACGAAAGGAGGGGGGATAAAGAAACGAAGAGTGTCAAAGAAGTGTGAGTAAGGGAGTGGATGAAAATAGATGATGTGAGGAAGGGAGTAGATGGAAGGAGAGGTGTGAGGAGAGAAGACGATGGGAGGAGGGGGATGGAAGGAAAGATGGAAGAGAAGGGAAGGAGGGGATAAGATAGAGGAAGGCGTGAACAAACGAACTGACAAGAGGGGAAAATGTAATGAAGGTTGTGTGGAAATCGTACCGGTAAAGAAGGCTTGAGAAGGAGAAAGGACGGACGAAGGAAGATATAGATTGGAAGGAGGGATAATACGAAGATAGGCCGGAGGAAGGGAACGGAAGGCGGAACATGTAGAGAGGCGTCAGAAGGAGGAAGGAAGCAATAGGGTGCGAGGAGGAGGAGAAGCAGAAGTGAGTGTCGTGAAGGTGATGATTATGGTGATGACAGGCTCGGGTAGGCTAGACGTAGACCACCTCTCTCGACAAAGAGGAAGGCCAACACGCTCTCTCTTTACAATAACAACAACTCACACTTATGCGCTCAAGTCAACATACAACAACGACTAATACTTTCTCACTCAAGACAACACGCAACCAACGACAACACACACTCGACACGACACGCACATAGCGACAAAACCCAGTCATATATTAAAAAAACACAGGTACATTATTTTACAAGAATGTCTGAAATAAGAACAAGCGTAGCACTAAATTGAGTACAAAGGAGTACAAAGGAAATCAAGCAACAACAGATCTAGTGACCCTTCTAGGTTGCTTGTCCTCCAAAACACTGAGGATCAAGTGTCCAAACAGTGGTTTAGAGTGGGTAAGGGAACATTGGAAAGGGAAATACTGCCCTGGAACTAATGTCCGTGGCAGGATTAGGAAGTTAGTAGGGGACAGATGGGTTAGTAACTGAGGGGGGGATAAAATAAAGTTATTCATTTACAAACGCAGTCAGTCGCGGGTTTGATGCGAGATATTTGTCTAGGCGGAGTTTAAATGAATCAACGGAGTAGCCTATCATAATAGCGAAAACGAAATATTACATGACCTAATGAATTATATCGTGTAGATTCCCATATGATTAACCCCTTTTGTCCTGGCGACGTCTTTTTAATTCTATTCTAGCTATATTCCGACGATCGTGTGCCGTTTAGGAAGGATCTGTGATTATGTGGTAGTAAAACGGATTAAATTAAGTGAGATAGTTCGAAGCCTGGTCATTCCTGGAGGCTCTTTTCAAACTGCATAAAATCGTTTAATAGTAGCCAAAAAAAAAAAATTAAAAGAACAGCGAGGTACCTAAAGGGTTAACCGATAATAAGGGCGGCTTCACGTTACGGTTTTGTCCAGCAATTTCCGAGTGGCAACACACTAGGTAAACATTTTAGAGGTTCATTTGTAACAGTGTAAACAAAAAACTATATCCTATTCCATGTAAGTAGGCTAAAACTCTTGAATATTAACCTCTTTAACAGACAAACGACTACGGTACAGTAACCGAGGACATAAATTATTCTACTATATGGGAAGGATCAGCCAGGGAATAGGTGTGGGAATTTACAGCCCATTTGATCTAGCCATTGATAAGTTGCAGAGGTTGAGGGTCACAATTTTTGGACAACCTATTTGGAACTGAAGGTTGATTACATAAGGTGGCTGAATCCATAATCCATAATTATGAACTATAATTAAAATCCGACAAAATAAAATTGACAAAAAGAAAGGGGCTGGAAAATGACATTGTGTGATTCTCTCATCCTTAACCCCTTCAGTACCGGTGCCGTCCTTAAAGCTTTAATCTGTCTGCTATGAGACGATTGTATTCAGCTTATAAAGGGCCTCCAGTAATTAACAGGCTTTAAATTATATCACGTAACCCATTTTACTACCAGTACCGTACCACAGATATTTCTTAAGCTGCACAAAATCGTTTACGTATAGCTAGAATAAAAATAAATAGACGAGGCCGGTTCAGAAAGGGCTAAAAAATGGCGATGGTCTTCCTGTCTTCTGTTCCTTACGGCACTAATATATTGCTGTTGGCCGGCTGGTTGGTTGGTTGGGGGGGGGGGGCACAGCTTTGATAATATACATAGAGCCACATGATTTATCTGTGCATGGAAGGCTACGTCAGTGATATACCGATATTTGGTTCACGAGAAAGTGCGTGTAGTGTAGCATAAACTAAGGTGAATTTCTGAAATTTCGGTATATTTTCATATATAAATGAACAAAATATATCCTTTCACATTTGTTTTCAATTTGCTAACAGGTATGAACGCACTAATTAATAATCGAGTCCTTGTGATACCGGTAGTTAGAAAAGAGAGGAGATAAAGCAGAGAGGAAAGAAGGGAAAAAAATAGGAAGAATAAAGGGGAAGATAAAGCAAAGAGAGGAAACAAGAGAAAGGGATAGGAAGAAAAAAAGAGTTATGAAAAATTTAGAAAAGGGTGAATGGGGAATGGAATTATGTGAGAATTCAAGCGAAGGAGGGAAGGGGAAATACTAGATAAAGCAGAGAGAGAGAGGACAGAGAAAGGGATAGGAAGAATAGAAGGTAAGGGAAAGGAAGCATTCAGAAAAGTGTGCCAAACCAGAGCAATTGTGTTTGAAGACTTGAATGAATATGAGAAAGAATTCAAGAAAATTCACGTGAAATAGCATTGATTTTGGCCATTTAATCACTTCCAAAGAAAACATTTCAACTATAAACCACAATGTTATCTTTACTTATACAAAAATAGTGACTACACAAATGGAATCGGCTTTCGTGTGACACCCTGAAATTGTGAGAGGCAAACGAAGGAGGGAAGGGAAATAGGGCACTTTAATGGAACGAATCATAGTTCTTTACTGTTCCCTTTATTTTTTTCCTGCTGTTATGTTCCCCCTTTCGAGCCTGGCACCTATATAACCCCTTGTGTACCGGCGACGTCTTTTAAATTATTGTTCTTGCTATATTTAGACAATTTTGTGCAGTTTTAGAAGGATCTGTGGCAAAAGGGTTAAAGGAGATAGTTCCGAGTCTGTTAATTGCTAGAGGCCTTTTTGAAAGTGACTAAGACCGTCTAAAAGTAGCCAGAATAAACCTAAACAGACGGCACCGGTTCTGAACGGGATAAGAAAGGGGGCATAGGCCACGAAGAGGAGATAGGAAGAATGACATAGATACCGCTAAAAATTACATGACCAGGGGTCGAAAATAGTCTTTCCAAATTCCAGATATATTTATGAGAGATGGGCACACCATCCACTCGACCATGAACGAATATAAGGGAAGCAACCGTAGTTCTAATATGAATAACCAGACACGAGACTATAACCTGGTTCTTCAAACAAGAACTAAGGTTGCTTCCTTTATATCAGCTCATGGTCGATTGGATAAGGTGCCCAACTCTCATTAACATATCTAGAAGCCTGGTCAGGAAACCTCTCTCCCAACCTGTCCGACATTATCATTATACAGACTATAGTAAATTACAAATATAAAGTAGTTGAATAGTGCCATCAGGTCGTTGCTTAGTGGGTAGCCTATGATACTTTCTTACTTCTTATACTGCTATAGCCTATTGATGATCTACAATTTTATTTGTTTAATTAAGTGTACAAAATTTAGATAGTTAAAATAAGTTAAAGAGAAAGAACTTGATTGATTGATTTGATGTATTAATTATGCAACAGAGAGAGAGAGAGATTGGTTTGATCACCTGGAGGCTGGGTTGATAACCCTCCCACCTCCCTCACCCCTCGACCGCCCTTTGATCACTAAATTTAATCAATGTAATATTAGTTCTCTCAAAGTTCCATTAAAAGCGAATATATGAAGTTTTTCGCGCACCATGGCAAATCTGCAGTTATGTAATTAGAGGGTCTACAGAGGGGCACATATGGGGAAGAAAAATAAGAGGTAGGTTTATAAAAGGGAGTTGATATACAGCTGTAAGAGATATATATTTCAAGTGTGTACCATACCATATCTGAATAAAGTAGAATTTGCAAATTCAGTTGTTCAGTGTCAGCGGCCTTTAACACATTACGAGCGGGTGGGTCGGTAACTTCTACTACCCGCCAAGCGGGTGGTTTTACCCTAAATGGGGTTGTTTCCGTGCTCTTTTTCATGCATAAACAAGACCCAGAGCGTAATACAAGTATCTATCCCTAAAAGGGCGTAAACAGAGCTTTCCAATGACACCCGAACCATCCTTCTACGACCACTGGTTATCTTGCAACGATCGTGCAACACGAGTGCAAAAACCCTAAAATAAGGTAATTGCATTACATAATTCCCTGTGTAGCGAGTGAGACAGGGTGGAGGAGAGTGTAATAAATTTCAGTCGTCCCACGGCGGTGGTGGCGAGCGGTCAGGGAGCAATCTATGCTACTCGCACCGCTCAGCTCTCTCTCAGAGCACATTACGTGCTCAAAATTGCACTCGACGTATGTCGAGGCCCGCATAAGGGCACGTTTTCTTTAACTCGACATATGTCGAGGGTTAAGGTAGCCTACCGGTACCGCAACTTACCGGTTATGCATGCCTTTACATACATTTTATAAGCTTAATCTTGGTACCGGTAACTTTTGAAATGTAGGGTAGAAGCGTTAGTATCCGATCACTGTGTTAGTATCCAATCACTTTCAGTTTTTAGTGCAAAAAAACTGCTACGAACAAAACTATAAAAGATACAGTATTAACCTTTTATACAGAATATAGAGCTATGAAAACTAAGTATTGTGTGAGAAAAAGAAATTAAATGGATAAATAGTTTAGCTTCTACCGTACACCGAATGCAAACAACTGTCATTTTTCTTCCAATTCTTACGGCAACGCATAAGGAAATTACTTTTTTTGTCAGCTTAAAAATGATCTCTATATTTATTCTTTTCAAAATATATGATAATATATTGTAATGGAATGTTGGAATAACACATAGAAAATGAAGATAGTTGATTATATTGCAAATGAGTTTGACAAGGAGAGGTGATTGGATACTAAACCAAAAATCCTTGATGCGTTAGTATCCGATCACAAAATATTTTCCTTTCCAAATGCTTCACTTTATGCTACATATTATTATTTTTAATTTTACATGTCTTACAGGATTAATAATTTCCCTAGCACCTATATTTTGTTATATAATGTGGTGTGTTAGTATCTGATCACTGATCCACCACTTTGGTCGATTGGTCGACCACAGTGCTCAATCGGTTGACCACAGTGGTGGATCGGTTGACCACAGTGGTCAACCAGTCGACCACAGTGGTGGATCAGTGATCGGATACTAACACACCACATTATATAACAAAATATAGGTGCTAGGGAAATTATTAATCCTGTAAGACATGTAAAATTTAAAATAATAATATGTAACATAAAGTGAAGCATTTTGAAAGGAAAATATTTTGTGATCGGATACTAACACATCAAGGATTTTGGGTTTAGTATCCAATCACCTCTCCTTGTCAATATATTATCATATATTTAAAAAGGACAAATAAATAGATATTTTGTAAGCTGATAAAAAAGTAATTTCCTTACGGGTTGCCGTAAGAAACGGGAGAAAAATTACAATTGCGATCTATTGTGTCTGAAAGGGTTTATCAGAATAAAGTATCCTAGCCATTAAAATCATTATTTGTATGTCAGGGGTACTAATACTGGTAGTTTTCTATTTGTTATCATCATTACAAGTTAATAAATCATTAATATCATCTTTGTTCATCTTTTATTTATTTTTTCCAAAAAAATAATTTTGCTTAATTTCGTCATTAAGGGCAAAATAAAGGTTATATTTTGAAATAAATTAGACGAAATGTACATTTTATGTTGCAAAATAATATACTAAAGGGAATAGGTATAATATATATATTTTGATTATTAATGGTACGTGATTGGAATTAGCTGTCAAGTGATTGGACTTAGAGCGGTATTACCATTAACCCTTTCACGTTTTTATGACGCAGAGGTTTCCAGATTAGCAATAATAAATAGAATTCTCTCACTCTTATAATTACCTCTCCAAAATCAGTTTTCTGCCCACAGCTAACTCAAAGACAACTGCAGAGGTTGAAGTAACTAAACTAAAGGTTTCTAAATACCCCTGATGGTAACAAAGGCTTTAAAGTATCCCTAATAGGTTCAAAATTGCGTCAACAACGTGAGAGGGTTAATACACAAGAGAGACTCAGTAATGCATAGCTGTGTGTCTGTAGGGTGCGAGGCAAGGACTGAGAATGACTCATTAAAGTTGAGTCATTCTCAAGATCTGATACACTTTTTTGTTTTTGTTTTAGTATCGATGTTTATCCTCGCTCGTTATTCATTAGGAAATTGTTGGAATCATATATATACCTTTGTTACCTTGATGTTTTGTGTAGATGCCAAGCAGCAGGTGTATCTGATATATTGAACATAACTTTGCATTGGTAATAATTATTATTCTGTATGCTTTTAAGAACGACGTAAGCAAAAATAGATAGCCACACTATTGGTTTACCTATTTGTTCAAGTGCTCCCTGTACAAGTAATAAGAATGCAGTTTATTTGTAAGAGATATATAAACTGCATTTGGTAGCTAATAGTCTTAACACGAAAGCCTAGAGAAAAAACCCAATAAGATTTATATATAAATTCGATAAAGTAATACTAAAAGAATACCCAAACCAGAGAATAACTTTATTATAAAGCAAACGATGGTGAATAAATGGATACATGGCAAAAATAATATATGGATACATGGCAAAAATAATATATGGATACATGGCAAAAATAATATATGGATACATGGCAAAAATAATATATGGATACATGGCAAAAATAATATATGGATACATGGCAAAAATAATATATGGATACATCGCAAAAATAATATATGGATACATGGCAAAAATAATATATGGATACATGGCAAAAATAATATATGGATACATGGCAAAAATAATATATGGATACATGGCAAAAATAATATGGATACATGGCAAAAATAATATATGGATACATGGCAAAAATAATATGGATACATGGCAAAAATAATATATGGATACATGGCAAAAATAATATATGGATACATGGCAAAAATAATATATGGATACATGGCAAAAATAATATATGGATACATGGCAAAAATAATAAACATTCCAAAACAAGAAGCACGTGTGTGATGCATAGTAATGCCACAGGGATAACCCTTTCAGTACCGGTGGCGTCCATTTATCTTTATTCTGGCTACTATTAGACAATTTTATTCACTTTCAATAAGGACCTTCATCAACTAACAGGCTTCGAACATTCTCACTTAACCCTTTTTACTACCCTATATCCTTTTTAAACTGCACAAAACCATCTAAATATACCACAAATAAAATTAAATAAACGTCGCTGGTACAGAAGGGGTTTAAGAGGTCCCAGGCAAAGATTTAAAGGGAAAATGAGAGTAGAATAAGACCTGGGAGAGAAATATGAGGCGGAAGGAATCTCTGGGGATGGCTAAATGTGATTTATTGTCAAGGCGGCAGTGGGAGATAGAGGAAATAGCGAGAGAAGGGAAGAGGGACAAAGGACTTAAACCCCTTGAAAATCATGACGCGTTCCACAAGTTTATTATGGCAATAAGTATACGATTTTATACAGCTTAGGGAGGATCTGTGGGGATTAAATGGAAAAGAAAATCTTAATTAACCTTTCGACTTCCATATACCTTTTTTAATCTGAATAAAATCGTCTACTAATAGCCAGAGTACAATGTCAACATGCGCCATGATCCTCAGAGTTAACCTATACCGGTGACATCCTTTTCTATATATTCTGGCTACTAACAGACGATTATATTCAGTTTGTAAAGAGACTCCAGCGATTAACAGGCTTCCAATTATTATATGTAATGCTTTTTACTACCATAGATCCTTCTTAAGCAACACAACATGGTCTAAATATAGTAGAGTAACATTAGAAAGACGTCGCTGGTACAAAGTGTGTTTAGGGAGTGTATACGGTTTTTCTGGACCCCCTTTTCTCTCATGCTTAGTCCCTTTCGCCCAATTTTGTTGTCAATATAAAGACCTTTCGTGCCATTTATGTGTCTATTTGTTTCCAGGCGAGCGATATCGAGCCTGTAATTTTAGGAGGAAACGGCCTTCGCCGGATCATTTTTCTACGGAAAGATTTGCAAATTTTTCTTGAAGGTGGGTCTTTGGATTTTTTTTTATATCCTTGATGGAGGTCTAGGGAAGAAACTAAACGCATAATAAAAAGGTCAAGAGATCAGCAAATATATTATACGCGCATGCCACCTTAGCCCTTTGGCTGCAGGCTGTTTTGGGCTATTTAGGGCCTATTCAGGCACTCCTGAATGATAAATCAAGCATCTGCATTAAATGAAGTGTATTCTGCCGAAAACTAGGCGAAAATAGCTTCAAAATGACACCAGAACGGACCGTATACGTGGTCTGGTTCACCCGCAGTGATCCCAGTGAAACGCGGGAACCCCGCTATTATGTAACACTCGCTCGCTTGGCTACACTGATGAGAGAGACAGAGAGAGACTCGCCCGACACACAGCCTTGCTCAGTGAGCCGCTCGGTGCTCTGAGGGTCGGAGGTGGGCCCCTCACGCTCCCACCCACTGATACTCGATTCTTACGTTTTTTACAGGCTTTTAAAGCCTGGAAATTGCTGTAACTTGCCAAAACATTCCAGAATGTCACCCACAGTGAAAGGGTTAAGGTAGGGACATGGCAATTTACCGCCAGCTGGAAAAAAATAGACTAAACCCTGTTCCAAATAAATCGGCCAAAACTCTTGAGCATCAACCTCAATAATTTACAAACGACTAAAGTAATCGAACTAATATTACTAACATTTGGGAAGAGTCAGCCAGGGAAAAGGTGTGAAAATTTACAACCCATCTCATACAAACCACCCGGGATTCGAACCTTATTTTTTAGTTACAGAGGTTAGGGTTCACAATTTATGACCTACCTATTCCTATTTGAAACAGGGTATAGACTGTACAAAGGAGTACAAAGGAAATCAAGCAACAACAGGTCTAGTGACCCTTCTAGGCTGCTTGTCCTCCAAAACACTGAGGATCAAGTGTCCAAACAGTGGTTTAGTGGGGATAAGGGAACATTGGAAAGGGAACTACTGCCCTGGAACTAATGTCCGTGGCAGGACTAGGAAGTTAGTAGGGGACATATGGGTTAGTAACTGAGGGGAGGATAAAATAAAGTTATTCATTTACAAACGCAGTCAGTCGCGGGTTTGATGCGAGATATTTGTCTAGGCGGAGTTTAAATGAATCAACGGTGCTGCAGTCTATAACGTCTCGGGGAAGCCCATTCCACAAGTTGACAACTCGATTGAAGAAGAAATTCTTAGATTCGTGCGAGTTAAAAGATTTACCAATAATTTTGCAACCGTTTCTCCGCGTGTAATTAGATTGGTCGATAGTGAAGTACTTACTACAGTTCATATTGTCGATGCCTTTGATGATTTTGAACACTTGTCCTGGAAGGGGGGAAGGGGGGGGGGGGGGGGGGAGAGGTCACTATTACTAGATGTAGGATTGTTCACACGCCCGGTAATGGCTGCTGTCACTCACGGTTCTATTTCCGGACCACCGACAAACTCCGGATTGTTGTTGTTGTTATGTGAGTGTCTGTGGTGTGTGTGTGTCTTTGTACCAGTGTGTGTCTGTGATGTGTGTGCGTGTCTATCTGTGTATCTGTATGTATTTGTGTGTGTGTGTGTGTGTGTGTGTGTGTTTATCTGTGTGTACAAAGGAGTACAAAGGAGTACAAAGGAAATCAAGCAACAACAGGTCTAGTGACCCTTCTAGGTTGCTTGTCCTCCAAAACACTGAGGATCAAGTGTCCAAACAGTGGTTTAGAGTGGGTAAGGGAACATTGGAAAGGGAACTACTGCCCTGCCACTAACGTGGCAGGACTAGGAAGTTAGTAGGGGACATATGGGTTAGTAACTGAGGGGAGGATAAAGTTATTCATTTACAAACGCAGTCAGTCGTGGGTTTGATGCGAGATATTTGTCTAGGCGGAATTTAAATGAATCAACGGTGCTGCATGTGTGTGTGTATGTATACTGTATGTGTGTGTGTTTGTGTGTTGTGTATTCGTTTGAAAGTTTGCGAGACTTGCACGTCGCCGAAGGCATGGCTTGAACCCCCATACATTAATATTCTCTCTCTCTCTCTCTCTCTCTCTCTCTCTCTCTCTCTCTCTCTCTCTCTCTCTCTCTCTCTCTCTCTCTCTCTCTCTCTCTCTCTCTCTCTCTCTCTCTCTCTCTCTCTCTCTCTCTCTCTCTCTCTCTCTCTCTCTCTCTCTCTCTCTGTCTCTCTCTCTCTCTCTCTCTCTCTCTCTCTCTCTCTCTCTCTCTCTCTCTCTCTCTAGGGAGGAGGATGAATGAAAAAGAAAAGTAACAATAGGAAAATACGAGAAGAATTACTGCCGGAAAAACAAACAATCATAAGCGAGAAAGGGTTAAGGGGAAGGGTATTTATTGGTCGATATATTCATATATTTATATATTTTATAGTTTCCTCCCAAGACCTCCATCAAGCTTATATATTTTATAGTTTCCTCCCAAGACCTCCATCAAGCTTATATTTATATTTTATAGTTTCCTCCCAAGACCTCCATCAAGCTTATATATTTATATTTTATAGTTTCCTCCCAAGACCTCCATCAAGCTTATATATTCATATATTTTATAGTTTCCTCCCAAGACCTCCATCAAGCTTATATATTTTATAGTTTCCTCCCAAGACCTCCATCAAGCTTATATATTTATATATTTTATAGTTTCCTCCCAAGACCTCCATCAAGCTTATATATTTATATTTTATAGTTTCCTCCCAAGACCTCCATCAAGCTTATATATTCATATATTTTATAGTTTCCTCCCAAGACCTCCATCAAGCTTATATATTCATATATTTTATAGTTTCCTCCCAAGACCTCCATCAAGCTTATATATTTTATAGTTTCCTCCCAAGACCTCCATCAAGCTTATATATTTATATTTTATAGTTTCCTCCCAAGACCTCCATCAAGCTTATATATTTATATTTATAGTTTCCTCCCAGGACCTCCATCAAGCTTATATATTCATATATTTTATAGTTTCCTCCCAAGACCTCCATCAAGCTTATATATTTATATATTTTATAGTTTCCTCCCAAGACCTCCATCAAGCTTATATATTTTATAGTTTCCTCCCAAGACCTCCATCAAGCTTATATATTTATATATTTTATAGTTTCCTCCCAAGACCTCCATCAAGCTTATATATTTTATAGTTTCCTCCCAAGACCTCCATCAAGCTTATATATTTATATATTTTATAGTTTCCTCCCAAGACCTCCATCAAGCTTATATATTTATATATTTTATAGTTTCCTCCCAAGACCTCCTTCAACCTTATATATTTTCTAGTTTCCTCCCAAGACCTCCATCAAGCTATATATTTATATATTTTATAGTTTCCTCCCAAGACCTCCATCAAGCTTATATATTTATATATTTTATAGTTTCCTCCCAAGACCTCCATCAAGCTTATATATTTATATTTTATAGTTTCCTCCCTAGAACTCCATCAAGCTTATATATATTTATAGTTTCCTCCCAAGACCTCCTTCAAGCTTATATATCTTATATATTTATAGTTTCCTCCCTAGACCTCTATCAAGCTTAAATATATATTTTATAGTTTCCTCCCAAGACCTCTATCAAGCTTATATATATATTTTATAGTTTCCTCCCAAGACCTCCATCAGCTATATATTCATATATTTTATAGTTTCCTCCCAAGACCTCCATCAAGGTTAAGACCTCCATCAAGCTTATATATTCATATATTTTATAGTTTCCTCCCAAGACCTCCATCAAGCTTATATATTCATATATTTTATAGTTTCCTCCCAAGACCTCCATCAAGCTAATAAACAAATACCCAAGATCCCCTTTCGAGATTATTTTGTACAATTTTTGGTAGTGTCCCGGCCGAAGGCCGTTTCCTCCTAAGTTACAGGCTCGCTATCGCTCACCAAAAAAATTATCGACACCTAAATGGCACGAAAAGTCTTAATATTGACAAAGAAATGGGGTGAAAGGTCTTAAAATCGTGAAACTAATAGAACGTACATCTTAAAATCTTAAATCTAAAAGGGCTAAAGCATGAGGGAGAAGGGAGTCCAGGATTAAATAATATCTACCTTTAAGTGAATATTGCAGAAGGCACTGAACTGCTGGGAGTTAGGCTGATCGGGTTAAGTGTAAGATAAATTAGCTTGATGGTTTGAATTCCCCCATAAACGGGAAACAGCATAGGTTCTTGAAGTGACGGGATCCAAAGAAGAACAGCACAGAATAGCGGTAGTTGAAGAACCGAGGGACAGCAGGAGGAAGGAATTCATGCACCAGAAGAAGAAAAGAATAATGAACACAATTTCCCATTCTCCAGAGAACGGGAAATTCAAGAACGGGAAATTAGACCAATTGACCCATTCTCTAATTCCCGGGCAAACAGGTGAGTTGCCCCCTCAATACAGGTCAAGCCCCACCAATCACCACCTCTTACGGCCCCACCATCCACAGCGCGGGACTCAAACGACCAAGGTGGAATTACCCCTCGAATTACGATGAAAAGGTACTTATGCAAGCTACACATCAAGAGCCCTGGGAATACCTAAATCGTTGGGGCTCTCCCCCCTTGAGGAGCTATCCTATGAAAAAGGAAGAGAAATGGTGATAGAAAGTGCCGCATAACAAAATCATTGCATAAACAATACAAATAGACAAACCAGCTAGTGAATAGAAAATCACGAATTACATCATGCCACATAGTAGAAATAAGGAACAGAGGTAAAAAAGACGAGAACCTCAGTGCGATATTATTAAGCACCTACATATATTTTTCATGTAATTATTACCTTCTACATAGCCACATTTTATGTATTTACTATACCCCTGTTAATGTGAGATATGCAACCTGACCAAGAGAAACCATCCAAATATAGCCTGACTGAAACGTCTGGATTATTGGCCGGGAGTAATAACTGCCTACTAGCGCTCCGTCTAGATTATTGTCCGGGAGTAATAACTGCCTACAAGCGCTCCGTCTAGATTATTGTCCGGGAGTAATAACTGCCTACAAGCGCTCCGTCTAGATTATTGTCCGGGAGTAATAACTGCCTACTAGCGCTCCGTCTAGATTATTGTCCGGGAGTAATAACTGCCTACTAGCGCTCCGTCTAGATTATTGTCCGGGAGTAATAACTGCCTACTAGCGCTCCGTCTAGATTATTGTCCGGGAGTAATAACTGCCTACTAGCGCTCCGTCTAGATTATTGTCCGGGAGTAATAACTGCCTACTAGCGCTCCGTCTGGATTATTGTCCGGGAGTAATAACTGCCTACTAGCGCTCCGTCTGGATTATTGTCCGGAGTAATAACTGCCTACTAGCGCTCCGTCTAGATTATTGTCCGGGAGTAATAACTGCCTACTAGCGCTCCGTCTGGATTATTGTCCGGGAGTAATAACTGCCTACTAGCGCTCCGTCTGGATTATTGTCCGGGAGTAATAACTGCCTACTAGCGCTCCGTCTAGATTATTGTCCGGGAGTAATAACTGCCTACTAGCGCTCCGTCTAGATTATTGTCCGGGAGTAATAACTGCCTACTAGCGCTCCGTCTAGATTATTGTCCGGGAGTAATAACTGCCTACTAGCGCTCCGTCTGGATTATTGTCCGGGAGTAATAACTGCCTACTAGCGCTCCGTCTAGATTATTGTCCGGGAGTAATAACTGCCTACTAGCGCTCCGTCTGGATTATTGTCCGGAGTAATAACTGCCTACTAGCGCTCCGTCTAGATTATTGTCCGGGAGTAATAACTGCCTACTAGCGCTCCGTCTGGATTATTGTCCGGGAGTAATAACTGCCTACTAGCGCTCCGTCTAGATTATTGTCCGGGAGTAATAACTGCCTACTAGCGCTCCGTCTGGATTATTGTCCGGAGTAATAACTGCCTACTAGCGCTCCGTCTAGATTATTGTCCGGGAGTAATAACTGCCTACTAGCGCTCCGTCTGGATTATTGTCCGGGAGTAATAACTGCCTACTAGCGCTCCGTCTGGATTATTGTCCGGGAGTAATAACTGCCTACTAGCGCTCCGTCTAGATTATTGTCCGGGAGTAATAACTGCCTACTAGCGCTCCGTCTGGATTATTGTCCGGAGTAATAACTGCCTACTAGCGCTCCGTCTAGATTATTGTCCGGGAGTAATAACTGCCTACTAGCGCTCCGTCTGGATTATTGTCCGGGAGTAATAACTGCCTACAAGCGCTCCGTCTAGATTATTGTCCGGGAGTAATAACTGCCTACTAGCGCTCCGTCTAGATTATTGTCCGGGAGTCGTTTCCCCCCCTGAGAGAGAAGGTGCCTGTAGTCCTGTTCCCCCCTGCCCCTTGGACTCCTGACGAAATGGTCCCTCGACGTCCAGCCGCCGTGTCCAGAGCTCTACGACGCCCCGACCCTCGTACCTGGCCCTTCTCCCTGGGCCCAAAGCTATCCTAAGTGTCCTGTGTATCTTAATTTGTGGCTACTTTTGAAGGTAAAGTAGATTATGCGAGTATTCCTAAAGTATTGACGATTCGATCTTTGCCAAGGATCTGTGTTAATTAATATTCTAATTCATATTTGTGTACACGCTACATAGTCATCTATCCTCTCATAAATATTGATCTGTACAAGTGATTTCATAAGTACCAGATATTGCCCGTGAATCCTATCTAGTGTAATTCTTAACTAATTATTGCAATTCATATTTTTGTGCACGTTATATAAGCCTACCTTTATACAGACTTAAACGGAATACTCTCAGATTTCACCTTTATGTGTTATTATTCTTTTGTGTATCCAAGTTGAGGCGAAAGTGTATACCGTGAAGATATTCCCTATTTTACCCTCATTTACCTAGGACCTATGCCCAAATTTTAATTTATCTATCCTTCCATATCGAAAAGTCAAGTTGAGTTAATATTAATTCATGTATTCAAGTTCTCTAGTCTATCCAGTGCTTGTGAATTAGTCTAGTTTACGTGTGCGGGTTTTTCGTAATTCTGTTCACACCATTATAGTAACTCACATTAAAGTTATTTTATTTGTTTCATTATATTGTTTAGGTGATCGATTTCTCTTAATTTACTTTTGTCAAAGTAAATATTTGATTACATCTTATGTTTATGTAATCCGCTCTACTTCGTATCTTGGATTACATCTTATGTTTATGTAATCCGCTCTACTTCGTATCTTGGATTACATCTTATGTTTATGTAATCCGCTCTACTTCGTATCTTTGATTCGTGTATTTCTTATAGGGATTTGTTAGTACATTCAAATTACCTTTTTATGCTACAAGCCTGGTATTTTATCTAGCACAACTTCGTCGTATGCGCCCCATTTATTCCGAGTTCATTCGAAACTCTTATTTAAAGCTAACTACAGTCGCATATTAATCGAGAATAAATTCACTTTTGTTGTATTCATTTGCATTTCACTCCAAAACCTTATTATAGCTATTCATCAACTTACTTTGAATTTGAATTTCTATATACGTGTGATCAGATCTCATACCTGGTCTATAATTACTTTTCGTACCTCGTGTGTAGACTCTTTAACAAAACCGCTTAGACAATCTAGTTCGAATTTAAACTACCTTGCCTCTAAGACCCAAAGTGTATCTCTAGCTTTCATCTGCGATTTATAATCGCACTAAAGTAAATCGAGAATTCGCAATAAAGCAGTCCATCTGACCTATGGTCAACACACTATACCTGTCCATCTCAAACTGTCACACACCACACAGTGCTCTCTTAGCTCCCATCAGAGAAGGTCCACGCTTCTCTCTACCACCATGGCTTCCAACACTTACAAAACTTTCACAGGCCATGCTAAATGGTTCAATATGAAAAAAGGCTTTGGTTTTATCACCAGAGATGACGGGGGGATATTTTTGTACATAGTACAGGGATTTCCAAGCCAAACTTCCGCCACTCTACACCCAATCTCGCCAACAATGAGAGGGTAAGGTTTACCATCAGGAAGACCAGGAAGGATGACGAAGCCACCAGTGTATCTGGGCCTGAAGGGGCAACCCTGAAAGGCTTCAGGCATGCCCGGGGAATTAAGGAGGTGAAAAAAGAAATGTTTGACTACCCATCAGCAGGCTGTGGCCAGCCATCCTGTAACCAATCTAATATCATCAAGATTGTTGTTACAACGGCCATGGTTCTCGCCGGTGGGGACCACTACCTCTTCAGAGATTATCTGAGAGACCTCCTGGAGGCAAATAACATTCCCACCATGCCTTCCCCAGGCCAGAAGCACCCAAACCAACATGGCCCTTGGAGCTCATCCCAACACAAGCTCTGAGGCCCAAAAGAACTCCAGCCAAGCGCCTCAACTTGCTTCAACCTCTAAACAGGAGCAATGTGCAGAGGCTGCCTGAAGTTACACCACCAACACCTGAAGAAAGCCCCAGCTCTCCCGTAGAGGAGAAAGAGGAAGAAATGGAAGCAGAAGAGCAGCAGCCATCCCCAACACCGGAAAAATCTCTTGTCTGCAACCTGAAAAGGACACCATTGATCTCCCTCTTTAGTCAAACACCAAGGAAACGACCGACCACAGAGTACTGGACTCACCACCGCCACAAGAAGAACAAGTTACACCACCAAGTTACCAACACCTGAAGAAAGCCCCAGCTCTCCCGCCTCCTCTCTTGATGGTGAGGTAGAGGAGATGGAGCAAGAAGCCACCACTGAACCACCAACAGAAGACCCCAACCCTCCTGCATCTCCTATCTGGAAGAAACCTGAGGGGTATGTCGAATCAGAAGACGAGGAATACCCAGCAGATGAATACCCACCAAAATACGATACCAAAGGATTCCTGCTTGCTCAATCGGCCTTGTTCAAAGAAATTATTATTGACAACGGACCCGAACTGGCAAAGAAGGGGCTCGGTATCAGCGCACACTTCAGCAAATACGTGCCATCCGCATACGAAGGATACATCAACCGATGCAAGGGCTTCAAGAAGAACGGCTGCCAATGTTTCACCCACCAAAAACAGGGTGGAGTCTGGGTATGCCACATAACTGCCAAACAAGCCAAGGAAAAAGACGGAATACTAAGCCGTCTCACTGCCGAAATGACAGAATTTAATAGGATATTTGGACAATAATCCTAAACACTGGTGGGCCAGCCTATGGCAAAAGGCCCGCATAGCACTTAGTTGCTGCAAATAGTAAAAAAAGAAAAACAAAACAAATCCATCTCACCTGTGTGACTCCCTACTAATCCATCTCACCTGTGTGACTCCCTACTAATCCATCTCACCTGTGTGACTCCCTACTAATCCATCTCACCTGTGTGACTCCCTACTAATCCATCTCACCTGCGTGACTCCCTACTAATCCATCTCACCTGTGTGACTCCCTACTAATCCCTTTGACTGTCGCTCACCACGCCAAGCCCATGAACGCTCTTTCAGGCAGGTTTGCTCATATACCAGAATTCTTCACGTTAGACGCTTCGCTCACATATGTATTATTATCTCAACTGAAATACTATGTACATGTATAATCTTATTTTCCTACATACTTCCATAATTGATACTGTGCGTAACGTGACATAGAGCTGAAACAGCGCATTTTGAGCGACTGTACACTTCTAAGATAAACCATATAATCACATATATAACTCACACCATTATAACAACCTTTAGAGAACTATAGTGTGTTGGTGTGATTCTCCCTATAGAAGTTCACACCATCACAATGGAGGCTGGTAACTTTCCTCTCTGCTAGGCAAGCACGGATCCCACGATCACCAAATGGTATCACACATCCGTTGCCAAGATAACGAGAAGGAATTTCTAGTAACTTTGTCACACCCAGTTGTCACATGGTGTTGCTGAACCGCGCCCCTCCCTCAAGAGGCAGAGGGCGAGTCAGTCAGCACACCACCACACCCTAAGGAGGGTATCTCTCTCCAACCCTCTGGGTAAGACTAGTGACCTGTATAAGTGTACAAGTACCTTATAAGTGACATACAGTAAGCAGTGACATACAAGACTTAGTGTTCTAGTGATTCCCTTCTAATCATATGTTCTCTCTCTTTACAGGAAGATCATTATTACTTGGAAAACAGCTCATAGTTCTAGGTTGCTATTATTAAGTACTATTATTAAGTAGTAAGTAGAGTACTTAACTCGGTACACACTCAACATCGAGTATACACCACATTAAGAAGTACTTTATAATTGCATTGCCCAACGCAAGGGACGTCTAGTGCAATATATTCTAATATCTCAAAATTAGGATTAAGGGTTAAAAGACATATATTTTGCTGATAAAATAAACCAAACAAAAGCCCCGTGCTTGTTTATTTAAGACCTCTTCAATTATTATCCAGTACATAACACAGATTTACACAGACTTCTACAAAGTGCTACAACCATGTTCAGGATATATGAGGTAAGAAAATAAAGTTAACCCTAACCATTCCGATCAGTGCCTATACCATAAACCGCCCGCTACAGAGCACTTAATTAATCAGTATAGTGGACTCTATTCTGTCACGTCACCTAAATCAATTACCTTCTGCCGGATATGACAGATAAGTATAGTTGATTCACCATATACTGTATATGCCATTGAATAAATAAGAGTGTAAAGTAACCTGTGTTCTTATTGTGTGAATGCTGCCTTAGTGTAAGAAGTTATAGCAAGATTCATAACGCTAGATGTGACCCTGTCCGGCATATTCTATCTCCCAATATCCTATTACAGGATTGTTGACGAGATAATACTAAATTGAGTTGAAATACCAAACCGACATTTCAGTTCTACCAGAGTATATGCTGGGTAGTTAATCCTTTGAAGATTGTAACGCATGTTGACATTATTTTGGCTATCACTAGACGATTTTATGCAGTATAAGAAGGATATGTGAGAATTAGGTGAGTGAAGACTATTTCAATGAACCCTCTGACTTCCATATACCCTTCCTTAACTGAATAAAATGATCTAGTAATAACCAGATAACAAGAACGAACTGTGTATTTTATCTGCCAAAGCAAGTGTCACACTATGCCGAATTAAGTGCCGACGCTCCACGACTTAAGGGTCGGGAGCGGGTCTTTGCCTACATCGCCGCACGACATGGGTGGGCGCCAACTCAAGAGAGACGTCGGGAGAGGTCGTCAGGGGCCTCAGGAAAAGTTTGACACACACAAACTTCAAAAGTTGAGTCGGCGGCAGGTGAGGTCAAGGAAATGGACGGGATGGTGACGGTAGGCGGGGGGCGTCGGGCTGCGTCCAGTAGGCGTCAGACAGTACAAGGGCATTGCCCTGTCTGTGTCAGACGCCGCTATAAGGTACCGGTAACGCCCAGGCGGCGTCATAGGGGGAGGGCATACCGTGAGTTCGCGACCTGGCAACGTCGCACGGGACATCGTTGATAAAGGGTTTTGGGGGTGTTTGTTTTAAGCTTGGTGGAGGTCTAGCGAGGAAACTATAAAATAAATGAATATATAAATAAATAGACCCCCCAAAATCACCACTGTCCCCTTAATCCGATCCCATCAACGAGTGACTATCTATAAACCCTTTCAATGGTGGTGACGTCTTTTTTGCCTTAGTTCTGGCCTACTTAGACGAATTTATGCAGCTTAAGAATGGTCTGTGGGAGTTAAGAGGGATCAATAAGAGAGATGGAGGTCTTGTGATTGCTACAGGCCCTTTGTAAGCATAATAAAATAACCTAATAGTTGACAGACTATAACGAGAAAGACGTCACCGGTACTGAAAGGGTTAACTATAGATGGCCTTGTTTTACCAATTACTCAAAGAACCACCTAATCTATTTTTTATTTAATTAAGGGGAGATGGGCATATTTATTTGCTCATTTATGGAATTTTGTATTATGTTTATAGTTTCCTCCCTAGATCTCAAACTTACCCCCCCCCCCCCCCCCCCCCCCCCGCACACACACACCCACAAACGTGAGGCGACGGCCCGGTTTGCCTCGGTCGGGGTCAAGTGTGACAGGGTGGCTGTCCATCGCCGTCATAGTACCTATAGGCGCCGCTCGTCAGGAGCATTGTCGCCAACCAGTTTGCGTGCTACGACGCATGATGCCGCCCCGGCGGTGTAATTTATCTCCTTTAGGTCTTGCATGGTTGCCGCTCGACCCCATCCAGTTGCCGTTATGCGGTGTGCCCGTCCATACTGCCCGTCGTGGGTGATAGAGGGACGGGACGTCCCTCTATCACCCACGACACTCGGCAGTGGTCTCCCCCTTATATCGCCACTCCTTAAGTCGTGGAGCGTCGGCACTTACATCGGCATAGTGTGACACTTGCTTAAGGGTTAATAAGGATCTATTTTACTAAGAGGGTTTATTGAGATCGTATTTACCCATTTTAGTCGTATAGGCAGATTACAAAATAAGAAAATCGTCTAATGGTAACCAGAATATGATTATCATTACATAATGGTGGTGAAGAGGTTAATGGTTCATTTGATGGAAGAGTAGATTCAATATACTGTAACAACGAAATAAAGTGAAACCTTGCAAATCATATCATATTATAGAATACTCTTGTTTTGTTGTTGTTGCTGTTCCCCAGGCTGTCTGGCCGAACAACCCCAAGGTCCTGAGCAAGGCCAAGGCCATAAACGAGCGCCCCCACAAAACCCTCCCTGCTTACCACTAATAAAGCCCGGGTGACCGAAGCCACTCCAAGGCAGGGAGCTGAGGAGGGTGCAGAAACGCCCGGAAACCAAAGGCCCACCCAAGGCCCTGTGCCCCTCAGCAATTATGAAGGGAAATTGTGCATGTGTAAGTACAAGCCGATGTAAGGTGAAACCGCGAATGGCTCATTAAATAAGCTATGTTTCATTGGATCTGTACCCCCACTTACTTGGATAACTGTGGTAATTCTAGAGCTAATACATGCACACAGAGTCCCCGACCGCAACGGAGGGACGCTTTTATTAGTTCAAAACCGGTCGGGCCTCGGTCCGTAACCCACCTCTGGTGAATCTGAGTAGAATACTCTTGTTCATAATAATTGTATGTTTGTATTGTATAAATGTAAATGCAATACCTATAATACATACCTGAACTAATAATATTTTGAGTAAGTTATTTAACCTCTACTGTACCGGCAAGGTAATTTTTATTATTTTATCTAGATACATGTCGACGATTTTGTGCAGTTCAAGACTGATCTGTGGTAGTGAAATGGGTTATGTGAAATACTTCAAAGCCTGTTAATTGCTGGATGACTGTTTTAAACAGAATAAAATCGTCTAATTGTAGCCAGAATAAGGTTGAAAGGACGTGACTGGTACAGATTGGGTTAATATTATAATAATGTTGTTCAATTACGATGTACACTCGGATGCTCATATGTATCGTGGACTTATTTATAATTGTGAAAGTATATCTCTGGAAACGAATTGTCTATATATCAATTACAAAACGATATATAGTATTTATTAAAAATCAAGTTCTATCCAAAAATCAATCCAGACAGTTATAATTGCACAAAGAAAAACATAGGGAGTCCACGAATGCTTGTGAGTGGGCTAAAGACTATGGCATGCGAGTGTACTGTGTCTTACGAATGTCTTTTTACATCCTCGTTTGCTCCGGGCCTGCACTCTTGCGCTGGGATAATGTGTTGTGATTAATGCCTTGTGTACATTTAATTAACAGGGATACAAAAGTTAAATAAACGAGACAGGCTTAAGGGGATAGTGGTTATTATTTGGTCTATTTACTTATTCACTCAATTATTTTTTAGTTTCCTCGCTAGACCTCCATCAAGCTTAAGAAAACACCTCCAAGAGCCCCTTCATGATAAATTTGTAAATGTATCAGTAAATAAAAATCCTGGCTGGAGTCCGGTTACTGCTATAATACAGGCTCGCTATTACTCGCGGGAAAACAAAATCAACACCTACATTGCACAAAAGGTTTAATTATTGACAAGGAAATGGGGCGAATGGTCTTAAAATCGCTAAACTAATGGGCTGAGCATCTAAGAATCTGAAAACTAATGCGGCTAAGCATAAGGGAGAAGTGGAGCCAGATAAAACAACCCTCTCCCCTTAATGCCCTCCGGAAATTTAATTAACAGGCAACGAAAAGTACAGCAAATGAGAAACGTACACCATCAAGAAAAATGCAGGCTTAACCCATTCTGTCCCGGCGACGTCTGTTTAATGTTATTCCTGGTATATTTAGGTGATTTTGTGCAGCTTAGGAAGGATCTCTAGCAATATTAAGGCTTGGAACTATCTCAATCAACCTTTTTACTACCACATGTTCTTCCTAAACTGCATAACATCGTCTGAATGTAGCTAAAATATAATGTAACAGACGTCACTGGTACTTAAGAGGTACCAGCCTTTTATATGATGATACATATACAGTATATATACTGTACAGTCACTTATAAACATTAATGGCCGCCCATGTTATTTCTTTATGCGATTAAATGTAATTGATTTTTGGATGGAACTTACTTGTCAATAAATAGCATAATATTATATCATTGTTTAGTCGATACATAGACAATTATATTCATTAATTCGTTTCCAGATATATACTTCTATAATTTGAAGCAGGTGAGGACTCCGAATGTTTATGCGTGACTGTACTTCTCTTAACGTGACGATAGTGCGTTGTTATATGTGCGATTAGTTTGCTTGGGAACCAGATTAACTTGCTCATGTAGTAATGTACACCCTATGTGGTGGATTGTGTTCTTTCATTTCAATAAATGTTATTTTAGTAAGCGTTGTTTCCACATAGCGATTTTGATATGTTGTTTTGACTTTACTGTATATTGTCTTTGATATGTTGTTTTGACTTTACTGTATATTGTCTTTGATATGTTGGTTTGACTTTACTGTATATTGTCTTTGATTTGTTGGTTTGACTTTACTGTATATTGTCTTTGATATGTTGGTTTGACTTTACTGTATATTGTCTTTGATATGTTGTTTTGACTTTACTGTATATTGTCTTTGATATGTTGGTTTGACTTTACTGTATATTGTCTTTGATATGTTGGTTTGACTTTACTGTATATTGTCTTTGATATGTTGGTTTGACTTTACTGTATATTGTCTTTGATATGTTGGTTTGACTTTACTGTATATTGTCTTTGATATGTTGGTTTGACTTTACTGTATATTGTCTTTGATATGTTGGTTTGACTTTACTGTATATTGTCTTTGTCCCAGTTTTGGTTTGACTTTGTTTGCAAGTTTTACATTTTAATTAATATATATTTATTGTTAACTTGCGCGTCTTATAACTGCATCATCTGGTTCACATTAATATACTGTATATATAATTAATGCCTATTAAATTTAGTAGGATATTTTTTAGTACTGTTCCTGTTGATGCACTCATACCAAGCTAATTTTGTAGACTGTAACACTATCAATTTAAAACATAGTTATTAGTACTTTTATATTATGTTCTATATTACTGTTTTGCAAATGTTCCAATAATATATATATATATATATATATATATATATATATATAGGAAAACAAATGTAAAGCCATTTTATGAATTGTGATGTTTTTAGGCACATGGACCTATTTATGTATTTTGTCTTTGTTTTTCCTTCCTCTATTTAGAGCGATCTATTAATGTAAGAGGAACCGTCCTTCGGCGGGAACATTTTTCTACCAAACAATGTACAAATTTACCTCGAACAGGGAGATCTTGGAGGTATTCTTTAAACCTTGATGGAGGTCTTGGGTGGAAAATAAAAATATGTATTAATTATATAAAGTTGATTGATCTCTATATTGTAAAGACTATAAACTCCTCCCTCATATGAAACCTAGCCTTCCTCCCTCCTGATACCATTAGAGTGATTGGCCTGAGGGACCAGCCCGGACATAAAGGTGTTCTCAACCATTGTCGTAACCCTCCATATTTTGGGTTGAATTTAGGAATATTGTTTTTCGTTTTAGGCAGCCAACCGTGCTAGCAATCTTAATAAACTTTCTCTTAAAAAATTGGTATATCAATCTCGAATACTGGAGTAGTTTGTTTTGGTAGAAATTCATACCGCAATGATAATTTGAATCTGCCCGATACAATCAGTTTGTTCACTTAAGAAATCCTAGTTCACGTTGTGTCTATTCTTGTATGCATGTATGTGTATCAATATACTCATGCACATACCCAATAGCTGGGGGTGGCCGACTCCAAACAGAGCCGAATAGGGACAACACAACACAACATAATAAAAAAATTAAATATTCATTCACATCTAGGTCGCCCATGAGAAGACCCGTAGACTTAGGTCCATTTTTGGGTCCCCAGCTAAGACACCCAGGTCCCAGACCTCCCGGAGAAGTTCCGGTCTCAGCAGGCAGATATGCAGCGAAGCCTACGACCACAATGCCCGTCCACATTACTTCCAGGCATAGACTGGCTCTCCGGGCCAGGTGCCTGACGGACTACTATCTAGTCCAATTGGCGCCCGACCCCCTCTCCCTACGACCACGTTATCACTCATCTATTTATAAGCATTCTCCATTCATTCCTATTCATTACCGCTGCTCTTGCCTGTTCTTCAGTCATCTCTCTATCTTCCAACCCTTTGATTACAACATCTCTCCATCTCATCCGAGGTCTTCCTCTCCCTCTATACTTGAAAATTGAAAGTGTATTTGTACAGTACTTGTATACAATTCGAATATTTTATGGTTACTATAAGAGGAAATTAATATATGTATGCAACTCAGAATGCCTCGCAGCTGCAATAATTCTCGTACCGTCGGCTGCTACAGTAAATCGGTAGTAAATCGTGTAGCAAGCCTCATAACGCATTCCAGTATTTTTCAGGGCTGGAGTGTTTACCTTTCTCTCGCGCGCTGGAACACTGCTCTCAGCTGAGATATGTGTACAGAGTTTAATTATTAAAGAACTGGTTGTCCTGGTAGCTCATGTCCAGGTAATCAGGCAGCCAACCCGGCACGGAGCGTCATAATGACCGAGGGTGTAAATCCAGCTTTTTATTTTAGTTCCCCTTTGCTTTTTGTAGAATGTGTTGAGAGCGTTTTAGCCTGATGAGGTTTTCATAGCCGTATAATATATGGTTGTTTCTGAGCTCGCTGGAAGTGTGTGTGTGTGTGTGTGTGTGTGGGGCAGTGTGTGTAGGTGTGTGTGTTTGTTTGAGCGCGTATGTGTCAGCGTGATTTTTTGTGTGTGTGTGTGTGAGAGAGAGAGAGAGAGAGAGTGTATGTGTGTGTGAGAGAGAGAGAGAGAGTGTGTGTGTGTGAGCGCGCATATGTTTATCTGTGTGTGTGAGCGTGTATGGGTCAGTATGTGTGTGTGGGGGCGAATTAATGTAATTGTGCGTGTGTGTGTGTGTGTGTGTGTGTGTGTGTGTGTGTGTGTGTGTGTGTGTGTGTGTGTGTGTGTGTGTGTGTGTGTGTGTGTGTGTGTGTGAGCGTGTATGTGTCAGTCTGTGTGTGTGGTTGCGAATTAATGTTTTTTTGCGTGTGGGCGTGTGTGTGTGAGAAAGCATGTATGTGTCATTGTGTACGTCGTGTGTGTGTATGGACTAGAAATATTGTCACTGCTATAAGGATCAGCATGTATTGTTGGAGTTTATGTACAGGATAACGGGCTTTAATATGGCGTACAGAAGAGCAGTTTCTAACAGAGGAATTTGTATTGTGATATATATGGAAGGATATTAGTTGTAAATGGTGTTATTGTGAGAAATGATGGTAGGTCTACACCTGGATGCCATAATATCTATCCCACTCATAGACGTCACCTATTTATAATTATGCAAGTATGTCTCTGGAAACGAATGTATATACCATTTGTCTACACATAATGTATATACCATTTGTCTACACATAATGTATATACCATTTGTCTACACATAATGTATATACCATTTGTCTACACATAATGTATATACCATTTGTCTACACATAATGTATATACCATTTGTCTACACATCATTTACAAAACAATACATACTATTTATTGATAAGTAAGTTCTACCCAAAACTCAATCCAGATTGATATAATTGCATTAAGACAAGTAAAAGAGGTCCAGGAATTCTTATGAGTGGACTAGATACTATGGCATCCGAGTGTACAAATGATATAATGTGTAAAAGTATGATAGTAAGATGAGAGACAATCTATAACAAGGGACTGGTGCGTGAAACAAGACGAAAATGGTGATTGAATAAACTATGAAATTTAGTGGTTACTAGTGAAATGTTAACCCCTTCTGTACCGGTGATGCCTTTTATATTTTATTCTATATATATTTAGACGATGTTGTACAGTTTTAGAAGCATATGTGGTAGTAAATATGGTTAAGTGAGATAGCTCGAAGCCTGTTAATTGCAGAAAACCCTTGTTAAACTTAATGAAATTATCTAATATTAGCCAGAATAAAGTTTAAACGACAGTACCGGTACTGGAAGGTTTAAGTAACGTTCAATGCTTGTGAAGTAAACAACAATAATTGGGGAGTACGTAACACATTGGTTAACGTGCAAACTCTGGTCCAGAAGATCATCAGTTCAAGTCTTCCCCAATCGCTAGGGATTTTGTTTAGGTGATCTAAACGTTCCCTTAGTTCTACAGTATCCGGGCTTCACTGACATGTCAATAAAATAAAACCATATCCTCGTCAATATCTAGCATAGGCTACAAGATATTTGACCATATTCGAAGATACTGTGATATCGATATTGCTGCTATCATCCAAATCACATGACGTACAGTACTTAAAGGAAAGGTGTCGCCATCTATTGCGTTAAATATGAAGCAACCAATATGTAGAAAAATAGAGGGTCCGTGTGCATTGCATATTACTATCGAAAGGGTGAACACCAGCTCTGAAATCACAGGAAGCCTAATTCGATGGAACATTCACAGTAGATCAGTCCGTTGAAGTTGCATTGCAATATTTACGTAAATATTAAATCTGTGTGGTAAGTCATGTATATATTACATTATGAGTTTCAAAAGAAAAGCAGGAAGGTGTAGAAATGTGGCGGAAATAAAATACAAATATATAACGTTACCGGATACTTGGAAGTAAAGTGAGGATTTACGATTTGAAAATATGCAAGTAATCTTTGGCTCCCGGGAAGAAAGCAGGCGTCAATATCTGGAACTGATAGACTTGACTGTACAGTAAACTTGGAGTGCACGGTGGAGACGAGAGATTGGAAAAGAAGGGAGTGAATTAAAGCAAGTGACTGGAGTTCTCTAAAAGGGGCACCAGTCCAGACGCTACACTTAACTTACAGCGTGCCGGCTAAATAATCCAGTAGCCTCTGCAGTCCTATTTTCACTAAGATACTCTTAACTAACAGTGTGCTGGCTTAACCCCTTCTGTACCGGCGACGTCTTCAAATTTTTATTCCAGGTATATTTAGACGATTTCATGAGAATTAGGAAGGATATCTGGTAGTTAAAAATACTAATTGACATAGGCTGTAGCCTTTTAATGGGTAAACGTCCTTCCTAAGCCGAATAATTTTGTTTCAATAGCTGCAAGAATATAATGAAAAACACGGCACCGGTACTGAAAGGGCTAATAATCCTAAAGGGTTGATAGCCTCTGAAGTCCTACTTTAACTAACTAATGAGTTGAAGTTTAGAAAGAATCTCTTTAATCCACCCGAGATGAGGGAGGTTTGTACAACCAAACTCAATAATTCGTATTAATAGTGTATATTGACATTAGTTTAGCACTTCACAACCAAAATTAAGAGTTCGCCATAGTTTAATTTATGTGATATTTAGGTATAGAGAGACTTTCACGATACTTCTATAACCTGGAACAGAGAGAACTGGTCGCATACCATTATACATCCGCAAGGAATGTATAGGACAAATTATGGCAACTTAAAAATATATATCTTTATAAAAGTATATACTGGAAACGAGTTATGATTATAATTGTCTATGCATCAACTACAAAACTGTATAAACTACTGTATTTATTGAAAAGCAAGTTGTATCCAAAATTCATTCCAGATAGATACAATTACAGAATTAAATGGGTGGGCAGGAAGCTATGGCATCCGAGTGAACCTCCAAAGTTGAATAAAATCGTCCACAGACAGCCCGGTGTACTGGCCAAAGCCATCATCGGGCTGACAGGCTAAATGTATTTGGAGTGGAGCAGAAGAGGGCGGGGAAGGAGTGTGGGAAGCTAGTTTGGGTGGAGTAGTAGTAGTGTGAGCTGGGCAGGGTTACCAAATCAAGTCCGCTAGATAGTACACAAATGCCGAAAGTCGCTAGAATAATGGCACAATATCGTTCTTACATGGCTCAGATCTATAGAATATCGCTATAGGTAAGAATTCGCCTCTAGATCAAAGTAAGTACCTCAAAATCTTGCAGAAAAAGAGCTAAATTGGCAACACTGGAGCTGGGCTAGGTGTAGCTATCTAGGTCGACGTGGTGTGAATCATTATATAGTGTTGTGAAGCCCAAGTTAACACAACAGTGTGAGTGGCCTGTCACTAGGGCTTCACAACTTCAATATCATGGAATATTATTTTGCAAACACTTCAAAAGTCACGTGATAATGCCATAGCACGCCTATCCTCTTATTTATCAATTATTTCTGATTAGGTTAGAGATAATCTTGTTACTTTCAATGCTTCCAAGAACCAATTTCTCCTTCTATCTACCCATGGCAATCTTCCAAAAGAATATCAATTACTCTTCAACAATACACAAATCAACCCTTCATCTTCTCTCAATATTCTTGGTGTATCGTTTTCGTCCGACCATTCTTGGAAGGATCCTATTACCACTTTTGCTAAAATAGCTTCCCAAAAGATAGGTGTGCTCAACCGTCTCCGTGGGTACCTCACTCCCACACAGCTTTTTTCACTGTATAGTAGCACAGTGCACCCAAGTATCAAGTATTGTTTGCATGTGTGGGGAGGTTCCACCCAAATCTCACTTTTCGAAAGAGTAGAATCAAAAGCATTTCCCCTCACCAACTCGCTTTCTCTTACTAGTTCCTTACAATCTCTGTCTACATGCCACAATGTTTCATCTCTTTCACTCTTCTATCGTTATTACAACAAACAGTGTTCTTCAGAGCTCTCTCAGTGCATATCCCCTCCCTTGAGGCGAGTGCGAGGACTCCCCTTTCAACACAGTCTCACACCTATTCTGTACTGCTCTCCAACCCAAGAGGTAACACATTTTGTCAGTGTTTCTTCTACTCAACTAGCGCACTCTGGAACTCTCTCCCTCAATCAATCTGTCCTTCATCCTATGATTTAGACTGTTTAAACTTCGTTGTCCATGCATTTTGACCCCAACGTCCCTTGAATTTGGCTTTTTGTCACTATTTTGGCCTTGGGGGGAGACACTCGTTACAGGTGTCCTGTGTTTTGTCTCCTTCATGCACATAGCAAACAAAATAGTATTTTGGTTAGTGCTAAAAAATTGCATTCCGCAGATAAAGGCCCTATTTTTACCCATTCAGCACAAGGCCGCATTTTTGCCTTTGATTCTGGCCAAAATTAGACGATTTGATGGAGTTTAAGAAGGACCTATGGTATTAAGAGGGTTTATTGAGAACGTATTTACCCATTTGAGTCGTAGAAGTAGATAATAAACTAAATAAAATTATATGATGCTAACCAGAATATGATGAAAATTACGTAATGATGGTGAAGAGATTAATCAAATAGTTCTATTTTAATAACCTACTGAATTTATCCAAGTTGAATGAAATGGTATACTGATAGATGTGGGTTAAGTATGTAGGGAGGTCATTAGTAATACACAGTATTAACATATTTTTGTATATGGAGTGGAAAACTATATAGCGTTTAGTGAGACAGGGATGGAGAGAGAGAGAGAGAGAGAGAGAGAGAGCGAGAGAGAGAGAGAGAGAGAGAGAGAGAGAGAGAGAGAGAGAGAGAGAGAGAGAGAGAGAGAGAGAGAGAGAGAGAGAGAGAGAGAGAGAGAGAGAGAGAGAGAGAGAGAGAGAGAGAGAGAGAGAGAGAGAGAGAGAGAGAGAGAGAGAGAGAGAGAGAGAGAGAGAGAGAGAGAGAGAGAGAGAGAGAGAGAGAGAGAGAGAGAGAGAGAGAGAGAGAGAGAGAGAGAGGAGAGAGAGACACAAACTGCACAGCAAAGTACCATGTTAATGCCATAAGAATTATGCTAGTTCTCGGGAAGAAAATATACCTAGAGAAAGTTAAAGAGAATAAGATGGAGTTCCAGCTAGAACTTAAAAATAGATTCCAAGCTCTCGACAGCAATGAAAATTACATCAACAAAGTAAACAAAAACCTAACATTAGCAATTAGAGAAACAACAGAAAAGATAGGGAGAACAAACACCAGTAAAGAAAGCAAGTACTCTCAAAATACCGTAAATCTCATAAAAAGAAGAGAAGCAATTCAAATCAAAACGAAAAGATATGAAATAGAGAGCGCAGAACTAAACAAGCTAATCAACAGAAGACGACGGGAAGAAGAAAGACAAATAAACATGATAAATAAACATCCATCCTTCCAAACAGGGGCCACATACTCGGCTACAGGCTGACAACTGCTGTGGCTGGATTATCACCTATACTACCCTGGCCTCACGCCTAATTTTAGGCCAGGTACCTTTGACATTTTGACTCTAACGTACCTTGATTTTGGCTCTCTGTCATTCTTTCAACTTTAGGGAAGACACTTGTTACTGGCAGCTTTGCCTTATGTCTCCTCCATTCACATAGAAAAACAAACATAAAAAATAGACAGTATTTCTCAAAATATACAGGGCCTCTGTGAATGAAATGAGCTAAAACTGTATGTTTTAACTATAACTCAAACAGGTCCAATTCGATTACATATTTTATATTGTGTTAAGGCTAAACGTAAATTATTTTACTCGACATAACGAGGTCCTTCACGAAACAAATTAATAAGCCTTGACTCAAAGAAAAAAAAAAAATTTCCACAAGTTCTTTAAAGCTGCATACAATTATTTGATGATGGGCACAATAACAATAGAACATTCGTTGTTGTGTTGAGAGAGTTAACATGCACGAATGGAAGGTCTGGTGTTTAAAACTGGTGGAGTCAGAGAAAATATACAACCAGGATAAACGAGGATGAGAGCCGGATTAGAGAATAAATGAGTGAATTAGTTAGCATAGGTGGAGGATTAATGGTCATAACTGGCAGGGAAGAGCCAGCATACACAGTTAAAAGAGGGTGTTTTTGCAAAAACACAAAAAATGCGCTTGTTTGTTACACTTCTAAAACACATTTTGGCATTCATACTGTATTTACTGTATACGCGTGTTTCCTTAAAAACAAAACAAGTGTTTTTGCATAAACAACATTTTTGTTTTAAGGTTTTGTTACACTTATACAACGGATTTAGGCGTTTATAAATGAAACACGTGTTCTATTCTAAACATCTTATGTTTTCTTGTAAACACTTGTAGTCGTTATAAAAGTAAAGATATTCATTATTTATGTTGTTTTAAAATGGATAATAACATCCACATGAAATCATAGTTGTGATATATCCACGAATTTTGCATCTAATTATATTTTCTCGTTCACAATATGACAAAACAAGAAAGCGTTTACAAAAACACATAAGAACATAAGAACATAAGAAAATGGGAGTCTGCAGAAAGCCGATTGGCCTAAGCAAGGCAGATCCCTGTCCCACACAACCCCAATTACAAAGCCCAATTATAGGCTCAACACTCTAATACCCTGAGGATCATCTTACCAAACCGGTTAGAGATTAACGCAGGATTACGGGGGTCTGCAGAGCGCTGATTGGCCCAACCCGGCTGATACCCCTTCACACCCAACCCTTCTCGTCCATATGCTTATCCAATTTTTTCTTAAAGCTCCCTATCGTTCTTGATCCCACTATATCACTTGGTAGCCTATTCCACCCATCTACAACTCTGTTACCAAACCAATATTTGCCTATATCTTTTCTGAAACGAAATTTATCTAATTTGAAACCATTGGTACGAGTTCTTTCGCTATCACTGAGCTTTAGTACATTTGTCATGTCCCCTTTGTTAATCCCACTAACCCACTTGAACACCTCTATCATATCCCCTCTAACTCTGCGTCTCTCTAACGAATGTAAACCTAATTTCTTCAACCTTTCTTCATACGGAAAATTTCTAATATTATGGATAATTTTTGAATCTTCAGATGGTTTCCTTTTTAAACACATGTTTTAATATATACATATGTGTATTAAATGCAACGCGCCAAAAACGTAAAATGTTTCTCAAAACACCGTTTTTGTGTTTTTATAAAAACAACGTTTTTTACTGTGTATATGGCCGGTCTGGGAACAGAGTGAGTGAGGGGGTGGGGTGGCTGGGCGGATCTGCTGATATAGTGAGGGGGTGGGGTGGCTGGGCGGATCTGCTGATATAGTGAGGGGTGGGGTGGCTGGGCGGATCTGCTGATATAGTGAGGGGGTGGGGTGGCTGGGCGGATCTGCTGATATAGTGAGGGGGTGGGGTGGCTGGGCGGATCTGCTGATATAGTGAGGGGGTGGGGTGGCTGGGCGGATCTTCTGATATAGTGAGGGGGTGGGGTGGCTGGTGGATCTTCTGATATAGTGAGGGGGTGGGGTGGCTGGGCGGATCTGCTGATATAGTGAGGGGTGGGGTGGCTGGGCGGATCTTCTGATATAGTGGGGGGGGGGGGTGGCGGGGGGGATCTTCTGATATAGTGAGGGGGTGGGGTGGCTGGGCGGATCTGCTGATATAGTGAGGGGGTGGGGTGGCTGGGCGGATCTTCTGATATAGCTAACAGGATTATCCCTGTACAGGGATACTCTATTCTGATACAGGGATACAGGTATTCTCTCAGACTAATGCTAAAAAATCTTGGTTTACTCACGCCTGTTCTACTGCTGTCCGCAATAAGGAGGAAGCATTCAAACGGTACCGACGCCTTAAAACTCAAGACTCTCATTCTTCATATGTTTCTGCCCGGAATCAAGCCAAATCTGTTCTTCGACTTGCCAAACACTCTTTCATCAATAATAAATGCACTGAACTATCCAACTCTAGCTCTTCCAAGCTTTCTGGCATCTAGCCAAAAACCTCTCCAACAATTTCTCTTCCTCGTCTTTCCCTCCCCTTTCCCACTCTGATGGCACAACCATCACTTCTTCCTCTGACAAAGCTAAACTCTTCGCTCAAACTTTTGCTAGAAACTCCACCTTGGATGATTCCGGTGCTATTCCTCCCTCTCCGCCCTCCTCTCTCTTACTTATGCCTAATATCCTAATCTCTTCTAAAGATGTACTTTCTACCCTCTCTGGGCTTAACACTAATAAGGCGTACGGTCCGGACGGTGTTCCTCCTGTTGTTCTCAAAAACTGTGCTTCCGTGCTGACTCCCTGCCTAGGCAAACTCTTTCGTCTCTGTCTATCCTCTAACGTCTTCCCTTCATGCTGGAAGTTTGCTCACATTCAACCTGTCCCAAAGAAGGGTGACCGCTCTCAACCCTCCAACTATCGTCCAATTGCTCTTATCTCTTGTCTTTCTAAAGTTTTTGAAACTATTCTTGCTTCCAAATTTCTTAAGCATTTCTCTTCTCATAATCTGCTCTCAGATCGCCAGTATGGCTTCCTTAAGGGTCGCTCTACTGGTGATCTTCTTTCATATCTTACTAACTCTTGGTCATCCTCCTTTCGGGACTTCGGTGAGACTTTTTCTATTGCACTAGACATATCGAAAGCCTTCGATAGAGTCTGGCATAAATCTTTAATTTCTAAACTACCCTCCTTCGGTTTCTATCCCTCCATCTGTGCCTTTGTCTCTAATTTCCTTTCCGGCCGTTCCATAGCTGCGGTTGTGGACGGCCATTGTTCACTTCCTCACCCTATAAACTCCGGTGTTCCTCAGGGCTCTGTCCTATCTCCTATTCTCTTTCTAATTTTTATAAATGATCTCCTTAACTGTACCTTAATTCCCATCCATTCATACGCAGACGACTCAACCTTACACTACTCCATTAGTTTTTCAGAACGCCCCAGCCAGCAATCCCTCAACGACAAACGTAATGAAGCCATAGAACTCTTAAATTCTGATCTAAATACTATTTCCAATTGGGGCAGAGAAAACCTTGTTAACTTTAATGCTTCCAAAACCCAATTTCTCCATCTATCTACCCGTCAGGATCTCCCAGCGGACTATCCCTTATTCTTCAACAATACAAAAATCAACCCTTCATCTTCTCTCAATATTCTTGGTGTCTCTTTTTCTTCTGCTCTCATTTGGAAGGACCATATTACCAGTCTTGCTAAGGCAGCCTCCCAGAAGCTGGGTGTGCTCAACCGCCTTAGGGGTTCTTTTCCCCTGCACAGCTTCTTGCTCTGTACAGGGGCATAGTGCGCCCTTGTATTGAGTATTGTTCACATGTGTGGGGAGGTTCCTCTCACACCGCTCTCCTAGACAAAGTTGAAAGGAAGGCCTTTCGTATCATTAACTCCCGTCCACTCACCAACTCTCTGCAATCTCTCTCTCTCCGCCGCAATGTTGCATCTCTCTCGCTATTCTATCGCTACTATAATAATCAGTGTTCCTCAGAGCTATCCCAGTGCATACCACCTCCTTTACGTAGGACACGTGGTACCCGTCTTGCAACTCAATCCCACCCCTACTCTGTGCAACTCTCCAACCCAAGAGTGAAACGTTACTCTCAAACTTTCTTCTACTCAACATCTGAGCTCTGGAACTCTCTCCCAGAATCAGTCTTTCCCTCTTCCTATGACTTAAATTGCTTCAAACTCCGTGTGTCCAGGCATTTTGACTCGAACGTCCCTTGATTTTGGCCCTGTCACTCTTTCAACTATGGGGGAGGCACTCGCTATAGGCAGTTATGCCTTTTGCCTCCCTCAATCACATAGAAAAAAAAAAAAAAAAAAAAAAAAAACAAGATTCATCAGTCATATAGTTGTTAATGCTCTTATTTACCACCACTGTACCAGCCACGTCTTTTTTATTATATTTTTATTATTTGCTATATGTAAACGATTTTGTGCAGTTTGAGAGGGATTTGGGGTAGTAAAAATGGTTAAGTATGATGGTCCGAAGCTTGTTAATTGCTGGAGACCCATTTTAAGCTGAATAAAACAAATCTACTAGTAGCCAGAATAAAGTTAAAAGGATGGCACTGGTACAGAAGGGGTTAAAAGGATTATCCCTGTACCAGATTCGCCAGTTATACAATCGTAAATCATCCTCTTAATAGCCATAATGCGCCTGACAATGTGGCAGTGCCAGGAAGCGATACCGAGTGTTGCCTACATGTTATAAAAATATACATGATAGCATGAATAATTACATCTAAAAATAACTCGTTAAGATGGCAAATAAAAAACTTTTAGCATATAATTATGAAGTTTTACTTTATTTTATACCGGCGTATCATTATAATATTTTGCTAATTTTTAACCACTGTGTTAGATTTAAGATGAACTGAATTAGAATGAACCCTTTTGACATTAGACAGACCCTCAATAATAAGTTTATCTGGTTTTGATTAAATATAAATGAAAATAAAGCTATCGTACTGAAAGAATGAAATGCAAAACCCTTATAATAGGATTGCGAGGAAGCTTTCCCTGGCGTCAGTTGAATTCTGATCAAAGATACAGTCTGAAATGTTTACGGCCACCTGTATTTACCCCTGCAATATGTGGTCGGGTTGGGCAGGTGCTGAATACAGGGAAGGCAACAGGTGAGAATATATGGATGATGATGAACACTGTAGGGAGGGTAGTTAGAAGCATTATGTACTAAAAAGGGGATGATGAAAATAGCGTCAGGTGGTAAGTGGATGTAAATACGGTGCTTGTAAGTGAAGACATGGGTTTTGATGCTTACAACCTGTGAGCGGTATGACGTTAGTGGTGAGTGTGCTGAACCTCTGAATGGTAGTAACCTTTTTAGTGCCGGAGATGTCCTTTCATTTACAGTATATGCTGGGTATCATTGTTAGAAGATTGTAGTCAGTTTAGATAGGATCTCTAGCAATTAAAGACTGCAAACTATCTCATTTAACCCTTTTAGCTATCACAGCATATTCCAAAGCTGCATAAAATCGCTTAAATAGAGTTAGAACAAACCAAAAACTCGTCACCCGTACTGAAAGTATTAAAGTGGTTCGCAAACTGAAGGAAATTGCTGCAATTAATATAGTGTGTGCGATATCGAGGTATTTTGTACTGGAGGCGACTTGTTGATAGTAAAAATGATTATGGTGACTATTCAGACAATTACAAAGGTTACAGATGCGAGGACGTGTAACATTATAGTGGGAGTGCTGTGTGATGCTAGAATACTGCTGAGGTTGTGAATACCATAGTCGGTTTATTTCCAGCTGATGGCAAATTGAATCTTATAGCAGCTGATTAATCGATGCTTAATACAAACATTTGAAACTAGTATGTCTCTGCATAATGTTATTGCCAAGTGTTCATAATTAGCAACATATTTAGCTACAAACTCTTTGTAATAGCCAAGTAATTGAGATGAAGATATGACAATTTACCGTCAGCTGGATACAAATATACTATAGTAAGTTACCCTGTCAGTAAACAAGATGCTTGTTCTTATAATCTGTCTATCAATATTGTAAATCTTATTCATTTTTAGAAAGGATCAGTGGGAATCAGAAAGCTATTTGAGATGTATTAAACTATTGATCCTTAGAGGCCCTTCTTAAGCTGAGTAAAACAGCAAATGTTATTAAGATTATAATGAGAAGGACACCATCGTGTTGGAACAAGTTAAGACAAATCCTTAACCTTTCAGTACCAGTGCCGTTTTTTAACTTTATTCAAGCTGTTCTTAATCGATTGTATTCACTTTAACAAGTGCCTCCAGTAATTATTAGGCTTTGAACTATCTCAGTTAAGCCTTTTTACTACCACAGATCCATTTTAAACTTAACAAAATCGTTTATATATAGCTAGAATAAGATTAAAACACGTCGCCGGTACACAAGGGGTTTAAACTGGTGGTGAAGTATAATGCATTGTTGGTGATGAGTGGTAAGTAGTAGTCCAAAGAGGTGTTGAGTGGTGTAGGGGTGGTGGCTCCTAAACTGGTGGTGAAGTATAATGCATTGTTGGTGATGAGTGGTAAGTAGTAGTCCAAAGAGGTGTTGAGTGGTGTAGGGGTGGTGGCTCGTAAGCTGGTAATTGGGTAAGTCAAGATAGTTATTACAGATACGGTGGTCGTGGGGATGTAAGGTGATAATGATGTACAGGTGGAGGCGATTCCTTTAACAGATTAATTTAAATGCTGGACCTAAAGGTACAGTTTGAGAATAATGCATAATGAATAGGGGAATTAATTAACCTTACGCAGAAAGCAATGATGAATATATATTTATCGTTTGAAGGTGTACTTATTATATATCTCTTTTACATTACATTAATTCCATAGGTACAATTGTTGTAGTTGTCAAATACAGCCAAAGCTCCAGAGTTTGTGTACCATGTTCATGTGACCCAAACTATACATATATAGTAGTGTATGCAGGAAGAGGATAATTGACTGTTCCATTAGTGTTGTAGTGGAAATACTGTTACACAAATATATAGCGTTACCCATTACATAAAGGAAGTATTTTTATCATATTGTATTTGTTTAATTAATGGGTGTCAAAATGGTTTCCCAATAATTTTTCTTAGAACTTAACGTTTAATAATACAGTAATAATCAAACTGTTTTAAGTTATACAGAAATATATGAGAATGGCTTAATTGTAGCAGATGAAGACATGAATAAGATTTAGTGGCATCGTCGCATAAATTTAAATTAAAACTCGCATGTCGGGGTAAGTCGTGAGAGGCTAACAGAGTGTAGACCATTCTTGCCTCTTTTAGTGGGACTTTCTATAAAGGCCTTGTTTGTCCCCGTCACTATAACCTGTACTACATTACCACTGACCAAATATATACCCCCCCCCCCCCCCACACCACCACCAGTGTCTTGACTCTCTCCACACCCACAGTGTCACTATAACCTGTACTACATTACCACTAACCATATATATATACCCCCCACACCACCACCAGTGTCTTGACTCTCTCCACACCCACAGTGTCACTATAACCTGTACTACATTACCACTGACCATATATATATACCCCCCACACCACCACCAGTGTCTTGACTCTCTCCACACCCACAGTGTCACTATAACCTGTACTACATTACCACTGACCATATATATATACCCCCCCACACCACCACCAGTGTCTTGACTCTCTCCACACCCACAGTGTTACTATAACCTGTACTACATTACCACTGACCATATATATATACCCCCCACACCACCACCAGTGTCTTGACTCTCTCCACACCCACAGTGTTACTATAACCTGTACTACATTAACACTGACTACATACAGTATACAGCCCCCCAATGGGGGCTACGTCATTACTACCACAATCACTACCACAATCACTATTAAGTTCACTACTGTGGGGCGCACACACACAGATCCTCACTAGACGGCCACCCTCATCATCACTGCTGTGTGTGTGTGCCCCTACGGGACGCACACACACAGCAGTGCACAGACAGACAGATAGACACACGACGTATTGATTGCAATACTACGGCACTCCTACGTAGTAGTCAGGATACAATGAAAAACAGTGGACAGGGTTAAAGTGTACTGGTGGTTGAATTGTCAGGTCGGTCGGTCGGTCACTCACTCACTCACTCACTCACTCACTCTCACTCTCACTCTCTCTCTCCCCACACCACCATTTAGGGGTTGGTTGCTGGCCGTCCTTCCTCTACTCCATTAAGATCTTTTTCTCCACAGGTCACAAATTTCCCTCCGTGATGTCAATTTTGGCCTCTCCCACAAAGAATGGTGTTTGTACAGACCACACGAACCAAGGCCAGGTATCCATAGTCGTGGTTCGGGGTTTTTAGCGCAAAAGGAGGAGGAGACGGGAACGGGGGAAGCTGATAGGGTGGAGGAGGCGGGAAAGGGGGAAGGTAAGGTGGGGGTGGGGGAAAGAGGAGGCAGAGAAGGTTGGGGTGGTGGTGGAGGTGGAGCAATAGGAGGGGGAAGACGGAGGAGATAGAGAGGGGGGGGGGGGGGGGGGAGGTGGAAGAGGCGTATTAGGGGGGAGGAGGAGGACGTGTAGGAAAGGGAGGTGGTGGTGGTGATGGAGGAGGAGTAGGAGGTGGAAGAAGAAGGTTAAGAGAGAGAGAGAGAGAGAGAGAATGTGCGAATATGGATGTGATTGTACATACTCATACTGAACTTGTCTTTTATCGCCTATTCTTATGTTTTACAAGGTTGCTAGAATATGGTATTCCATTAGTCGCTTAGTTGCTACTCAATCTATTATCTTTCCATAATAACTATGAACTGGATTTTTGTCTTCCAAGAGCTCACATTATGGAGAAATATGTTTTACAGAGCAGTAATGTTTATAAAAAAATCCTCCGAGGACAATGTTTATTTTGAGCATTTGTATTAATAACAATGATGTTCCATATATATTATTTTATCATATCTCAATCCTTATCCCAAATAACCGGGGCCATAATAGCTTGGCCAGGAAACTCAAACACAGTCACCGTCTGGTAACTAGTAATGGAAAATGCAAATGGACACGTTTCAATCCAAGTTACAATCGTATTTTTAGCGCGTTGAACAGCTTCCCCCTCGCTCTTTAATGACTGTGTTTGTTGTTGGTGGAGGAGTTTACAGGCGGAGTTCTTTCCTTATTTTATGGTTGTGACTCAATTTGTAGAAGCTGCAGACACGTTCTTATTGCTTCTAAGTTTACCTAAGGAAGCAACTTTGTCAGTTTTGATCAAGAACTTGTGCACAACGAACATTTACGCTAAATATATGCCTAAATTTATCTGGTAAGGTAAACTATAAAATACGTTGTTTACAGTGAGAGGTATGAACTCCTTACACTGATTAAAGTTGAGAATATGCATTGAGTTATCTTCATAGAAAATATAATTTTTTTGGGTAAATCAAGACTTACATTTCAAACATAACTTGTTTCATAGCAAAGTTATTTAACTTAGTAACGTAGGGAAAGCAAATATAAATATCTATGGTATATAATTAGCCTATCTAATTTGGTAGAACAGTTCTTGTCTTAAATTTGCAGGAAGGGAGATATCAATTCCACTTCTAATTGAAGTATAAGAAATTGAGTGTTGATTTATGAAAGACAGCTTGATAAAACTCAGTTTATATATATATATATATATATATATATTATTCAAATATATTCCTGCACATTAAAATAATCAAGGCAAATATTTTACTGTAAAGAAATTCGGGTAAATAAGCTTTAATTTTGCGATGTGCAAAATATTTATATCGGACATACCATAAAAGTAAGAGTAATATTAAAATCTATAACATATGAAGTGTATTGAAGTTATAGTCTGTAGTTCCAAATGTATGCAATCATTTCATATAATATTACTTAAATTGGCACAAATCTTATGCATGCATCTCGTTCATTAGTCGTAGTTACACCTAAGCAAGTTCATATATATATACTGTAGTGTACATATATATATATATATATATATATATATATATATATATAGATAACCACAAGGGGAAGGAAGACACAGGGGAACGGGGGAGAGGGGAAAAGGGGAGGGGAAATGCATAGGGGGAGAGGGGAGCCATAGGGGAAGGGACAGGGAGAGGAAGCGAGGAGAACATTGAATATAACGGAGACAGTGGCAGGAAAGATAGGAAGATACAAATATGATAGTGTGAGTGAAAGCAAATGACAATGGATGTAAGTGGACCAGGATAAGGAAAGAAAAGATCGAGAGTAAAAGCAGAAATAGAAACTGATGATGGAAGTGAGCAGGCACCATTATGCTAATTAGGGGAACTTAGAGACGATTAACAATGTCTGACCATACAGTTTGTGTAGGTGTGTGGTTGTATATATCTGTGTGTGAGTATGTGAAAGAGAGAGAGAGAGAGAGAGAGAGAGAGAGAGAGAGAGAGAGAGAGAGAGAGAGAGAGAGAGAGAGAGAGAGAGAGAGAGAGAGAGAGAGAGAGAGAGAGAGAGAGAGAGAGAGAGAGAGAGAGAGAGAGAGATCGGTAGAAACAGGAAATCGATTACACAGGTCGAAATTCCACAACGAGATGGGGGATAGGTAGGAGCCAGGAAAACAGACGAGGCGCTTAGAAAATATTTGCCTTCAAAAAGATTTACAGGAAGCCAGAACTACTTTGTTACATATCCCGAAACGCGCAAATCCCAAAAATTAAGTAATAATAAGCGTTTGATCTCGACGGTGTGGGGTGCGGAATTTACAGAGTCGCTGCACAGAGAGAGAGAGAGAGAGAGAGGGGGGGGGGGGGGGGTGGGGGGAGGCAGGCCAGGAAAAATTAGAAAAGTCGATGGAAATGTGTGGCACGCGAATTTGGCTCTTTGATAGTCCTTTTTCATTCGGAAAGATTTATAAGGGAAACGTGTAATTAATGAAATTAACAGAACTGGAGCTTAATGTGGGGCCTCTGCATTCGGCTTGGATTGAATTTATGACTACAATTTGTAATAATTTGCTAATATAAAATAGAGTATTTTTATAAACTTTATTAGATAGTTTACCTTTATTGTCATCACAAGCAACAATATAGTAATATATAATCAACTTACTAATTTATTTAACGTGTTGTGGTTACTTTTGACATTTTGTATATTCTAATACCCCAGATAAGGAATAATTAATGGATATGTTTACCTAATCAGTCTGAAAGTCAAACCTTTTGAAAACTTGAATGAGACCTATACAAACATTAAGAATATACCGGACATTTTGAAATGGCCAGAGAGTTAACAAAAACGGTATTATTACGCGGTCAAATTTGGGCCTTACTAATGCTCTTGACGAGGGAGTGTCCTCAGCTAAAATACCTTCCATCTATCTATCTATCTATTGCCTGACGCCGTGATCCCCGAAGGGGTGGCCACGAACGAACCGCCCCCATGCACCTCTGTCCCCAGTCAGTCGACGCCCCTCCCCCCAACCAGCACCGCCTTCGTTCATGTACTTCCTCACTCCATCCTTCCACCTCATATTCGGTCTATCTCTCCCCCTCTGTCCCTCCACCTCGCTCTCGTACACCCTCTTAGTCATTCTCTCGCTTTCCATACGTTCCATATGGCCGAACCATCTCAAGTTGTTCCTTTTCACACTTTCCAGCACATCTACCTCCACACCACACCTCCTTCTTACTTCCTCATTAGTCTGTCTATCCCTCCATGTAACTCCGCACGCACTCCTTAAGTAATTCATTTCCACTGCTCTCACTCTTGGTCTGAGTCTCTCAACCAACGTCCATGCTTCGCTTCCGTAAGTCAGTGTCGGGATTACCACACTGTCATGCAAGGACTTCTTCACTTCCATACTGACCACCCTATTTCTTGTTACTGCTTTTAGCGTTCCTACAACCCTCTTCCCCTGTTGTACCCTCTCCCGCACCTCTTCATCCATAGTCCCATCTTTACTTAACACACTGCCCAGATACTTAAAAGAGTTGACGATCTCCATAGCCTGACCGTTCAGCTTCACCTCACACTCTGTGACTTCACCCCTTTCGAAGACCATAACCTTGCTCTTCCCCGTATTTACCTTCAAATTCCGTTTTTCGCACACTGTTCCAAACTCATTTACCAGACCCTGCAACTCCCATTCATTATCACTCATCAGAACTGTATCATCCGCAAACAGCAGTATCTGTTTGCGGTACCTTCCATCCATTATCTATATTACCCGACCGCTGACAGGGACAGTAATGACCTAGGAATCGCTGAACTGGACAGATTCTAAAGATTAATTTACACAGTCGCTTACACCATGGTAATCAAGGTATCTTTTCTATTTGTTGCTTTTCACGTTAATGCCGAATGGAGCGAATGTAAATGAAGCATCAACTATACTGTTCCGTTGTAGTTTTTATTTAAGTTTTGCTAGTACTTTAAAACAGGTATGATACAAATAGTTACAGTTGGGTGTGCACAAATATGAAAAGTTAATTAATGCATTTGAAACGTTGGGAAATTATACTTCTAAGTAAATATTACTATACTGTAGATATCTAATGTATATGTTTACATATTAGTAATTCCTGCTTTAAATATATTTATCTGTCAGGAATATAATGTTTGGCAACCATTGAAGTCATTGTGTTACTGTGATGGAATAAACCAACTAAATACAACAAAAATGGTGCCCAGAGTTGGTCGTGAAAGGTGGAGTCACAACCTGAAAAGGAATTGACTCCTTGTTCGGACTCTGTTGTAATGGCGGTGTCACACAAGCGATTTTTCCGTAATTTGTTACGGGCAATTGTAGTCTGGCAGCTTCAAAATATTTGTTTCATAAGATAAACTACCTAATATAATCTACCTTCGGTCTACTTTCCTATTCCAATGCGAAAAGCCTTCAAATAATACGAAGTAAATGTTGCTCATCGAACATTGCCGGAAAATGCGTTCGTGTGACATTGCCTTAATGGACTGCCAATATAAAGGTCATGTTTCTTCTTGACAAACACATGTTGCCAACCACGTTAATTCAGTGTAGCCCCGCCTTTAGAACACTAACATTGGCGGTAACTGATTGTACCTAATATTTGGCGATCGATGCTTATAGATTTCCAAAGAAAATCTCCAAACTACTAGAGTAAAACAGGGCTGATCCCAAAAGACCATCCCTGCACCAGATAGGGTTAATTGTCCTTGAAGACCGTTGCTCCCTTATATAGGTTCATAAAAGGGGACCAGGTAGGTGTTATCAACCAGAGTGCTAATGGGGTTACTAATTAGAAAAGATAAATTCAATAAGAATACAAATGTATTTATCGCTTTACATAGAATTAGGAAAGAGGACTTATTTAGAGTTTATAATATTTACAACATTACATTCAGAGCCATTTTTTAAACATTTGCATTCTTTAGTATTACAAAAACAGCTACAGTTTATCCTGGCTATTAGTAGACAATTGTATTTAGGTTAGGAAGGGTATTTGGAAATCAGAGGGTTGTTGTTGTTGTTGTTGTTGCTGTTCCCTATGCTGTCTTGCCGAACAGCCCCAAGGTCCCGAGCAAGGCCATGAGCGAGCGGCCCCACAAAACTCTCCCTGCTTACCACTAATAAAGCCCGGGTGACCGAAGCCACTCCAAGGTGGGGAACTGAGGTGGGTGTCGAAACGCCCGGGAAACCAAAGCCCCACTCAAGGCCCTGTGCCCCTCAGCAATTATGAAGTGAAAGTTGAGGGGCAAAGGAAAAATGTGACGCTCTGGCTACCAGTTTGCCAATCTCTAGGTTGGCAGTAGGTAGGTCAATCCACGAAAGAGACACCGTCACATGAGATCTAGAAAATATAATGTAAAAGGAACAGTCAGAGTAAGCTATGGGTATGGCAGAGATCGCTCAGCTCTCACTCTGATAGACCAGCCCATCACCACATGACTAGAACCCATTCCTCTCAGCATCAGCTAGGAAAGGCCCTAGAAAGACGCCTTTGGCGGAGGTATAGCTGCCCTATTTCAACTCCTTTCGGGGTTGGGCACCCGCCGAAGGTTAATTGAGATAGTCGTTACCCTATTAAATCCCACAGGTCCTTCCTAAGCTGTATAAAATCGTCTAGTAATAGCCTGGATAAGCTGTCAAAAGGTGTCATAATCCTCAAAGGGGTTAAAATCAGCGGGAATCATTAAGGCCTCTACACACAAGCAATTTAACAGAAAATTCCTGCTAATCACATCCTCAGAAAAACATTATTAGGACTGGAGATAATTACCTGATACTTTTCATTTCTCGAATTGCAGATTTTCCAGTCTGGCAATCGATAATATTTAATATTCATATGAAAAAAAACAAAAAAAAAACAAACATAATGTATCAGCTTGTTACAACGCCAATAAAACCCTCGGGTGAGGGCTTGTCCTGTCCAGAGTAAGGCTTGGCATCTTGTACCCATCCTTAGCCGTTTCTGTGTGTCTCTTTTCCTGTACTACTTTTCCTACTTCTGTGGCGAGAGGGTAGGAATCCTCCTTCCATGTAAAATTCACCTATCTAGACGAGACAGAGCAAGAGGCGAGGAACGCAAGAGTGATACCGGACCCTAAGAATTGTAACGTTATATGTTGTTTCAATTCGGGCTCTGTCTCGAGTCAGCCACCCTACGTATGGGGCATGTGCCTGAGTATATGCATACATACATACGCTTTCTAAAATTCAGGTTAAGGAGGTCGTGTGTAGCCTCCCATAGAACTCTCTGCCTAGTCAACAGGTAACCAGGCAGGTGTGAGAGAGGTTGGATGTAAACACTTGCTGGTTCTCTCCATTATTCATGATGGTTGGTGGCTTGCTGATGGGCCCCATCACTATCCTTGGTCAGGTCCTTTTATAACCTCTGCGGGGGAGCTACTCCTTAACCCCTTCCGTAACGGCGACATCTTTTAAATTATATTCTAGCTATATTTAGACGATGTTATTCAGTTTAAAAATGGCATCAAGTAAGTGATAGGCTCGAACGATCTACCTAAATAATATTTACAACCTCAGATTCTTCTTAAACTGCACAAAATCAACTATATATAACAAGAATAAGGGTCAAAAGACGTCACCGGTACAGAAGGGGTTAAGGGGATAGTGCTTGTTCTTTGGTCTATATATTTATGTGTTAACTTATTTTAGAGTTTCATCGCTAGACCGCCATCAGGCTTTACACAAAAAAAAACACCCCCTAGACCACCTTTCGAGATAAAATTGTAAAATGTTCAGTAGAAAATTGGCACGACCGAAGGCCGATTCCTCCTTACATTACAGTCTCGCAATCGCTCGCCAGGAAAAAATTGACTCCTACATGGTACGAAAGGTCTGAATATTGACAAATAAATGGGGCGAACGTCTAAGATCACCAAACTTATGGAACGAACGTCATATAATCTGAAAACTTATGGGGGTAGACATGAGGAAGAAGGGGTGGCCCAAACAAGCGATTACCTCCCCCTTAATCATGGTTACTGCTTTACCTGCTTGGAAGTGTATTGTAGTCCATATATTTGATCTATGTTATGACATTAGTGTTGAACGGAGGGTTTATGTGGCTATGGTGATGTAATTGTCTTCATGACTCTAGTATATAGTTCGTTAAGGGGAAGTCATTCGTTTTTTTTGTTTTTACCTCTGTCGATTTTTTCGTGGCGAGCGATAGCCAGCCTGTATTTTAGGAGGAAGTGGGCTACGGCTGGGGCATTTTTCCACCGAAAAATGTACAAGTTTATTCTCGAAGGGGGGGTCTTTGGGATGGTGTTTCTTTAAGCTTGATAGAGGTCTAGGGATCAAAGTAAACCCAATATATATACCGCTAACAATAGAAAATATGTAAACAAATAAAATGACGTCCCCTTAATTGACAAAACTAAATTTGTGAACATTATTTTTATTTTGACGGTGAAAGAGAACCCACTGGCGAATTATAATACGAACTAGAGACTATTGTATTGTATTTTTCTTGTTTTAACATTAAATTATTTATCACTTCTTTGGTGAATACTATGTTTGTTTCGTAACCATGTGTACTATCACTCCGAGAAAGCTCTGATATTCTTACATTTTGGAGTGTGTAATAGAAACCCCAGCAAAAAACAAAAACAAAAAACGTTCATGATTTATATGTAAGACGTAAGAATGTCTTAAAATGTTTGTGTGAATGCTCATATTTATTATTTGTGGGGAAATATTTACATGCATTTATGAAACAGTTCCCATTATTGTATTTGTCTAATGTGAACTTATGGTTTCCAATTTGTGTAAGTGATGGTCCACCAGGAATATAATTACAAAGTAAGCGTAAATAAATCAACTCTTTAAAAAATACAAGATTTAAAATACCTCGAAAACGAACAATAGAAGAAGATTCCCCGGAAGAAGAGGAGCACAAGAACCAGGAGAGAACACAAAAGAACCAGAAGAAAGCGAGAACCATAACAACGAATAGACGAGACGAGGGAGTATCCCGGGTCACACCAGGCAAGGCGCGAGAGGTCGCACCGGACAGAGAACGCCCCATCACACCAGACCGGACGGTTCCTCCCACTACCACCACAAGGAGAAAAATGCTGTTCAGTATACATTTCTAAACTACCTGTCACTCTTCTCCAGTTCACCTATGTACCTTTTCTTGTCCTATGTATTATGAATGTACCTGTCAAGACAACACCTGTGTCTTATTATATATACATGCAAATTAAAAAAAAAAAAAAACTTCGCCACAGAAGAAATCAATTATCCATGTATCCCTGTGTTTTCCTTTTTCTCCCCTCATTTACGATATACCTAGGGGAAAATAGAGAAGTAGATATTAGTAAAACCTTGTCTTCACTACCGAAGAAATCAATTACCAGATGAAACAATTATAATAATGTTTGAAATCCTATTTCATGCAATAAGATGTAAACGCATACCTCAATAGACCTTGGGACACTGTTTCCTACACATATACTGTATACACATGCCTTTTTTTGACACTCTTCAACTAGTCCTGCTAGTTATACAACTCACACATACTTCCTTCTAAATAAGAAATATCCTGTACCAAATTGTCTCCACGGACAAACAACGCTGGGGGTCTCCCGCGCCCGCGCCCCGAGAGAGGGCGCCCCATACGTTTAAATACCCTGTGTGTACACCCAGGCCTGCCAACACGAATTAGGAAGATTGTATACGTACACACCCCTTTAGCCAACGAATTGCCAAGGGAGATTTATAAATTACTATCCACATAATTACTACTAACAAAGACCGTAGTAAAATTCCCAAGCCACCACGTCGGGAAGGAGTAAGAAGGATAAACGCTGTCTCGTGAGCATTGTAGCCCTCACTTGTCAGGTGCGCACGACACCCCTTCGGTACACACGACACCCAAAGTCCTCCCCGAGAGTACAGATTTCAGATTTCATTCACTTTACCCACTATTATTGTTTTCCAGAGTTTTATTGAGTTTATATAGACAAGCTATGAGATTGTAATTAACCCTTGATAAAGTACCCTGCTCTGGGAGCTATAATTGAACCTAATCATCACACCATCACTGAGTAAAGTCATTGTTTTGAGGGAGACCTTGACCAACAGAATAAGAAGGGTTCAAGGTCCTCATTAAGAATACCTCCTCATGCCCTTACCATCCTAGAGGTACCGGAGGAGTACACTCAGTAATCCCCAATACCAGTTAAGGATTTCTGGGGAAAGTCAAGCAATTTTAAGGCTTCAAAAGTACTGGCATTCCACCTTCTGAAGTCTTAGGATTACCCTCCATTCAGTTGGAAGAACGAAAAGTTCACGATACTGACTGTGAGTCCAACAAACCCTGTTCTTAAGGATCTTTGTTAGACGTGGTGTCCCCGGCTAACATAGAGACCCCTGATAGGTGGTACCTAGAGCAGACTAGTAGGAAAGTGTACGGACTCCGGAAACTTTCCTAAAAGCTGTAAGTTACCGAAACCGTGGCCTGTCCCGGGAACTCTGTCCTCGCTTGGTGTTTCCAGCGAGAAACATAGTTTCTAAGATAGGAAAACCGTGGCCTGTCCCGGGAACTCTGTCCTCGCTTGGTGTTCCAGCGAGAAACATAGTTACTGAGATAGACGCCGTGGCCTGTCCCGGGAACTCTGTCCTCACTTGGTGTTCCAGTGAGAAACATTGTGACTGAGATGGGAAGCTGGGCTTGGCGAGACACCCTCAGGGGCACTCTGCATAAACAAGTCCTTGGTACACTGAGTCTGTGGCATCCCACTAGACTGTGTAACTAAAAGGTTTTAACACCGCCCCGGTCCTCCGAACCTCTCATAAAGATCAGGACAGTCGGTGAGGATACTTTGACCAAACTTACTGCATTAGTCCGATATCGTCCAACAAAAAGGCGATATTTAAGATCCTAACCCGAGAGTACCTTAACAGGACTTCATCAACGGTTGATATACTGATCAGGACAGTCGAGTAGTTTCTCCCACCTCTGAAATACTCGCCGTTAGTCCGGTATGGTGCCCAACGGTAATTGCCCGATGATTACTATATGTTACGGAGCCATACTTAAGATCTCAAGACCAATCAACCAATCTGTAACTACTTCACACAGCCGACCCACGGGGAAGCAGAAGAAGAGACCCAACCACCTCCTGAAAATCACCAGGAAAAATAGTCCAGAAAAGTTACCACGCCGAGATATCACGAGAAGGAGAAAGAAGTGACTAAGACCGTAATCTGCCCAGTGAGCGAGAAATAAATAGAGTCCCTCGAAAGTACCATAAAAGTTAATATATTCCTCCGAGTGTTCATAAACGGAGCTAAGAGAAAAGAATCACTTTCCCAGACCGTGTATTCGATAGTTGAACCATCACACTATTAAAGAGAACTCAAATCCGAATTAGTGCCTTTAGTCAGATTCGGGAGAACCAGCGACTCTGCCAAAAATCCAAGCATTCCCCAGAAATAAACAGAGTCCCTCTCAAATTGCCCTAAAATTTCATAAGTCGTTTAAAGCATTAATAATCGAACTTCAAAGTCACGGACTACGTGTATCTACAGTGCGAGTGATACCGAAGACTTCTACACCATCAAATAGTGATTCGATTCTGAATTAACTTCATTTTAACCAGTTTTGAGAGGTTAGTGACTCTGCCAAAATCTCGAAGAGTTTTAACCCTTCCCGCCCGGGCAGCATTTTAAAAGGACACCGCAGCAGATGGGCAGGAGCCCGGGTGTCCCTTTTTAATCTGTAAGCTTGAAAGCCTATTAAGCTTGTTTTGAAAGCCGCGCATCCGACGTATGTAAACACAGCTGATCGGAGGCGACGCGCGCACCTCCAAACACAAGAAGAAGATCGGCGTTTGTTATTGTGTGGTCTGGTAAGACAGATTTAGTGTTAAAAATTGTGTCATATTGCTAACATCGCCTCGAAACTCTCTCCACGGAAATTGTCATCACAACTGAACCAATTGACTTAAAGAGCTCTACTCAACGCCAGTCTACAGATTGGAAACCGCAGTACATTTAGAGATGAATGGGAGTTTTCTAGCAGTTAAAATAACAAAGATACGGTAGCCTAGGCGTAGACGTTTTTCGGCCAGATCGCCCGGATCTTAACAACGTCCTTAGGAGGGAGAGCCCGCCAGAAGGGTTAAGGAAATATTTCAGAGTCCATCATCGACTCTATCGTTTTCTATGAAAAACCCTACGTACCTACTTAAGGCAGTTGACCTTGACCTTAACCCCCTTACTGACATACTCGGGGAGAAAGTGAAAGTACCTACGAACACTCCTTAGAATAAACCCTCTCGAAATAAGCTCACAGTGTGTAAACTTTTCTACTATAGTGAAATTGAGCATAACACCTGCCACCCATCTAGATCCACGACTGTGCTCGAAGCTGACCATACGTTTAAGTGCTATTCACTGGTATTGAACCATTACATGTTTTCAGATATTTCTTGCATATAGTAAATGAGAAATAAAGCTGTATTCTTTCAACCATATTTTGCGATATATTTATCCTCTGTTGTCTTTTATTTGATATGTATTTATATGAACTTGGAAGTCCCAATGGAGTAGAACTCACCCATATCAATTGTTAATCCTGCATAAAATCAGGGCATAACAAGATTAATTACTGATAATTTAGCTCGGGCTCTATAGTATCATCTGGGGACTTTTAAAATTAATTACAGATTATTGTAACTTATGTTAATTGCAACCAGACGATGTTAATCAGCTCTTCAAGGATCTTCTATCTTGAAAATAATGAATGTTTAAATAGACTGTTGTTTGTTATTTCAACTAAGGAGGAACAACTCGTCGTTAGAGGGCTGCATAATCAAACATGTAGGAGGCGTGTTGCCTTCCCCATGCCGAACGAATGCTGATGGAATGAGTGTTGCTTTAACCCTTTATTAGCGGCGGCGCGCAACTTATGTCGTGTGAAAGAAATGTGGACTAAGTGGCGGTTCACAACTTATGTCGTGTGCCATTTTCAGCACGTAATGTTGCTGAGAGAGAGAGATAAGTGGTGGCAGGAGAGTAGCAAGCGTATGACTGCTCCAGACCACCGCGGCGGACCTACTTACATGAATCCCACCCTCCCCCACCCTCACGCACTCGCTACACAGGGAATTATGTAGGGAAACTACCTAATTACATGGTTTTTGCATTCGTGGTGCGCGATCATTGCAAGAAAACTAGCGGTCGTACAAGGATGGTTGGGGTGTCATTGGAAAGCTGTTTATGCCCTTTCAGGGATCGATACTTGTTTTGCGCTCTGGGTCTTATTTAGGCATGAAAATGATCACGTAAACAACCCTATTTAGGGTAAAAACACCCCGCTGGGCGGTACATATAAATTACCGCCTAGGCCGCTCGTTAGGTGTTAAAGAGAGTGCACTGATAAGTATTTGAAGCATTTGCAGGTATGGGACATTTTTCATTAGTTCTTCCATCTATGAGAATATTTTAAACATGGTATGGTATATAAATATGTTATTGATTGTTATTTTCAGACCCCTTTCTCCCTCATGCTAAACCCCATTAGATTTGGAATAAGACTTTCGCCCCCATAGTTTGCCGATTTTAGGACCGTTCACTCAATTTCGTTGGCAATACTAAGTCATTTCGTGTCATTTAAGTGTCTGGAATATAGGAGGAATCGGCCATCGCCCTGGAATTTTTCGTACTTTAGGGTGTTTGATAGATGTCTAAGGAACATACTGATAATCTCTCTTCATTATGTGACGCTTCTGCATAGTAGCCACGTGCGGGCATGCGCGCGTCGGCTGCCCAGCCGTTTAGAAACCGGCTGGCGGCAGCCGGCCGGCCGGCTTTTCCTTAGTATATATCCTACGACAATGTAACTAATGTCTGGGATATTCTTATGTTGTTTCACAGCTTGTAGCTGCCCTTATTCTTAACCAACGCATCTTAGTATATTTTATTCTCGATAGTTGATTGTTTCATTATAATATATAAGATGTAAGTCTAGTGAGAGTGGGAGGAGACGAGCGGGAGAGAGAGACCGGCTGGGGGACGTTGCTTCGCGCGGAGAGTCCAGCTTGGGACGAGCCTGATGTTGCCATATGCATTTGATCGCAACATTAGGCTTAGTTTCGACTCACGCACGGGGTAGACGATTTTGACCCGGCAACTGTGTTGAGTGTTGCCAAGCCTGGGATGTATTCTGCATGCCTAGGGCGGGGTCCAGACAGATTCAAGACTCAGAGCTCACCTCACTGTCGTACCATTCGGACCCCCTTGATATCTATCCCTCTCAACCCCACTTAGAAACTTTCTCTCTTACTTTGTATACCTTCCTTCCACTACTTCACCAATCTATTTAATTATCCCATCCCCTTGATAGACCTTATATCTATTATTGTATTAACGACGAGCTCTCAGATAACTAGATAGGATTTTGGGCCTTATGCAGAGATGTAATTGTTAATGAGACCTAGGAAGCTTTTTTGTTGTCTCATATTTGGTGGTTTCATGCTTGCTAGTGTGTTCTTGTGTCAGGTTAGCAGGGGCTAGACCGGAGGGAGGCTTTTTGCGATCCTTTAAGTAAAGTCTGCTGGTGCGAGTACTGTGGACCCGCATGACTTTACTAGGATACCCGTGGGAGTCTGGGGGCATTTTCTTGTCTGTGTCCCTGTGTGTCTAGTGTTGTGTTGTGTGAGGGCCCTTGCCTAGTCCACTCAGCACTGCGCTAGCACGTCTTGCTTTTGTTTTAGGGTCGCCAGGAGAGAGTCAGATACTTGGGATCTGAGTCTCTCAAGAGAGCACCCTTTCAATTAGAGTAATTTGGCGCACAGACCTGGGAACGTCCCTAGGCTAGAGCAGGTGGCTCAGCCCGGGTATCCGAAGCCTATATCCTTCCGGCTAGACCTCTGCCGCCTGGCAGATTAACAGCTAGGGGTTTATTATTTCTGTATGCTTGTTATTGTGCCACAGTTTACCGTTTTTGTGAGCATTGTGAGTCAGGGTGTGGCTTAGAGACTCTGTCCGAGCAGGCTTGCCTGACTAAGAGTGAGAAGCACACCTGTATGTGGTTATGTTGCGAGTTGCTGCCTTTATTTAATTATACCTATGCCATTATACACTGTAGGTCCTATCACTAGTATTTATTCCTGCTTATGAGTTGAGAGTTCTCTAAATCCGTAACGTACTTTCTTTGCTAAGCATCAGATCCTACAGTAGCCGCATGCAGTTTAGAACCCCGCATCTTGTCTACCGGTACGATGTTTTGAGGACTGTTTGCTTTCACCTTCTTTCACGCAGGGGTGATTAGTTGTATTAATTAACGTAACGTTAAATGTACTTTCTTCTAGTTTGTTATTAAATTGTTTCTGCAATTTAATTCCGTTATCTATCTTTTCCTTGAAGCTTTAAAGTCAACTTAATTGTGTTATCTTTTATATAGCCTGCTTGACTATCAGCAGTCTATAGTGCGTGCACCCTGTAACCGAGTCATAGGATATCTCGTTGTCCAGGCAGGACTCTTGACGGTTTAGGGTGGTTTGTTGCCTGGGTTTATAGATAAGGGTTGGATCTAGCGTTTTCCGTTGTTGCTTGTTGCCGCATACCTAGTCCAATAGAAAGAGCCCAGTGTTTATATATCCCAGGACGTAACAATTACGATACCTCATTAAGTGTGTGGACGAACTATAGAACCCGTCTGTACTGGAACCCGCATCCACTCGTGCAATAACCAGGCCCTTGGATCGGCTGGGGGTTAGAGTTATCTGTGGGATCCTTTGTGTCCTCGGCCGCTGGATTTAATGGCGGCTCTCTCCTCCCTCCTTTCATTAGATCCGATAGTAGGAGAGAGTGAAGTGGGCGTTTGTACAGTATAATTATGTGGTAACCAGTTCCACCCTACCTTCAGCCACTCTCTCTCCCTCTCTCTCTCTCTCTTATATATATATATATATATATATACAGTATATATATATTATTGATTATATACAGTAACTATTATTGATTCTGGCAATACTGAAAATCTAAGGATACTAGAGTCTCTCCATATATATAAAAATAAACCCTCCCTCAATAATTATCAGTCCGTTGTTCTTCTAAGCATTGTTCAGTAACTTGTGAGCATAGAAGAATTACCCCTCCTACTCTTTTTAATATATACATTTTTTTTTTCCTTTTTTTGGCGTTCTGGACTACTGTATATTGCCTTTTAAATATTGCAAGTTTATCCTCCCACTATAATTTACTTTCAATATTGAAGTTTTATAGTCTCAGTTTACAAATCTCCCACAATTTTACTTATTTATAGATATACGAGTGTAATGTAGGTTTTTTTCTTGTTTTTAGATCACTAATGATGACATAAGTTATGTGTCGAAACGTCTGGAAAATAAAGATGCTGTTTGTTGCAACGCTTGTCATCCTTTTCCTCTCTCTCTCTCTCTCTCTCTATATATATATATATATATATATATATATATATATATATATATATATATATATATATATAGAGAGAGAGAGAGAGAGAGATATACAGTATATACCGTATATATATATATAGATATATATATATATATATATATATATATATACTGTATATACATTATACATACATATATATATATATATAATATATATATATATATATATATATACCTATATATATAATTATATATATATATATATATATATATATATATATATAATTTATATATATATAATATATATACCTATATATATATAATTATATATATATATATATATATATATATATATATATATATACGTATATTTAAGAAGTAAACAAGTTGATTTTGGCTATCAGTAGAGCGCCTAGATACCCACAGAAGGGTTATGCTATGGACAGGAAACCAGGTGGAACACAGAGGTGGCGTAAACACACCTAACCTCCACAGTGAGAACAAAAAATTATAGAAACCTCACAAGCAGGTAGTAGGATTCGAACGCACGCTACCTGAGCCAAGTGAGTGCAATACAGTGACTAAGTGCGCTCTGTCACTGTGTGTGTGTGTGTGTGTGTGTCTGTTCAGCATATACAACATATATAATATTTTAATATAGTGTACGTAATTATGTATGTTCGTTGTGGCTTTGTTTAAGATAATTTGCCTTTTCACTTAAAATATGTGGATCAGCTGTCTCCCGCTACCGGTAAGAAGTAATCGTCTAGCTCACTAACACGATTTGCATTTTGTCGTGGACTGGATTTGAACCAACTTTCAAACCAGCTTTCCTACGTTAGACAACGCCCCGATATTATCAAAACCTTTACCACTACCATATTATATATACAATAATATATAATAAATTAATATATACTATATATATATATATATATATATATATATATATATATATATATATATATATATATATATGAAAGTAACACCAACGTAATGATGAAAACAAAAATTATTGAATTTTCAGTGACAGTTTCGACATTCCTTATGTCATCATCAGACCTAAAAAGAATTATAAAATTTTATTAGAGACAATTTAATTAATTGCTAAGATATTACTTGTATGTAATTAAGAATAACATACAAACATAATTTAAACCAGAAACAAATTAAGATTAACATTAAAAATAAACCCCGAAATAAACTACTTAGATGTAACTATACCCTATATTATAATTGTAAACATTACATATTCCTAAGGTGATGATGGTATCATATATCTTACCAGTCAAAAACACAAGAGGTTGGTGGAGCTGTCGTGTGTACCAAGAGAAGGCTTTAAATGAACTGTGAGTAATGACTCTGCAATGAGGCCTCATTCCCAAACCAACAAAAGGATGCATAAACCTGACTAACACCATTCTGACCCCGGACCAAGAAGACCTTCTCAACATGGGCCTCAACTGCCACTACAGGCTCCAAACCTGGCCCCCACCGGAAACGCCTAGAAACGGAAATCCTCCTGGACGATATCCTACGACTTAAGAAGGATGGCAAGGTCACCACTACTCCCGCCCAACAACCCACTCTCCTCGCTGAAGCCGCCAAAACCAGAGGAACTCACCATAGCAAAATCCTCAACAAACAACACTTCCAAGATGCCAAACAACTAAGAGAGAACCCCAACATCATCATCCGTCGTGCGGATAAAGCTTCCTGCCTCTTGATTCATGACAAGGAGGAATATCTTAGAAAAATGGACGTCATCTTAAGTGACAACACCAAATTTAAAAGGATCACCCGCAACCCAACCGACGAAATCAAACGTACTGCCAACACCACCATCAACGCCATCAACGCCAAACAAGGAAGGGTCCACCTTAAAAAACTCGTCGGAGAATACACCCCTGGTTATGTGTACGGAACCATCAAAACACACAAACCTGGGAACCCCCTCCGCCCCATCATCTCCCAGATCCCAACTGCCACCTACCAGATCGCCAAGGCCCTGAACAACCTCCTCACCCCCTACGTGCCCTGCCAATACAACCTTAACTCAGCCCACGATTTCTTGGAAATTATACGAGACGCCCCCCGGAACAACAACCACACAATCGCCTCCCTCAACGTAGAAAGCCTGTTCACCAATGTGCCAGTGGATAGGACCATTGACATGATTCTACGTCGAATTCACCATTGCCCTGATACACCAACACTGGACATCCCGGAGAAGGCCCGAAATCACTGATGGAGCTATGTACCAAAGAGGCTCCCTTCCTTTGCCCCCGGGGCAACATATACAAGCAGAGAGATGGTGTGGCGATGGGCAGCCCCCTAGGAGTTCTTTTTGCGAACTTTTTTATGGGTACCATCGAGGAAGAGCTCCTAGCTGCCCAACGACCCGCCGTCTACTCTAGATACGTGGATGACATCTTCGTGCAAATCAAGGACCTCAACGAACTACAGGAACTCCAGCATCGCTTCATGACCTCCTCCGGACTTAACTTCACCTTTGAAAAATCAAACAATGGACAACTCCCCTTCCTCGACATCCTCGTAGCTCTGAACGACCACGGGTTCAAAACCACCGTCTACACTAAACCAACTAACACAGGACAATGCCTCAAAGGCGATAGTGAATGCCCCCGCCTTATATTCTATTCTCCATCTCTCCGCTTATGTAAGGAGAGCCCTCACGCACTGCTCTACCTGGGCTGACACCCACCAGGAACTGGAAAGACTATCTCAAGTTTTAGTGAATAACGGATACTCCAACTCCGACGTCTCCAGCACCATCAACCACCATCTTGAAAAATGGTACACCCAAAGCCCTCCCAACATTGACCCCCCCAATGAAATCAAGATCTTCTACCGCAATCTTATGTCCTCTGAACACAAAAATGACGAGGCCGTCATAAAAGAAATAAACTCCAAGCATGTCCACCCAACCAACCTGGAAAACAAAATCAAATTAATCATTTATTACAAATCCCCCAAGACCTCCAACCTCGTTCTCCGCAACAAACCAGCTTCCTCCAAGATAAAGAGCCCGATGACCGACGATCACGTCATTTACCAACATTCCTGTAATTATGAGGACTGTGGACCTCATTCCTATATTGGCATGACGCAGACTCGTCTATCACGTCGGTTAACTCTTCACCTTCAGGCTGGAGCCATCAAAGACCACTATCTCACCCCTAACCACCCCCACCTCACATGCAACGATTTAGAGAAACACACCACCATACTCGATATAGAAAGTGACCCAAGGAGATTACCAATACTCGAAGCGTTATATATCCAAGCCTTACATCCTAACATCAGCAACCAAACTCTGGCCATTCAGATCCTCCCTTCTGCCAAAAGGCACTACCCTACAGGGCCTAACGCCCTCCCTCGCGCCCCGGTGCCCTTGACGCAGCCCCCAGCGCTACCTCCTTCAGCTTCGTCTGCTGCCGGCGCCACATGTACTACGCAACTTAGGCCACGCCCCTCGACACGCAGCCAATCAGCTTCGACCTCGCCAACCGACCACCACCTTCCCGCATCCAGTGCGCCTGCGTGATGCAGATCTCTCACTAACACACCTAGAATATCTCTCCACCAATAGCAGACATTTGCCCCCTGGTTTTCGCCCCCTCTGATCCTCCTCCCTCTATATATACCCTTCCTGTTTACTTTTTATATCATTCTATCAGTACTTGATAATGCTGGTTGTCCAGTGAAACGCGTCGTATATCCTGTATCATCATGAACATTAATGTAACCCTGTACCACCATGAATTTTGCTAACCTCATTCATCTACTTCCTGCCACCCAGCGAAAACTCATCAGAGACCTGGAAACCTTGAATAATAAAATGTCCAACGCAGAAATTGCCATTTCTTTCAATCTCGTATGTATTAAAGAAAATTTATTACCTGGCTTTACTAACATATATATATATATATATATATATATTTTTTTTTTCCACCAACAACTTTAATTCTAAACTCAATAATGAAATCAACACATACATGTGGCACTCCAAGGACTGGAACCTAGGATACATAGGATATAATTATAACATAATATTATCAACTTATATAAAATATTCATTACTACCTCATTCTCCACACATTCCCTTCCCTCTTAGATACAATTGAATGGTTAATAATTGGTTACCTGCCATCCCCTACACCTGTTTAGTGGCCCCTTCAGCCCAAATAGCCCTTACAATTTGTAGAGTAATTTGTAGAAATTAAGTTAGTAATTACTGTAGCCCCTCAAAAAGATATCTGTCCCCATGGTAATACATAACCTAAAAATGCTGTTGCTATAACTAAAAATAAAATAATAACTCCAACAATTCACGCCGCATCCCTCTCATAAGTATATTTATAATATCATTCGACAACCAGAGCTCAATTGATTGCACGACTGTGCTACCACAGATTTGTCTTAAACTGCACAAAATTACTAAATATAGCTAGAATATAATTAAAAAGACGTCGCCGGTACAGAAAGGGTTATCCAGCTCACAATTCTCTTCAAGTAAATAGTCGGCCATAGAAGATGTTATCACACATCTATGGCCCTAGTAAAAGCGGTGATCCCTAAGTTATTTCGCACCAATTAACATCGTTCCCTTGCCACCATGTATCCCACGTAGCTAATACCAACGTAATGAGAGTCGGAAATACATTCACGCATACTCACACACACACACACACACACGCAGATACTGGTGGTTTAGGAAGAAGAATGTAAGAGTTGGTTCTTCAGATAGTTGGCACCTCGTAACTTGGAGCCATATTGTGCTTTTTTTCTCATCTATTATGGATTCATCATATACCACACGCAGATACCACCGTTACATTGCTGGATAGTTAAAACATGACAGTCATTGGGGTAGTTAACCCATCCTGCCCCAGCAACGTCCGTTGGCCGTCAGCTACTTTTGTAACGAGCAGTCCCAGGAATAAGTTTATCCATCTAATTAATTATTATAAGAACTCCAAAACACAGAGTAGTCACAATGAAAGATAAATTTTTCAGATAGTTGACTCACTTTAAGATATTTTTTGTCTCGGATACTGTGGCTACGATACTTCCCTAGTTATGGGGTGTGTGTGTATTATATGCTTATATATATATTTTTTATTACTTTTGTAGTTTCCTCCCTAGACCTCCATCAAGCTTTTTATAGAAAAATTTCACAGCCGGCCGGAGGCCGGCTACTACTATATTCCAGACTCAATACAGGAAAATAATTTACACCTAAATTGTACGAAAGGTCTTAATATTGACAAGGATATGGGGTGAAAGGTCTTATAATCACCAAACTAACGGGACGAACGTCTTAAAATCTGAAACTAATGAGGCTAAACATGAGGAAGAAGGGAGGCCATAAAAAAACAACCACTTCCTCTTAAATTGCTTCTGTGACGCCGGCTTTAAAGTTTCCCCGGCAACAATCAGCCCCGTCATCAACCATCTCAGCACCCGATCATTAAAGGTGCACCAATTCAGTTCTGCAACTCATATATTTTAGTAAAGACTTAAATAACTGCACTCCAACTCTACACGATTCCCTACATAAAGCATCGGATATTAAATCGCAGAACGCTTTCCCCCCCTAAAAAATCTTGGAGTACCACATGTATTCATTAGTTTCATTGAATTTAATTAATTTGGTATATTTGTAAGCTAATTGGTGGGTTGGTGATATGAATTTCTATCAATAGAAGATTAGTTAAGTGTTATATATATATATATATTATAAACCTCTCTATTATTATCCACCTAAATTAATAGACAGCAAAGCAGTATTGTTCTTTATAGTGTTAAAACATTATCAAAGAAACTCAAAGTAGTTATTAACCCGTACAGTACCGGTGACGTCCTTTTCATTATATTCTGGAAAGTATTAGAATACTTTATTCAGCTTAGAGAGGACATCTACCAATTATCTAATCCTTTTAGCTAATGCATATCCTTCCTAAGCTTCATAAAATCCTCTAGTGTTAGCCAGAATAAAAGTTAAAGAGCCATCATGGTACTGAAGGTGTTAAAAGCACCATGATATCCCTCCAGCACCTACAGTAGTAGCATCCATTAACTTCACACAATTAACCACCTGCCTATCAAAGCACAAACGGAGCCTGTGCAATTGTTTTGTTCTACTCATGAGATTAATGCAGCAAGACCGAAATTAGTATATAATTCCCCACGGTCAGCAAAATTAATATATTTTGTGATCCATGAACTGGTAGCAAATGCATCACCCAACTCAGCAGGAAGCCATCAAATGACCATCATGGTATAGTGCTGCCGCTGGCTCTTTGCTATGCAGGTGTTCCTTTAAGAGAGAAGGGTATATTTCTTGGTTGATTTTTTGTTTTATTTATTCTTTTTTGTTTTTATATATTTGTACATTTTTCGGTAGAACAATGTTCCGGCCTTGTCCCTCTTAAAATACAGGCTCTCTGTCGATCGCCAGGAAAAGATATAAACCTAAATAACACGAAAAGTCTTAATATTGACAAGGAAAAGGGGCGAAAGTTTTTATAATCGCCAAGGTAATGGGTCAAACGTCTTCAAATTTAATTCCATTCCACAAGTTGACAACTCGATTGAAGAAGAAATTCTTGGATTCGTGTGAGTTAAAAGATTGACCAATGATTTTGCAAGCGTTTCCCAGCGTGTAATTAGATTGGTCGATAGTGAAGCACTTACTACAGTTCATATCTTAAACTAAAGGGGCTAAGCATGAAGAAGAAGGGGCTCCAGAAAAAAACAATCTCCCCTTAAGCATAAGTGTAAATAATGAGTTGAAACAATTCACTATTCAACACGAAAAATCATGCATTTTAAACATTTTGAACTCGTAATAACTAGTAGCCACTAAATATATTTCGATACTTGAGTTATTTTATCATTTTTTAGGGAAGGGGACAAGTAAAGCGCTTAGAGCTCCACTCTTGGCTCGAAGCAGCCCCATCTCTGAACCTGCCGACGAAGAAGAAATAGAAAACATTCGGCTCGTAGGAGCTTCCCTAGTTTGTGGACAACTTACAGAGTTCTGCGCCAGGGCACCCAGGACCAGGAAGCGCTTCCGTATCCCGGGTGGCAGTGTGGATGACGTTGCAGCTGCAGTCAACGAAGTTTTGAAGTTAGTCCCCTCACGCACAATGTACGTCATTCATGTCGGATCTAATGATGTGCAGCAGACCCGATCGGAGGATCTCGTGCTGAAGCACTGGAAGCTGAATCGGACGTATAAGTAAACATCACGCAGAGTCATCATATCAGGGATCGTCCCCTGGATCAGTGTAAAGAGCTGATTCTTCAACATAACCACTAGCGTGAATCGGCAACTGGCTGACCTCTGCAGGGAGGAAAACATTGGATTAATTAATACCTGGGATGCTTTCTACCGTGAAGATCATCTGTTTGTAGTAGATGGAGTCCATCTGAACCAGCTGGGAGAAGCAAGATTTGGCCGCCTGTATCACGATGTAGTAAAGGATTTTCGGAAAAGAAGTAGAGCCAACAAGGGACGAGGACCGAGGACTACCAGGGACGACGATCGAGGACAGCGAGGACCGAGGACCGAGGACCAACAGAGACGATGATCGAGGAGAGCGAGGACCGAGGACCACCAGGGACGATGATCAAGGACAGTGAGGACTGAGGACAACCAGGGACGAGGATCGAGGACAGCGAGGACCGAGGACAGACATTTACATAAATGTAGACCGACCAGATCCAAGAATTTTATTGAAGAGCATTCCGTGAATTCTAAATCCATAAATTTTTTCTATGCAAACGCTCGTAGCATATGGAATACATTTTCAGATTTAGAGGAACTAGTGTTTACAGAAATAACTATGTTATTGGCATAACAGAATGTTGGCTCAATACAGAAGAGAGAGAATGTTTAGCAGAATACTCACTTCCCGGTTATGTAATGCTTGAGAAAAGCCAAATAAATACAAATGGAGGTGACATTTTATTTGTTGTCAAAGAAAGTCTTAACTCGACCCTCTTGTCAAAACCTCAAATTGTGAACGACAACACATCCTTTGTGTTAATAAGGAATAATAAAGGTACACAACTAATACTTGCATTAATATACAGAACTCCAGCTCAATCAGTGCAAACTGACCAAGAAATTTATGAGCAAATTGCAGCCGTGAGTAACTCGCAATATACCGTAATTTTTGGCAACTTTAATTTACCTGTGCCCAAGTGGGGAGTTGCGGGTTTGATGCAAGATATTTGTCTATGCAAAATTTTAAAAATCAACGGTGCTGCAGTCTATAACGTCTCAGGGAAGCCCATTCCACAAATTGACAACTCGATTGAAGAAGAAATTCTTGGATTCGTGTGAGGTAAAAGATTTACCAATGATTTTGCAACCGTTTCCCAGCGTGTAATTATATTGGTCGATAATGAAGTACTTACTACAGTTTATATTGTCGATGCCTTTGATGATTTTGAACACATAAAGTTAGTTGCCTCTTAATCTGTGCTGGGTTAAAGGAAATACATTTAATTCTCTAACACTCTCCTTGTATGGTTTGTTCTTTCGGCTAGGTATCATTTTGGTAACTCTACGATGAACTCGTTCTAGCTTGTCTATATCTTTTTGGTAATAAGGGCACCAGGATTGAAGCCAATTATGTTGTTTGCCTTCTTAATAACTTCTGAACATTGTCGATTTGGTTTAAAGGTTACTCGATATTGTTACTCCCAGATCGGTTTCTCTGTCTACACTCTTAAGCTGAGTGCCATTCATCGAATTGTTTGCTTTCTCATTTCGGTATCCGATATGTAGTACTTTACATTTATTCACATTGAAACTAATTTGCCAAATTTGGGCCCAACATGACAACTTATCTAGATTGTGTTGCATATTGTCAACTTGTTCTTTTGAGAGTACGCTATTTGCAATTTTTGTATCATCAGCAAGCTTTGAGATTGTACGGGTGAGACCCTCATCTATGTCGTTGATGTAAAATAGAAAGAAAATGCTTCCTCGTACCTGGGGAACCCCACTTCTTACATTGGTCCATTTAGATGCCTTACCGTTTTTTACTACTCCTTACTTTCTGTCCCTGAGCCAATTTTCTATTCATTTCAACACACCGTCTTGTATTCCATGCGCTTTTAGTTTTAGCAGTAAACGTTTGTGGAGAACTTTGTCAAAGGCTTTTTGAAATTCAAGGTATTTAATAATATCTACAGCTTTACTCTCATCATAGAGGTTGAGGATATCGTGGAAGAAGTCTAAGAGGTTTGTTAATTAAACAGGAATGTTTGTTACGAAAGCCGTGTTGAGTATCTTTAAGTATATTATTTTCGGTGACAGGTCAGTTGAACCAGTGCCACTTCAACCAGTGCTACTTTAACCAGTGCTAACTCAACCAGTGGCCACTTCATCCAGTGACCATTTCAACCAGTGACCATTTTAACCAGTAGGTTAGGTTAGGTTAGGTTAGGTTAGGCTAGTTAGGTTAGGTTAAGTTATGTTAGGTTAGGTTAGGTTAGGTTACTGGTTAAAATGGTCACTGGTTGAAATGGTCACTGGTTGAAGTGGCCACTGGTTGAGTTAGCACTGGTTAAAGTGGCACTGGTTGAAGTGGCACTGGTTCAACTGACATGGAACCATTATTTTCCTCTAAGTTATTTACGAGTCTGTCTCTTATGAATGTTTCTAGCATTTCACATACAACTGAGGTTAAGCTAATTGGACGATAGTTACTGGGTAGTGATTTTCTGCCTTTTTTGAAAACCGGTGTTACGTTGGCTAGCTTCCACTGATCAAGCATAGTTCCAGGCTAAAAGGATTTATTGAATAGCAATGTCAGTGGTTTGGAGAGCTCATCCTTAGTTTTGTTTAGAACTCTAGGCGAGATTGTATCAGGTCCAGGCGTTTTATTTAGCTAGAGTTTATCTAAACATTTCAATACTTCTCTCTCTGTAATGGTGATATTGCTTAGAACATCATAGTTATCAATCTGAATTGGCGATGCTGTAGGGATATCACTGAGGTTTTCTGTTGTAAAAACTGATGCAAAGAAGTTATTGAGGGCATTACTCATTTGTACTTCATCTTTGGTGTACAGTATTCTACATTTTCATTGACTAACGGTCCAACAGTTGAAGTAACTACTTTTTTCTTTCTAATATAACTATAGCATTTTTTCGGGTTTGTTTTACTTTGATTCACAACATGTAACTCCAGTGTCTTTTTACTTAGCTTCATTAACTTTTTGGCTTTGCATCGTAGTTCTAAAAATCTCGCCTGTTCTTCGTCATTTTGTGAGGATATTAATCTATAATTAGCAATCTTTTTTGCAAGCAAACAGTCTGAAATCTCTTTATTCCACCATTTGGGCTTATCATTATGGCCTGTGCAACGTATTTTCGATGGTATGCAGTCTTGCACTGTTTTTAGGTAAGTGGTTGCTAATAATTCCCAAGATGTATTTATGTTGTTAATGTTAATTAGAAAGCTCCAGTCAGTTTCTTTAAACATTGCTCTAAGTTTACAAAAGTTTGCTTTCTTGAAATTAAGGATTTTCTCGATGCTGCTATTTTGTTCATTACTAGTAAACATTAAACTGAAAGTTATCGTACGATGGTCGCTGTTACTGAATTCATCACCAACATTTTTATATTCTCTATTAATTCTTTTTTTGTTGCAAGTACAAGGTCAAGAATGTTATTACCATGGGTCGGCGATCGAAAAAATGTATAGAGCGAACTCTTGCAAGTTCGCTCACAGGTTTTGTCCAGAGTGTGAAGTAAGAGTATCACCCCACTTGGCCACAGGTAAATTAATGTTGCCAAAAATTACGGTGTCTTGTGATACAATTTGTTTGTAAATTTGTCAGTCAATTTGCACTGATTGAGCTAAAGGTCTGTATATTTATGCAAGTATTATTTTTGTACCTTTATTATTCTTTATTAGCACAAAGGATGTTTCGACGTTCACAATTTGAGGTTTTGACAAGAGGGTTGAGTTAAGACTTTCTTTGATAACAAGTAAAACGCCACCTCTATTTTTATTGATTCGACTTTTGACTTTTCTCAAACATTACATAACCGGGAAGTGAATACTCTGGTAAAAAGTCTCTGTCTTCTGTATTGAGCCAAGATTCTGTTATGCCAATCACGTCATAATCTTCTGTAAACACTAATTCCTCTATATCTGAAAATGTATTGCGTATGCTACGAGCGTTTGAATAGAAACCCTTTAAATTTGTGATTTTAGAACTCATGGAACGCTCTTTAATCGAATTTTTGGTTCTGGTCGGATCTACATTTACGTTCTTGGCTGTCCTTGGTCCTCATCGCTGGTGGTCCTTGGTTGCCTCTGTTTTTTGCTTGGCGTTGGATGATTTATGTCGCTGCCCCTGCTTCTTCTCGAATAGGGTTATTTATCCATGGCTGGGACTGTTTCGTGTAGGAGAGGACCCATGCGTGCTGACCCCACAGGGTTTAGATGAGTGCCATTCTTGCGGAACAGAGTAGACTGGTTATATAAATGATCCCAGAGGTTGATTAATTCAACTTCTTCCTTCGGACACAAAGATTTTAGTCGGCTGTTTGTGCTGAAGTCTTTGTCACAGAACTCTACGACCTGTTCTCGTAGGATGGAATCACCCACTAGCCTGGTCTCTTCTACAAATAATATATAATTGCAAAGACGTCACTGGTACAGAAGGCGTTAAGAAAATACTGAAACCTTAACTCAGTTCTATCGTTTCAACAGAATTAAAGATACTTAGCATATACAAACAACCATAAGTGTGGCACCCCCTCCCTCATGCTTAGCCCCATTATTTTCAGATTTGTAAACATTCGCCCCATTAGTTAGGCGATTTTAAGGCCTTTCGTGCCATTTAGGTCAGTAAGTGTAATTCTTTTCCTGACGAGTGAAAGCAACCCTGAAATTTAGGAGGAACCGGCCATTGGCCGGAGCATTTGTCTACCGAAACATGTTCAAATTTATATCAAATGGTTGTCTTTGTGTGTGTGTGTGTGTGTTTATTGTAATTTTTGTTTATTTTTTTTTGTTTTACTTGATGGAGCTCTAGGGATGAAACTACAGAATGATAATTAATAGCTTAATACATAATAAATAAATAGACACAAATCTCCCCGTAAATAAAGTGAATATGAAAAATCTTCGAAGGTGACAGCATAGCTATGCCATCCCTAGAATATTAACCCTTAACCATCGGCGCACCACATATGTCGAGTTAAAGAAAAGCTGCCCATATGCGGGTCACCACATATGTCGAGTGCAATTTTGAGCACGTAATGTGCTCTGAGAGAGAGCTGAGCGGTGCGAGGAGCATAGATTCCTGCCTGACCGCTCGCCACCACCGCTGTGGGTTGACTGAAATTTATTACACCCTCCTCCACCCTCTCTCACTCGCTACACAGGGAATTATGTAAGGAAATTACCTTATTTTAGGGTTTTTGCACTCGTGTTGCACGATCGTTGCAAGAGAACCAGTGGTCGTAGAAGGATGGTTCGGGTGTCATTGGAAAGCTCTGTTTAGGCCCTTTCAGGGATAGATACTTGTATTGTGCTCTGGGTCTTGTTTATGCATGAAAAAGAGCACAGAAACAACCCCATGTAGGGTAAAACCACCAGCATGTGGGGTAATAGAAGTTACCGACCCACCCGCTCGTAATGTGTTAAGTTAATATTGTATGGCCTGTTGTTACAAGTCCAGCAGTTACAGAGCGACATATCAATATATGCTATTTACGTTTTACAGAAAATCATACTAATTAACCACAGCATGGGAGTGGTGATGGCGCATTTATGCCTGTGTGTGTGTGTGTTCTAGGGGGTGTTGTGTTATGCTTGATGGAGGTCTAAGGATGACTAAAAATATATACATTTATACAAAGGCATATCAAATCAAAACTAAAACCCTCCCCCATTAAGTGTGATAATTGTTGGGCGGAGGACAAACACTGGAGCAGGTTCTCCTCCACCTTCCGGGTTTATGAGGAAAGTTGTAATACCCTGTGAAACACTCCGGGCCGCTGGGTACTTTATGCCGAAAATTAGGGCAATTAATTGCCAAGATGAAGGGGACTGGAGAGTATAGCGGCGGTGGTGGTGGTGAACGATACAGCCGACAGTAACATAGCCTCAACACATCCCCTCACACCTAACCTCCCACCACTAGCAACGGAGATAAATTTCACTGTGTAATAATAATAATAATAATAATAATAATAATAATAAACGGTCTATTGATAATTGCATCAGTTGGCTGAGCATGTACAGAGGAACAGTTTATAGCTTAATTCTAACTTACGTAATGCTATAATTTTGACAAAGTTAAATAGTATGTACTTGGTTTACAGATGATTTTCAAGTTGTGATAATAGCTGTACTTTTTTAAAAGGTTCTCTGAAAGCTTGTGAGTTGATTTACTGACTATGTTTACTGTTTATCTAGATTTTTGTTTTTGTTCTATGTGAGTGAGGGAGACAAAAGGCAGAACTGCCTGTATCGAGTGCTTACCCCAGAGTTGAAAGAGTGAGAGGGCCAAAATCAAGGGACGTTCGAGTTCAAATGCCTGGACACACGGAGTTTGAAGCAATTTAAGTCATAGGAAATGGGAAAGAATGATTCTGGGAGAGAGTTCCAGAGCTCAGCAGTTGAATAGAAGAAAGTCTGAGAATAACGTTTCACTCTTGGGTTGGAGAGTTGCACAGAGTACGAGTGGGATTGTGTTGCAAGACGGGTACTACGTACCCTACGTAGAGGAGGTGGTATACACTGGGAAAGCTCTGAGGAACATTGATTATTATACTAGCGATAGAATAGTGAGAGAGATGCAACATTGCGGCGAAGAGAGAGAGATTGCAGAGAGTTGGTAAGTGGGCGGCAGTTACTGATACGAAATGCTTTCCTTGCTACTTTGTCTAGGAGTGCGGTGTGAGAGGATCCTCCCCACACATGTGAACAATACTCAATACAAGGACGCACTGTGCCCCTGTACATAGCAAGAAGCTGTGCAGGGGTAAAGAACCCCTTGAGGCAGTTGAGCAAGACTGGTAATATGGATAGAGATGATATATCTTGTATAACTATGTTTACTGTTTGTCTAGGGTAGTTGTTCTAGTTTGTTGCTATGCCATGTTCACTGTTCACTTGAATATGGTTATTCAGGTAGTACTTTTGTAAGGTAAGTCAAACTGATTTGTTGTTGTTGTTCTTGTATGTTATAAAAATCGCCACCTGTAAGTGGCACCGATTAGCGTGTCGCCCATCGGTAATTTGTGTAGGGTTTTTTCCCCTAGACAGGTTGCCCGCCAAGGCAAATTTTCTGAGGTAGTGTATTATAGAAAACTGGTGTTTACTCGAGCGTGCACGCGTGTGTGTGTGTTTTAATTATATATATATATATATATATATATATATATATATATATATATATATATATATATATATATATATATACCTGTATATATATACAGTATATATATATATATATATAAGGAATAGAAGAACCAGAAGCACTCGGTGTAAAAACATGTTTATTGGCAACAGTTTCGGAGGTGACTTACTCCATCATCAGGCGAATCTACAAAATAAAACATAGTCCTATCAGTTAAAATTACAAAACAAGGCTAAAAAGCGGGATAGTAATGATGCGAATCAATTATTTGGGACACCGTGTGCAATTGAAAGTTAAAAATAGAAAAGAAAAAATGTAAGCAAAGTCAGTACAATAGAGAACAACAATAATAGATATACCTGACATAGCTTAAACATTAGTGAAAGTGACTGAATGTCAACAAAGGACGAACACATAACAAATGAAATGCTAAGAAAAGACAATGGAGACAAATAACAGTAGTTAACCTATAGAAATTTGTTTTGCTTGGAAACGGAAGAAAAATGAAGCGACTTATTTACTATATACATAATACATATAAAGAAAAGAGGTCAACTGATTTTTCGTTGTGTGACAGAGAAGGCTTTTCTTTAAGTCCAATCAGGTAATATAAAAATATATATAAAAAAAAATTTGTTTCACAGACAGTTGACATTCTATCTATCTATCTATTGCCTGACGCCGTGATCCCCGAAGGGGTGGCCACGAACAAACCGCCCCCATGCACCTCTGTCCCCAGTCAGTCGACGCCCCTCCCCCCAACCAGCACCGCCTTCGTTCATGTACTTCCTCACTCCATCCTTCCACCTCTCATTCGGTCTACCTCTCCCTCTCTGTCCCTCCACCTCGCTCTCGTACACCCTCTTAGTCATTCTCTCGCTTTCCATAGGTTCCATATGGCCGAACCATCTCAAGTTGTTCCTTTTCACACTTTCTAGCACATCTACCTCCACACCACACCTCCTTCTTACTTCCTCATTAGTCTGTCTATCCCTCCATGTAACTCCGCACGCACTTCTTAAGCAATTCATTTCCACTGCTCTCACTCTTGGTTTGAGTCTCTCAACCAACGTCCATGCTTCGCTTCCGTAAGTCAGTGTCGGGATTACAACACTGTCATGCAAGGACTTCTTCACTTCCATACTGACCACCCTATTTCTTGTTACTGCTTTCAGCGTTCCTACAACCCTCTTCCCCTGTTGTACCCTCTCCCGCACTTTTTCATCCATAGTCCCATCTTTAGTCAACACACTTTACATTACTCTTAATATAAACTTTCATTATTGGTGTGGGTGTTAAAGGGTAAACAAAAATATTTTTGTATTTAATTCTTGTTGAAATTGGCAGCCAAAATCAGTAAATAGCACTTTTTGATTGGACACTAACGATCCTATCCTACGTTACTGAAATATAAAAGCTACAGTATTATATCGGTAATGCATATACTGTATATTTAGCATAAAAATAAGTATAAATACTCAAATAACTCCATAGTCTAATTTATTAGTCCAGCGGGTGAGCATATAGGCCTATGGTACATAATCAACAGTCAGAATGGTTTGACTTGTGGGATGAAAAGGTTTATCCTTAGATAAAAAGGAATGACCGTCTCAGAAGTTGATGACATCGTATTCAGATGTGGTAATGCCCACTTCCCAAATATATTTTTCCACAGTTATTGATGAAACAAACTAAAATATGGTGTTGGTAGAAGACACTATAGTTTGAATAATTAATAATACACAGTATATAATTAAAAATTTTGGTTACGGTATCGTACTGCACTGTAAGTCTTACATTGTAAGACTGATGATATAGACTGCTTTGAACATTGACAATTATTGATTAAACAAATTAAGCATTAATAAGACTTTGTATTTAAATTATTAAAACCAGAGTAAAGATCTTACATCGAGATAAACACAAGCTTACATGCTACGGAAATACGTAAACATCGTCCGAATTCACCCCAGTTTACGGTATCCCACATTCATCCTCACACATTATAGACAATACACACCAATTAAATGGAGGTTGGGATTAAGCGACCCTCCCTCGTAAACAGGTAGGCCTACGGTACAAGCTAGATACTATAGTGAGTTACCTCGGCATATGAAAGCATATGAAGGTGATTCATTCGTGTCAATCCTCTCTCAGGGATTATGACATCTGGCAATTGATAAATATTCCCAGTTATGTTTAGTATTGTATGTGTAGTTGACCACTATGTCTGTTTGGTAGTCTGTGTGTATTATATTATGATAACACCACTATGTCTGTTTGATAGTCTGTGTGTATTATATTATGATAACACCACTATGTCTGTTTGGTAGTCTGTGTGTATTATATTATGAAAACACCACTATGTCTGTTTGGTAGTCTGTGTGTATTATATTATGATAACACCACTATGTCTGTTTGGTAGTCTGTGTGTATTATATTATGATAACACCACTATGTCTGTTTGGTAGTCTGTGTGTATTATATTATGAAAACACCACTATGTCTGTTTGGTAGTCTGTGTGTATTATATTATGATAACACCACTATGTCTGTTTGGTAGTCTGTGTGTATTGTATTATGATAAGGCCACTATGTCTGTTTGGTAGTCTGTGTGTATTATATTATGAAAACACCACTATGTCTGTTTGGTAGTCTGTGTGTATTATATTATGATAACACCACTATGTCTGTTTGGTAGTCTGTGTGTATTATATTATGATAACACCACTATGTCTGTTTGATAGTCTGTGTGTATTATATTATGATAACACCACTATGTCTGTGTGTATTGTATTATGATAAGGCCACTATGTCTGTTAAGATATTATTATATAGTAATGCTAAACTGTCTGTTTGGTAGTCTGTGTGTATTATATTGTGATAAAGCCACAACGTCTGTTTGGATTTTTGTATATAGTAATGCCACATTGTCTGTGGTGTGGGGGTCTGTATGTTTATTATGATAACGCCAATTCATCTACTTAGGGATTTATATTATAGTAATGTCACTTTGCTTAGTATCTTAAGGGAGGATGGTTGCTTTTTCTGGACCCTCTTCTCCCTCATGCTTAGCCCCATTAGTTCTGAGATTTTAAGACGTTTGCCCTATTAGTTTGTTGATTTTAAGATCCTTTGCCCCGTTTTCTTGCCGACATTTAGACTGTTCATGAAATTTACGTGTAGAGTTTTTTTATTGGCGAGCTATAGCGAGCCTGTAATGTGGAAAAATGTACAAACATATCAAGGGGATGGTTCTTTTTTTTAACCTTGATGGAGGTCTAGGGAGAAAACTAAAACACAATAAAATAAAATAAATAATTAATAAATAAACAAATGAATACACCCACTCCCCCTTAAATACACCCACTCCCCCTTAAATACACCCACTCCCCCTTAAATACACCCACTCCCCCTTAAATACACCCACTCCCCCTTAAATACACCCACTCCCCCTTAAATACACCCACTCCCCCTTAAATACACCCACTCCCCCTTAAATACACCCAATCCCCCTTAAATACACCCACTCCCCTTAAATACACCCACTCCCCCTTAAATACACCCACTCCCCCTTAAATACACCCACTCCCCCTTAAATACACGCATGCATATACAGTACAGTACACTGTATACTCTCCTACTTGTAGAGAATATTACAGTTCATTTATTATTCATTTTTGTGTTGGTGTTGCTCGGTGCCAATCAAAACATAGTCTATCTATCCATCTATTGCCTGACGCCGTGATCCCCGAAGGGGTGGCCACGAACGAACTGCCCCCATGCACCATTGTCCCCAGTCAGTTGACACCCCTCCTCCTAACCAGCACCGCCTTCATTCATATACTTCCTCACTCCATCCTTCCACCTCTCCTTCGGTGCACCTCTCCCTCTCTGTCCTTCCACCTCGCTCTCGTACACCCTCTTAGTTAATCTCTCGCTTTCCATACGTTCCATATGACCGAACCATCTCAAATTGTTCCTGTTCACACTTTCCAGCACATCTAGAAACATAGTGAAAATAGAAGAAAAAAAATTATATATTTATTTACTTACAATATTCAATGGTTAACCCTTTCAGTACCAGTGCCGTCCTTGTAGTATTATTTTGGCTATTATTAAACTATTTTCTGCAGTTTGAAAAGGGACTGTATAAATTAACAGGCTTCTAACTAGCTCACTTAACCCTTTTGACTACCATATACCCCTCTTAAAATGCACAAGATCGTCTAAATATAGCTAGAACAAAATTGATAAGACGTCACCGGTACAGAAGGGGTTAACAATATACCTTAAACATCCCTGCTCGTGATCCCGTGTTCATTACCCCCAAAGATTCACGAAGTCGGGTTTGATCTTGATACATATACCGTAAATTCACAATTACGTTTGCTTAGGGTCCCCCCCCCCCACACACACGCATATATATATATATAAATATATATATATATATATATATATATATATATATATATATATATATATATATATATAGAGAGAGAGAGAGAGAGAGAGAGAGAGATAGATACCTTTTTATTAGTATTATTTGTTTCTTTCCTAGACATATATCAAGTTTAAATTAACACCCCAAAGACCCCATTCAAGATATATTTGTTCATTTGTCGATAGAAAATATATGAGAACAAATATATACTGAATTATATATCATATAATGAAGACCGCAAAAAGGCATTATCACATTATCATGTTATCTTGGTCAACTACGATGTCCACGACCACTTAGCATATCTCGGCTGTATACATGTGTGTAATGACTCCACTACACGAACCTCCCAGACATTATGAGGGTACAAGCTAATCTGGACCACCACAGGGGGGATGTAATGGGTGGGTTTATAGTTGTAGCATCACCATGCTATTATTGTCATCATCATAATCATCCTTCTACAAGCAGCCTAGTCCGGATCAATAAGACTGTTGGCATTTTTGTTTTCTATGTGTATGAAGGAGACAAAATATATAACTGCCTGTAGCAAGTGTCTACCCCAAGGTTGAAAGAGTGAGAGAGACAAATTTAGAACAACATTGGTGTACAGTATTGGAAAGTAGAGTGAAGTGCTTGTTTTGTGTAGTGAAATTAATAGGAGGAAGAGGTGTTTGTGAGAGCTAGTTGGATTACTCTGTGTAGGTCAGACAAACACATAATATTTTGATATCCTCTTCAATATTATTGTGCATTAGCATCATCATCATTATTATTCTTTACAACCAATATTAAAAGAGCTGATCATCAAATGGATGATTCAGTCCTTGCTACGATAGTTAATGTATGATGTAGACAATTGTGTGTACGAGGTGAAGCGTTTGTGGAATGTCTAGTTCTTGGTGTCGTGGTCGTGTACAGTATGATGTATAGCATATCAGTAATGTATATAATTGATTTAAAGAAAGAGAGAGAGAGAGAGAGAGAGTCTAAAACATTTAACCTTGTAGACTAGAGTTCCCTTGAGTAATGTACAATACAACTGTGTGCTTCTCATTTAATAACATGTTCTGTTAACTGCATGGCTAAAGAGATACCTTTTCGACATAACCAAAAAACTAACAATCAATAAGATAGTAGTAATATCACATAGGAGCAAAAACATATAAGAATATTTGTGATTATTGTATTCATCATTATCTGACACGTTGACACTGTTGCCAATTTAACTCCTTTTCCACTAAATCTAAAGGTATTTACTTCGATCGAGCGGCAAATGTTTACATCAAGCGACATTAATTCTAGCTTGTGAAGCGCTTGTGAATCCTCGAAGGAGGAGATACGGGCGCTATATAAGTAACCAGACGATTAGTATTATTATTATTATTATTAGCTATATTCCGGAGATTATAGCCATTTAGAGCGATATTATAGGGATTGTGGCATTATTATAGTGATTTTGGGCATTTATTTACTATCTAGCGGACTTAATTAGGTAACCCTGCGTGACGTTGAGCCCCTACCTCCCTAACGTGAGGGTGTTATATACCGTGGGCGGCACTATGATAGTGATGGTTGGAGGTGCAGGCGGTGTACTGACCAACTGGAACTACCCCTGTTTATATTCTCCAGTTTGATGTTAATTCTCTGTTTGGTGTTAGAATTATTATTATTATTATTAATATTAGTAGTAGTAGTAGTAGTAATAGTATTTATTATTATTATTAGTAGTATTATTCATATCGATATTAGTTCCATTGTTGATCAGGATAATTACTTACCGTCGCCGACCCGGATTTTATATCTGTCTAAAATATATATATTGAATTACAAGTGTAGCTTGTTATACAGAAAGTCAACTACTTGATACATATATATAGTTTTCATTTATTTCACCCCAACACCAAACACCTCCAAATAAATTGACCACAGCGTAGCATACACTATGTTATTGATAGACACAAGCGTGTTGATATGATTAAGTAATATACAATTAGTTGAACTGAATATTCCTGATCAACTGATCAACAACGGTTCAACAGATTCATTGATGCATGACATCGATTATAAATATGCAATGTATTATTTACGTGCATAGACTCTACCAGTCTTGCTAAGGCAGCCTCCCAGAAGCTGGGTGTGCTCAACCGCCTCAAAGGGTTCTTCACCCTTGCACAGCTCCTTGCTATGTACAGGGGCACAGTGCGTCCTTGTATTGAATATTGTTCACATGTGTGGGTAGGATCCTCTCACACCGCACTCCTAGACAAAGTAGAAAGGAAAGCCTTTTGTATCGTTAACTCCCGTCCACTCACCAACTCTCTGCAATCTCTTACCCTTCGCCGCAATGTTGCATCTCGCTATTCTATCACTACTACAATAATCAGTGTTCCTCAGAGCTTTCCCAGTGTATACCACCTCCTCTACGCAGGTACGTGGTACCCGCCTTGCAACACAATCCCACCCCTACTCTGCGCAACTCTCCAACCCAAGAGTTAAACACTATTCTCAGACTTTCTTCTATTCAACTGCTGAGCTCTGGAACTCTCTTCCGGAATCAGTCATTCCCTCTTCCTATGACTTAAATTGCTTCAAACTCTGTGTGTCCAAGCATTTTAGCTCGAACGTCGCTTGATTTTGGCCCTGTTAATCTTTCAACGCTGCAGGCAGTTATGCCTGTTGTCTCCCTCATTCACATAAAAAACAAAACTGTATATATAATGTAATCGGTAGTTAGATCAATCAAAATCGAAAAATATATCGCCAATGACAACTTGAATCCGATAGCCCTCTGATAGATTCATAAGCCAGAAGTGTCATAAATGCATATATTAATGACCAATACAATTTATAAAGCATAATGTCAGACAGGTACCCTACTCTTCCACATTTACTTGGGTGAGTAGGTTCGAATCCTGGTCAGGATACCTCACTCCCAAAATATATATATATTTTTTTTTTTTTAAATTCATAATGCCACTTACTTGGTGACAGTGAGAGTGTATCTATATGTACTGTATAGCCCTATAGGTGGAGTGTGTGTGTGTGTGTGTGTGTGTGTGTGTGTGTGTGTGTGTGTGTGTGTGTGTGTGTGTGTGTGTATGTGGAGTGTGTACGTGCGCGTGATAGTATCTGTCTCGCCTCACACCAGTTTCCACGCACATATTCTCACTATTTTTACTCGCAGTATTCTGGCCACTATTTTACATGCAGCCTCACGCAAGTTTTGGGTTTGTTGTTCTTACACTCATACGATTAAGTATTTTTGGTTTGTAGTTTTCTGCTTCTATTTAGTTCATTATAATGGTGATGTATTTGTTGTTTGCTCGTGCTCTTATTCCTAAATTATTTCAGTACGATGACGCCTTTCTAAATATTATTAATTGATGATTATTTTCATTTTACTCAGAAGCTGTGAAAGGGATAAATTAGATTGTGTTTACACCTTTATATCTTGGTCGTCAGCTGTATGGAAAGGATTATTAAAATATTATATCAATTCAGTGCCCAAGCAAAATTATTCACACCTTAACCTTTAACTGTCATATTAAGTCCATTAAAATCCACTTAATCCTTGGTAAAATATGATGAGTTTTGACAGATTTTCCTGGCTATTGATAACCATTGTATTCAGCTTAGGAGGAATTTCGGGGATGTAGAGAGTTAATTGAGCTAAGTTTAATCCATTAGCTTCCTATAAATACTTCCTAAGCTGCATACAATGTGATAATGATAACCAGAATAGAGTATATTGACGCGTCCTCACATACTGAAAGAGTTAAGGGGAGGTATGTCGTTGTTCTAGACCCCCTTCTCTCTCATGCTTAACCCTATTAGTGTTGAGATAGTAAGACGTTCTCCCTATTAGTTTGTCGATTATATGAACTTTTGCCCCTATTTCTTTGTACATATTAAAACTTTTCATGTCATATAAGTGTCGAGTTTTTCCTCGCGAACGATAACGAGCGTGTAAATTTGGAGGAACCGGCCTTAGCCCGGAACATTTTTCTACCGAAAAATGAACAAATTTATCTCGTAGGATCTTGAGGATGTATTTTTCTAACATACAAATAAAAACAAAAATTACAGTCATGTAACTCGGTGGAAAAATGAGATCGGACAACTTGTTGGTCTGGAGGGGTAGGAGTAGGAAAAGAAGAATAGAAATGTCCTATTCTTGCAGAGAAATAACTTAAGCTATTTATAGTGTTGTTGATGATTGTTGTAATGATAATGATGATGATGATGGTGAGAATGGGGACAATGGTGAAGATAATGATATTGTTGATGATCAGTATGGTAATGATTAAGATTATATTTCTGGCGACGATATACCTTGGAAATCTTTAGAATTATTTCAATCGTAATACATTATTCATTGAATTGCTATACTATTACAATATTGTAGTTACAAATTACGATAATAACGGTGAGAAGGATTCTAAAGACGATCCCCTAAAACTTCTGAACATAAAATTTCGGCCACAGTAAGTTTAACTTAAATCCAAGTATCCCTTTTACATTCCCGTCCAACCTCTTGTTCGTGTTTTTTCGGTGCTCTCTCTCCTCTTTCAGCCACTTAACCCGCTCCTCCTTCATAACAAAGAGGAACAAGGTCCAATCAGGGAAAAGAACTTTCACTGATTCGTTTGCACTGCCTGGTACGGCTTGGAAGAATAGGGAGACGGGGCCTGGGGAGGGAGGGAAGTGGTTGTCCCAGTGCGTTGACGTTCTGTCTTAACCCTTTGAAGGCCATGAAGGGTTTTGACGGTTTTCTCTGGCTATCATTGGACGATTCTATACAGCTTAGAAAGGAGCCGTGGGAATTACAAGGGTAAAGCGTATCTCAATGAATCCACTGATTTCCATATTACCTGACCCATGCTGAATAAATTCATAAGAAGAACATAAGAACATGGGAGTTTGCAGAAAGCCGATTGGCCCACACAAGGCGAGATCCCTGTCACACCCAACCCCAAATGCAACGCCTAATTATAGGCCCAGATCATTAATACCATGAGGACCGACCTCACCAAAACGGTCAGAGGTCAGACAATGGGGGTCTGCAGAGCGCCGATTGGCCCACACCCGGCAGATCACCCTCACACCCAACCCATCTCGTCCATATGCCTATCTATTTTTTTCTTAAAGCTCTCTATCGTTCTTGATCCCACTATAGCACTTGGTAGCCTATTCCACCTATCTACAACTCTGTTGCCAAATCAATATTTGCCTAATCTTTTCTGAAACGAAATTTTTCTAATTTGAAACCATTGGTTCGAGTTCTTTCGCTATCACTGAGCTTCAGCACTTCTTTCGTGCCCCCTGTATTAATCCCACTAACCCACTTGCACACCTCTATCATATCCCATCTAACTCTGCGTCTCATAAGAACATAAGAAAATGGGAGTCTGCAGAAAGCCGATTGGCCCAAGCAAGGCAGATCCCTGTCTCTCTAACGAATGTAAGCCTAATTTCTTCAACCTTTCTTCATATGGAAGATTTATAATATTATGGATCATTTTTGTCATTCTACTTTGTACTCTCTCCAAGGAATCTATGTCCATTCTGTAATAAGGGCACCAACATTGAACAGCATAATCCGTATGGGTTCTCATTAATGACAAGCAAAGTTTTAAGATAACATCAGAAGTTCTGTTACTCACACTCCTAGAGATGAAATTAAAAATCCTGTTTGCCTTGTTACGAACTCTTATACAATGTTTTCTAGGTTTCAAATCATTGCTAACAAACCCACCTAGATCTTTATCACAGTCTGAACTTGGTAATTCCATATTAGCTAGTTTATATTTTGCAATTGTATTCATCTTCTCTATCTTTAATACCTTGCATTTGTCAATGTTAAAATTCATCTACCAATTTACTGACCATTCGTGTAAAGTATCTAGATCCCTTTGGAGGCACTCTATGTCGCTATGTGAATCTATTGTTCTCCCCATTTTGGTATCGTCTACGAATTTACTTATCCTACTAGTTATACGTAAATCAAGGTCATTTATGTATATAACAAACAAAAGAGGACCCAATACAGATCCCTGGGGGACACCACTTTTGACTGCTCCTCATTCTAACTTTTTGCCATTTATGCTGACTCTCTGCTTCCTACCAATTAGCCATGACCTAATCCATCCCAACAACGACCCACCTATTCCATGCGCTTCAACCTTTCTCATCAAGCTCTCATGAGGGACTCTGTCGAAAGCTTTACTGAAATCTAAATATATTATACTAGCAGGGGTACCCGGCGTTGCCCGGGTAATCACCATAATCACCATTACTACTACTACCATAATCACCATCATCAATCACTACTACCACTACTACTACTACCATAATCACCGGCCTCGACCTCCCTGTGCCTCATTAAACGGCGACCTCGATTTCGGCCGCTAAATGACCTCCGATTTTGTATCTGACCTCATCGGTACCCCCATTTTGGGGGGCTGCGAACAACTTTCGTTCCATACACCTTTTCGATCGGAGGCCTCCTTCTGCCCCAAACGGCAATTTTGTTCAATTGTTTTCAATTTGTTTTCAATTTCGGCCTCGAAACGACCTCTGATCGTAGCCTCGTCGCCTCTATGACCTGACCCAGGTCAATTGACACCCACATGCAAAGTTTCAGCTCCCCAGGTCGAAAACTGCAGCCGCCTATTAAGAACACACACACACACAGACAGACAATCGAAAATATTATATAGATCATTAGATCATATGACTTGTTATTGTCTACTGCTTCATATACCTCTGAGAAAAAAGCTAAGCAAATTAGTAAGGCAAGAATATCCCTGAGTGAATCCATACTGAGAAGAATTGATTAAATTAAATGTTTCTAAGTGGTTTCTAATGTTCCTAGCAATAATTGACTCTAGCAACTTTCCTATGATTGATGTGAGAGTAATGGGACGGTAATTAGCTGCTTTTGATTTATCACCTTTTTTGAAGATCGGAACTACATTTGCAAGCTTCCAAGCTTATGGAACTAAGCCTGTTTCTAATGACTTATTAAATAGAAATGTTAATGGGTAACTTAACTCATCTCTGCATTCTTTTAATACTCTAGCATATATCTCATCAGGACCAGGCGATTTCCGAGGTTTCAGTCTTGTCAATTTCCTTAAGCACATAATTTCTAGTTATAGAAACCGTTCTTAACCCATGTTCTATACTATCGCTATATACCTTACAGACTTCTGGAATCTGTGCCAAATTTTCATTAGTGAAAACGGAAAAAAAATTACTATTTAATGTACTGCACATTTCTAAATAATGTTCTGTCATTTCTCCTATCGAAGTTTTAAGGGGGCCTATTACATCTCTAACTTTAGATTTATATAATTGGTAAAAAGCTTTAGGGTTATTTTTTGAGTCATTTGCTATCCTGATTTCATATTTTTTTTTTTGCATTCCTAATTTCCTTTTTTACCTGTCTTGATAGAGTCATAGTAAATAATTAGGTGATTTTCTCCTTTCTTAATTTTTCTATATATTCCTTTCTTTTTTCCTAGATCTATTAATTTATTATTCATCCATTTTTGTTGGTTCTGGGTTTATCTAAAATTTCTTTTCAGGGTATATTTATTTTGAGCATTGAATACTGAATTAATAAAATTATCATATGTATCTACCAAGTTTGACGTATCTTCCTGACTTAAGCTGACAGATACCCAAGAAGGGGTACACTCATTTGAAAACCTGGATCGACTTAATTGTTTGACCATAGGGTCCGGTAATAGGGCACTTCTTAGCCCATCATAATCGGCTTTTCTTAAGTCAGGTATTAAATTTGGCTAATAAAAGCCAGCAAAGAAACTGTCCAAATGTGCCATAAACCTCAGGTGGTTGATTATATATATATATATATATATATATATATATATATATATATATACTATTTGTTTTTATTTATTTATGTTTGTTATTTGTTGTTCCCTGAAAGGCCATTCCTAAGTTTTATCTGTCTACTCTCATGGTAGCATTTCATGATTGTTTAGGCTATACGACCTTACACAGCATAGTAATAACCTTTATGAATCAAAAAGAATAAATACTTTTTCAACTAACCTTTTCTCACAGGTCCTTCCCAAGCTAAAGGTGATCTCCTAGCGGCAGCTGGAATACAAGAAATATACCGTCATCACACATAAATAGTTAAGGGGGAGGTAGTTGCTTCTTCTCCCTCTTGTTTAGTACCATTAGCTTTCAGAGTTTAAAACGTTCGTTTCCTTAGTTTGGCGATTTTAACCTGCTGAGCACCAGCTGATTTATAATATTTGATTTATAATGATTTATAATGATTTCCTGAAAAAAACATGGGATGGGTTAGTAATGAAGGAAAAAACACAAACAGAAAACGCTCACCTCGGTCATGTAGGGGTCCTGCGGGGCGGTGAAAAGTTGCAATTAACCCTTTCACGCATATGACGCGATTTTGAACCTATTGGGGATACTTTAAAGCCTTTGTTACCATCAGGGGAAATTAGAAACCTTTAGTTTAGTTACTTCAACCTCTGCAGTTGTCTTTGAGTTAGCTGTGGGCAGAAAACTAATTTTGGAGAGGTAATTATAAGAGTGAGAGAACTATTTCTTATTGCTAATCTGGCAACCTCTGCGTCATAAATGCGTGAAAGGGTTAACATGGAGAAGTGGGTAGGCAAAATACTGGAAAATCACTTCCGCGCGCGCCCGCACGCACGCTGCTAGACTTGGAGGGTTTCCAACCATCGTATTGTTGCGTGGGATAATAAAGCAGTTCCCATACAAATCTGAACCCTCTAGGTGCCATAGGACATCTGAACCCTCTAGGTGCCATAGGACATCTGAACCCTCTAGGTGCCATAGGACATCTGAACCCTCTAGGTGCCTTAGGACATCTGAACCCTCTAGGTGCCTTAGGACATCTGAACCCTCTAGGTGCCTTAGGACATCTGAACCCTCTAGGTGCCATAGGACATCTGAACCCTCTAGGTGCCTTAGGACATCTGAACCCTCTAGGTGCCATAGGACATCTGAACCCTCTAGGTGCCTTAGGACATCTGAACCCTCTAGGTGCCTTAGGACATCTGAACCCTCTAGGTGCCTTAGGACATCTGAACCCTCTAGGTGCCATAGGACATCTGAACCCTCTAGGTGCCTTAGGACATCTGAACCCTCTAGGTGCCTTAGGACATCTGAACCCTCTAGGTGCCATAGGACATCTGAACCCTCTAGGTGCCTTAGGACATCTGAACCCTCTAGGTGCCTTAGGACATCTGAACCCTCTAGGTGCCATAGGACAAGAGTAACTAACGAGAACGCAAGCCTTGCGTCGCTGGGGTATTATAGCATTACATACATAAGCCACGCAGAACGTGCGTCGGTGGTACTCAAGGGGTTAAGACCTTTCACCCCATTTCTTTGTCAACATTAGGACCTTTTGTGCCATTTAGGTGTCGATATTCTCCTGGCAAATGATAGCGAGCCTGTAATTTTAGGAGGAACCGGCCGAAATATTTTGCTACCGAAAAATGTACAAATTTATCTTGGAGGGGATTTTAGGGAGTGTTTTTTGTTTAAACTTGATAAAGGTCTAGCTAGGAAACTAAAGAATAAATATAAGAATAAATAAATGGACCAAAAAATTAACCCTACCCCCTTAAAATTATAGTTTTATGTGTGTGAGTTTTGTTTTGTTTAACCATTCCATTTGTTTTTGTTTACATGAACTATATCCTGTTACAAATAGATAATTTAAAAAGAAATAGAGCAAATGGGCTGTAATTTCCCTGGCTGACCCTTCCCAAATGGTCGAAACATTAGTTCGATTACTCCAGTCGTTGGTGAGTATTAGATGTTAATGTTCAAGAGTATTGGCCTGCTTATTTGGAACAGGGTATAGTAGTGAGAAGAAACAATGATGCTCTGAATATTTGGTTACATCCAAAAGTGCATTCAACCAACTTTATAATATCCATCCTAAAACAGGGGGGGGGGGGGTCCGGATGGGGGGTCGTGAGAGAAAGATTGTAGATACATATTTAATAGGGATGATATAATATAGACATGTGAGAAGGAGTTGCAACTGGGACCCTTGTTTCATTTGTCTGGCCTCTCCTACTGAATATCTTTGTACCTAACCTACACAGAGAGTAATCCAGCTAGCTCTCACAAACACTTCCTCTCTCTAACACTGCAACACACAAGAATACAATACTTCTTTTCATACACCACAATTAAGAAACAAAACAGCTAAGAGCAGCCACTTCTTTGTCTCCTCTTACTTTCTCTATCCTAATCTTTAAACCAAAGGTCGATGTTGTGTGCATGTACAAAACAAACGTACTTGTTGTGTGCATGTACACAACAAACGTACTTGTTGTGTGCATGTACAAAACAAACGTACTTGTTGTGTGCATGTACACAACAAACGTACTTGTTGTGTGCATGTACACAACAAACGTACTTGTTGTGTGCATGTACACAACAAACGTACTTGTTGTGTGCATGTACACAACAAACGTACTTGTTGTGTGCATGTACACAACAAACGTACTTGTTGTGTGCATGTACACAACAAACGTACTTGCACAGGTTTTATGAGATATCCATCAACTGCAATAATCTTCCTTCAGCTTCGATTTCGATACCAATGGATACAAAACCGACGAATCGGTAAACGAATATCGTTGCTCGTGAGAAGTTGCCAGAAAAAAGCTCTCATACGACACGGTGTAAAGAGTATACGAGTGTGAGTAGAATAGGAGTGTCTGTGAGAATGAGAGAGTAAGAGGGTCCCGGGGTGTGTGTGTGTGTGTGTGTAATAATAATAATAATAATTAACGGTTTATTCACAAAAGCAGCCCGAAGGCTGAAAATATACAAGGAAGTTGATACATAGTTAAAATTAAAATTAAAATTGACACAAGAGCTAACAGGCTAATTTACAATGAAAAATATGTATATAATTTATTGATTGTTTAAGACCTTAATTATTGAAGGAATGGCGCTGTTCTTGTAGCGGTCAGTCCGTGGTGCTCTTACGGGGACAATACGGTTGAAGTGGCGAACAGCGCGTAGAGGAGGAGGGGCGTCGGGCGGTAGTAGGTGCCGGTGTCTGGTTGTTTAGTAGTTTGCTGGAGAACTGCTGAAGGTGTTGTTCGTAGAGGTTAGATATGGCGAGTACGTTAATTAGGTTACATGCATCTTGGTAAGTGGTGTAGTTGGCCCCTAACATTATTCTAAGTGCTCTCTTCTGAATTTTTTCTAATTTATTTCTTTGGGTTAAGTTGAGAGAGGATGACCAAACGGGTGAAGCATAGCAGAGTTTGGGAAATATAAAAGATTTGTATAAAAGTAGCAGGTCATCTCTGGGAACCCCTAGTTGTTTCAGGGTGCGTAACATGTGTAGCCGATAAGAAGAAGCACTAGCTATGGTGTTAACATGTTTATCCCAGAGTAGTTTTTGCTGAAGGAAAACACCAAGTAATTTAGTGGACTGAACTATCTCGAGGGTGTGATTGCCAAGCTTGAGGGTGGGTGGAGGGATGGGTTTAGAAGCAACATTGAAGTTCATGACAAGTGTTTTGTTTAGGTTAATAGTGACATCATTATCTTGTGTCCAGGTCAGTAGGGCATCTAGGTTGGCTTGGAGAATGCTGTAGTCTGGAGAAGCGTTGCTGATGGAAGAGGCTAGTGTGGAATCGTCAACATACTTCCATTTGAGTTCTGCGTCTTGAAGGGCGTTATTGCTGAGTATTAAATAACCGAGGGGCCCCATTCGTGTCCCTTGAGGCAAACCGCAAGTAAGTGTTTGTGAACTGGAGATACTGCCTAGAAAGCGGACGGATTGTTGACGGTCGTTGAGGAAATCCGCCAACCAGGAGGTAAGACATTCCCTGAGACCAAGGTGTAGTGCTTTCTTAATTATAATGGTGTGGTTCACTAGAGTGTGTGTGTGTGTGTGTGTGTGTGGAAGAGAGGGCAGAATACAGCCGCTCCCAAGTAATTATCTGTGAGCTTTGAATTTTTGCTGCTGATGCTAGTAGGTTTGACTGTGTGTGTGTGTGTGTGTGTGTGTGTGTGTGTGTGTGTGTGTGTGTGTGTGTGTGTGTGTGTGTTTACTGAAAGTAGTACTGTATTATTATGTACTTATGCTTATGTATCTTCCTACTATTGATCTAACTATCCTCTCTCTCTCTCTCTCTCTCTCTCTCTCTCTCTCTCTCTCTCTAGATGTCACACAAAGTGTCTTCACATGTCGTTAAAGAGTGGACTAGTTTACCAAGGGAGATGATCGATAGTAATTCAATTGATACATTTAATAAGAGACTGGACGATAATCTGACGTAGATTGGATTAATATGAATGAATCAATAGACAAGTGTAAATTCCCTGTCAGACTAATTTGTTTCTATACTCTATAAACACTTTCCTTGCGACCCATAAGGTTACACTTCATCCTTTGTTCTGGTATGGCATTTTAGGTGAAGGGAGCGGAGGGTGGGGAGAGAGCCTTCAACTTTGATGTCCTTTTCTTCTACTATAAACTGTCCCTGTTTAATAGTATTAAGGCCTGGCCACCTAGTAGGGACCGCGAGGTCTGTGTGGTCTGAGTATCTGTGTAATTGTGTAACTCTGCAACTCTCTCTCTGTAGATAGATAGATATGTATTTTCACGATCACCACACACACACACACACACACACACACACACACACACACACACACACACACACACACACACACACACACACACACACACACACACACACACACACACACACACACACACACACACACATAATATTCACACGCATACAAGCTTCAGTAATTGATTTCAAGTGAATTCGTGTTCGTGTCTATGCGTTTCAAGCACAAACATACAGAGTACATGCAGGCACCCGTACACCCTTGCCAAGTTTACACACACACACACACACACACACACACACACACACAGATATATACACAACACTTCAATCATGGACATATGAAAAGTTCTCTCTCTCTCTCTCTCTCTCTCTCTCTCTCTCTTTCTGTTACACTCACACATACAGACGCACACACAAGTTTCCTTATAATGATTAAATGCAGGAGCATTAAATTGCAAAATTAAGTTGTAGTCAGATTGTTTAACATATTCAAGCTGTTGTATGTTTGGGAAATACTCATTTTTGTTTAGCACTTTCCGTGCAGATGAAGTCCTTTTCGTTTTGTACTACTATTAGACAATTGTATTCAGTTTAGGAAGGATCTCTAGCAATTAACCCTTCCAGCCCGGGTGTCCTGTTAAAAGGACACCACAAAAGAAGGGCAGGAGCCCTGGCAGTAAGCTTGAAAGCCTATTCAGCTTGGTCTGAACGCCGAGCCTCCGACTCATGTAAACAAAGCCAATCGTTTCGTCACCACACCTCCGAAAACAAGAAGGAGACGTCGGATCAATGTTATTGTTGTGACATAAGACGAAATTAATGTGTGAAAACTCCGATATTGTCAACATCGCGGAAAACTTCGCTCCACTGAAATCGTCATCACAACTGAACCAGTTGACTTACAGAGCTCTACTCAACGCCAGTCTACAGATTGAAAACCGCACTACGTTTATAGATGCGTGGGAAATTTCTAGCAGTTAAAATAAACAAAAATACGGTAGCCTAGGCCTAGACGTTTATCGGCCAGATCGCCCGGGTAGCCCACACTGTCCTTTGGAGGACCAGCCCCGGCCACGAGGGTTAAACATCTACAAACTATCTCAAATAACCCTTAACTACCAGATATCCTTCTTTAACAGTACAACATCGTCTAAATATAGCTAAAATTTAAATACAAATTACGTCACCCGTACTGAAAAGGTTAATGAATGTCTACACTAAGCTGTTGAGAAAACTACGTATTCCCTCAATGATTAAGTTTGTTTTTGTTTTGTTTTTTACTCACTAGACCTCTATCAAGCTTAATATTAAAAACACCCCAAAGATCCTGTTTCGAGATAAATTTGTACAATTTTCGGTAGAAAAATGTTCCAGCCGATGGCCAGTTCCTCCTGAATTACAAGCTCACTATCGCTCTCCAGAAAACAATCGACAGTTTTTCGACACATAAAAGGCACGAAAGGTCCTAGCATTGACAAAGAAATGCGACAAAATATCTTAAAATTGCCAAACGAATGGGGCGATCATCTTATAATCTCAAAACTAGTGGTGCTTAACATGAGGTGGAAGGGCATCCAATTAAAACTTTCCATAATACATTGAAAGTGCATACGGGTCAATACTTTAACATGAGGGGGAAGGGCGTCCAATTAAAACTTCCCATAATACATTGAAAAGGCATACGGGTCAATACTTTTCACAGAACACTTTCAGGTGTTGCCGTTTCCTATGTGTGGTGATTCCCCACCTTAGGCAGAAGAACTGCTATCTAGTGGTTCAGAAATTGGCAAGTAAGGTGAAGAGTCCAGAGTAAGTTGTGGGTCATCTTACATTCTGCTGGGGCACTCTGTCATTGCTTGAGAAGTATGCTTGCCCTCACAGAGACTAACTCCTTCTGTGGGACTAATTTTTGTGTGCTGAGGATCAACCACTGATGTGGGTTTGCACTTTTCATGCTGGGGGAATTTTGTCACATTCTTTTCATATTCTTTTCACAACATCTTGCTGAGGGCAACCTCAGCGAGCTGTAAAAATTATGATTTAGAAAAATCACCACATTTGATCTTACCACTCATGCTTAGGAGCATATATGCACTTTATTTAACCCTATGGACTATGGATGAAGAAGTGCGGAAAGAAATAGGGTGGTCAGTATGGAAGTGAAGAAGTCCTTGCATGACAGTGTGGTAATCCCGACACTGACTTACAGAAGCGAAGCATGGACATTGGTTGAGAGACTCAGACCAAGAGTGAGAGCAGTGGAAATGAATTACTTAAGAAGTGCGTGCGGAGTTACATGGAGGGATAGACCGACTAATGAAGAAGTACATTGAGAGTATTTATCAATACCAACTTAAGATGGTTCGGCCATATGGAACGTATGGAAAGAGAGAGAATGACTAAGAGGGTGTACGAGAGCGAGGTGGAGGGACAGAGAGGGAGACGCAGACCGAATGAGAGGTGGAAGGATGGAGTGAGGAAGTACATGAACGAAGGCGGTGCTGGTTGGGGGGAGGGGCGTCGACTGACTGGGGACTGACATGCATGGGACGGTTCGTTCGTGGCCACCCCTTCGGGGATCACGGCGTCAGGCAATAGATAGATAGATGGATAGATAGATTTAACCCTTTCAGTGCAAAGAGATCTACTGCATATAGGCAGAATACACTATTGTGGTGTGTTTCTAGCTAATTTTCATTCACCATAACTCACCCTAGCGCTTGAAATATCATAGCGATCCAAACGAGACTATTCTCCTTGAAAAACATAGCTAAAATGCTCCCTATACAAGCCCAGTGCATTCATTCATAGGTCCGTAGCCTTGAGGGTAACCCCTCAAGGCTACAGGACCTATGAATGTGGCAGTCTGGCAGTCTCTTTGCTACTTGGCGACCCGCAGGCCCCTCAACAATGACAGTACTGTCACTTCTTTCATCTCATTCCAATCACGATAACTAAATGAAATAACTAGTTATTTTATAAAATAATGTGTTGGTTAGATAGTATGAGTTATAGCCTGAAATGAACCTAACTTCTTATCTGGAATATAACGGTCACACATATACATGGAAGACCTGTTCTTGATTGAATTTCAGCTTCCAAATCACCTGTTACTTGCACACACGCCCTCTCACAACCATGGCCTGTACCAAACTGAGATTACTATGGGAATGAAGGATAGAAGCTTATAGAAACGTCTGGTAACAATTAGCAGAGTGGCTCAGTACTACCAAGTCAGCTTGTAATACCAAATCATAGGGGTACGTCGCCCGTACCAAACATATTTTTACATAGGACGTACCAGTACATTGCCCCAAATGCAAGAGTTAATGTCAATACACCTTTCAGCTTCTTGTACTTAGAGCAAGATATTTTACATTTTACAGTACCAGTAGCTGACTTGGTTTTCATTTTGTTCTAACAATTCAAATACTTTGTAAAGACTTCAAGGAAAACTAATGACCAATACAATGCTATAAAGGAGGTGGTGGTGAATTATATCCGTGTCATCTGCATCCGCCTATTTGTCAGTGGGGTATGTTCTGTACTAGATTATAACTTAATTATGCCAGCCACACGAAAGCAAAGGTCTAAACGAGGTCAGACAATCTCAATGTGCCACCGCTCCCAACTGAGCAGCATTCATGTCCTAAAGACACTGATTTCCCAAAAGGAGTTACAGCGATAGCCTGAATTCTTACTAAGTACTACAAACCATCTTCAAACGTCCAGAATAAAGTGATAAAAGGGAGGTATTAGGTTTTTCTGGACACCCTTCTCCCTCATGATTAGCTCCATTAGTTATGAAATTTTATGACATTCACCGCATTAGTTTGACAATTTTAAAACCTTTCATTTTATTTTTCTGTCAATATTAAGACCCTTCGTGCCATTTAGGTGTCTATTTTGTTCCTAACGAACGGTAGCAAGCCTCTAATTTTGAGAGGAACCGGCCTTCGGCCCGGATATTTTTCTACAGAAAAAATTACAAATTCAAATTCATCTTGAAGGGGCATCTTGGGCAGCTTGATGGAGACCTAGCAAGTAAACAAAACAATAAATGATTGAATAAATAGATATACCAAAAATAACATAACGTCTCCTTAAAGGATATCACACATAGCCAGTACTTAGCTGGCCTAACAACCAACATGGGAGTAAACCTCTCTTACCTAAGAACAGTCCAGCCAGATGCCCCAAGGAACGGACACATGGACGGGTCAAGCATTACACGTGAGGAGTTTATAGGAGCATTAGAGCCAGACTCCATTTATTGGTCCCCTCTGCCTTGAGTTGCTCTAATCCCAGTCTCTCACAACCTGTAAATGTTAAATGGCGTTGTTTATAGGTGTGTGTAAAGCCTCTCTCCCCACGCATGAAATAGCAGTAGAATTCTAAATATTAACCTAAGTGTGTGTGTGTTTGTAAAAAATAGGGAAGAAGTCTTATAGCTTGCCCTATGGGAACGGTCTGAGTAGATGTAGCTCGGATTCGTAGGGACGCTACCCCCTAAAAATATCAGGCTTACCATATTCCTGCTATATATATATATATATATATATATATATATATATATATATATATATATATATATATATATATAGAGAGAGAGAGAGAGAGAGAGAGAGCACGTCAGCTTGGCTAAGGACATTCCAGGGATGTAAATGAGTGTCGTGAATGCATGGTCCAAGCAGTGTGTCTGTGTATGTGTGTGATAGAAAAAGAAAATGTGTGTGTGTGTCTGTGATAGACATAGAACATGTTTGTGGGTGTGGGTGGGTGTGTGTGTGTGTGTGTGTGTGTGTGTGTGTGTGTGTGTGTGTGTGTGTGTGTGAAGAGAACAATACATGCGGCTAGAGAAGTTCAAAGTGTGCCTAGTGTAAATGGTATATTTATATTCAATAGTTTGAGTGTACGAGGGGTGTGTGAGCTATTTACATACTCTGTTGTGGAGAGAGAGAGAACTAACAGAGATTGTGTTTGAGGTGAACAGAATGCGAGCAAAAATATTACTCTGGTGAGTTCAGCTTGGTAATACTACTTCTACTTCTAATATTAATAATATAATAATAATAAAAATAATAATAATAATAATAATAATAATAATAATAATAATAATAATAATAATAGCAATAATAATAATAATAATAATAACTAATAACAATAATAACAATAACAATAGCAATGACAAAAATAACAATATGGCCTTCTATATCTTAACAGCGCCAATTATTCAAGACATAATCACTTACAAGATATTTCAGACATTGTTTAGTTTAACACTAAATTAAAAGCAACGATACTGTCCATACACAAACTACAACAGAAGTGACGTTTATTAGGAAAGCAAAAAGTACATTAATATGGATATATATACTGTATATATACTGTATAATTGTATATATACAAACATTAGATCAACAGCTTTTGGCCAAAGGAAAACAATACAGAGTATCATGTATCCACTAGTATGCATGAAGTTATAATTATCCTTTAGTCAACAGTTTCTATGTTGTTTGGTTTTGTTCTTAATGTTTATCAATCTGCGTCCCTGCAGCCACATTCCATTTAAATTATTATTGTTTAGCACAATCCTTCAGAGTTAAGTACATTGGAAGAACATTAGAATTAAGCTTAGTCACTCTACAAATTCAACGAGAATATTAATGATTTCGTTCAAGCGGATGTAAACTATATCGATACAGGTGATGCAAAGGACAGATACATGATAATATTAATCAACTTAAGCAGTTTGCATAAGACTCTTTTGCAACGTAAAATTTTCTTTGATCAAATTAATCTAACGTTGTTGTATATTTTGACATTTTGTAAGTATATAATTATGCAATTAGTGCCTCACCTACACATACAGTAGTCCAGCTTAATCTCGCAAGCACTTTTTCCTCCTATTAATTTCACTACATTTAACAAGCACACCACACTTCTTTCCAACACACCTAAATTACCTCTAATTCAATTTGATTCTGGTTCTCTACCACTCTCTCAATCTTAGGGGGAGAGGGGAGGGGGGATTGTTACAGGCAGTTTGCCTTTTGTCTCCTTTGGTGCACATAGAACAAATAATCAGCCATTATGCATAAACATGCTACAAGGCAGTGTTTTTCTATTGGTGACATTTATCAATACGGAATAATTTGGTAGCAAGGATCCATCACTGTCAAGTATCACACCTTCACTATCAGGAGGATTATTGACCGACTGTGCTGCCATCACTGATTAACCCCTTCTGTACCGGCGACGTATTTTTTTTTATTTTATGCTTGTTACATTTAGACGATTTTTTGCAGTTTACGAAGGATCTGAGGTTGGAAAGTGAGACAATTTGAAGCCTGTTGATTACTGGAGGCCCCTTTTAAGCTGAATGAAATCGTCTAATAGTAGCCAGAGTAAAGTTAAAAGGACGGTGCTGGTACTGAATGGAATCGTCTAATAGTAGCCAGAGTAAAGTTAAAAGGACGGTGCTGGTACTGAATGGAATCGTCTAATAGTAGCCAGAGTAAAGTTAAAAGGACGGTGCTGGTACTGAATGGAATCGTCTAATAGTAGCCAGAGTAAAGTTAAAAGGACGGTGCTGGTACTGAATGGAATCTTCTAATAGTAGCCAGAGTAAAGTTAAAAGGACGGTGCTGGTACTGAATGGAATCGTCTAATAGTAGCCAGAGTAAAGTTAAAAGGACGGTGCTGGTACTGAATGGAATCGTCTAATAGTAGCCAGAGTAAAGTTAAAAGGACGGCACCGGTACTGAATGGAATCGTCTAATAGTAGCCAGAGTAAAGTTAAAAGGACGGTGCTGGTACTGAATGGAATCTAATATCTATAGTAGCCAGAGTAAAGTTAAAAGGACGGCACCGGTACTGAATGGAATCGTCTAATAGTAGCCAGAGTAAAGTTAAAAGGACGGTGCTGGTACTGAATGAAATCGTCTAATAGTAGCCAGAGTAAAGTTAAAAGGACGGTGCTGGTACTGAATGGAATCGTCTAATAGTAGCCAGAGTAAAGTTAAAAGGACGGTGCTGGTACTGAATGGAATCAAACATTCTTGGATATGAAGCTGCTTTACTTGCTCTAAAGATGACGCTCATTCTGTAATTGTAATACCTTTGTTCTAAACAATGTAGTGAAAAGTGGATTTAAGTGTAGCGCAATAATGTAAATAACTAATTATAGTGTTTTAATTAATTTGATGTTACTTGTTCGTAATTGCAACGGTTTTGGCTAACTTCCGTTTTAACATTTATCATAATCATTCTTGGAATGTACTGCCGAGCAGTTGTTCCATTAAACAATTTAGGAACTTTCTCAAAGTTGAGGACATTATTTGAGCGTGGGGCACAAAATAAGACCTTAGACAAACCCAGATGCCCCACTAGACGGAGTAAAGTGCCAGGACGTATGCAACCTATGCGTATCAGGATCCTAATGGTAGCGATAAATGCTCCTAAACCTCGCCCCCTTTGGCAACGGGGCACAACAAAAAAATAAATATAAATATATATATATATATATATATATATATATATATATATATATATATATATATATTTAATTTGTTCCAAGAATACGAAGAGTTTAATCTTAACCCCTTTTGTACCGGCGAAATATTTGTTCAATATATTCTGATGAATAATAGGTGATTTTATTCAGCATAGGCAGAACGTCTTGTTAAAAGTCTACAGGCTATCTCCATTTATCCTTTTACATGCCATATATCCTTCCTAAGCTTCATAAAATCGTTTAAAAATTCGTCACCGGTAATGAACGGGTTACTATATTTCTGTGTTAAGTGTTGTGGTCAGTTCCATGGTGGCGTTACATTGATATTTTTTCGGCGTTATCAATATCTAGTGGTTCATAAACAACTGATTTAGCCGCAGGAGCACAACAAATTGTTCAAGAAAGAAACTGAAAGGGTTGAAACTAAAAGAACAATAAATACACAAATAAATCGACCAATAAATATGCCCTTTCCCCTCTGAAGCTGCTATTGTTATCCCGAAGAGAACACAAATACTCATGTTTATATAAAACAAATTCTACATCAAGAAGACTCATTATATTTATGGATAATAAAAAGTAATTAACCCCTTCACCACCATTACGTAATTTTCGTCATATTCTGTTTACCATTAGACGATTTTCTTTGTAATATTCCTATACGACTTATACATGGGTATATACGATCTCAATACACCGTCTTAGTAATATGCAGTAGGTCCTTCTTAAACTGCATATAATCATATAATTTTAGCCAGAATCAAAGGTAACAATGCGTCATGGTACTGAAGGGGTTAACTACCGAATTCTATCTGTATGATCCTTCCGTTAATTTTCCTCTACCCTGCGGCCAAATCAACAAGGAAATATTAAAATAATACCATAATCTCATACCTAAAGAATACCATAATCTCATACCTAAAGAATACCATAATCTCATACCTAAAGAATACCATAATCTCATACCTAAAGAATACCATAATCTCATACCTAAAGAATACCATAATCTCATACCTAAAGAATACCATAATCTCATACCTAAAGAATACCATAATCTCATACCTAAAGAATACCATAATCTCATACCTAAAGAATACCATAATCTCATACCTAAAGAATACCATAATCTCATACCTAAAGAATACCATAATCTCATACCTAAAGAATACCATAATCTCATACCTAAAGAATACCATAATCTCATACCTAAAGATGATCCCCGAAAACATCCATAAATGTGCATATATTCATTAATAAGGAATATTAGATTCACAGTGTGTGTTAGATTCACAGTGTGTGTTAGATTCACAGTGTGTGTTAGATTCACAGTGTGTGTTAGATTCACAGTGTGTGTTAGATTCACAGTGTGTGTTAGATTCACAGTGTGTGTTAGATTCACAGTGTGTGTTAGATTCACAGTGTGTGTTAGATTCACAGTGTGTGTTAGATTCACAGTGTGTGTTAGATTCACAGTGTGTGTTAGATTCACAGTGTGTGTTAGATTCACAGTGTGTGTTAGATTCACAGTGTGTGTTTGCAACACTTATCACAATCACAACAATATAACATAAACAGAACATTTATATATTCCGCCTGTACACACCATTACCGGGAAAACAATAGGTGAAAGTAAATATCATTGTTGATCCAAATAAATATGTCTTGATGGTGTGATTGTGTAATGGTTAGAGTGTTTAACCCCTTCTCTACCGGTGAAATTATTTTCATTAGATTCTGGTAACTATTAAATGATTTTATTCAGGTTACGAAGGACGTCTAGCAATTGAAAGGCTACAGACGATCTCAATTAATCCTTTTGAGCTACCATATATCCTTCTTTAGCTTCATGAAATCGTCCAAATATAGATGATATGAAAACAAACGACGTCGCCGGTACAGTAGGGGTTAAGATCTGTATTTGGTAATACAGGTTCGAATCCCGGTAGGATCACATGATTTCATTAATTTCATTGGAAGGCGTTTGGTGTTGGGAATGAACAAAGTAAATTAGATTGTTGTATTCCATATTTTTCTTTATATATATATATATATATATATATATATATATATATATATATATATATATATACAGTATATATATATATATATATAAACATATATATATACTTTGTTAGATTTATAATATGATAGTTTTATCTTACCATATTTCAGTGTTAGTGTAGTGGTAAGTTTCATGCTGGTTCATTAAATATATAAACCTGAGAAGACAAATAATTTTAGATAATATTATCAGGACACAAATGCAGAGGAAAAGATCATAGGCGAGACAATAGTGCCTGAAGATGTTCCTCAAGTATAATTTGCATCATCCTTAACCAAATGCATCCAAGTGACTGCGTGCAACCTCGTTAGTCAAACAATGCCTGCGAGTGTCCGAGTGTAGGTATCATCACCAGAACAATACCTGGATACCCAGGGGCCAGCCAGTCAGTCGGTCCAACTATATTTATACCCAGTCTTAGTGTACCTACCCATTTGGCTCCCAGTCCCTTGGGTTGGATATCAAGCCAAAGGTGTTTGCCTGCGCAGAGTACAAATAACATGGTAGCCTTAATTGTTGTGTAATAAATGGTTAGTCTACTTTAATAACATGCTTGATTTAATATATTGTTCTGCAATGTGTTTCAAATTATTATTTTCAGTATTTCGTTAGCCATTTCATATCCAATGACAATCTTAACCTTTTTCGTTTACCATACCACATTTGTAATAAGTTTAAAATAGGTCTTAGGACCAATGTATTTCAATTTATCCTACATTATCGATCAATACATTAATCATGTTGTGTGTGTTACCTATACTTGACTAATAAAACAAAGTTGAACAATCCAATATAGTTTCCCTTCCGCTTACACAACCTACACACATTAATAAACAATGAATTATTTACCATTGTGATATAGTGCCAAACCTTTCTTTTACCTTTGTAAGAGTGACACCAGTAATTGTTTCCATTACGTGTGCCATAAATGATTGCAGCGAGAGGTGAACATCGTGCTGACAAACAATCGGGTAGAGCGGCGATCAATAGCGACGACAAAAGGTGACTGAAGGATCATTAGCGACGAGCCTTGCACTTGTATTCTTTAAGCATATATCTTCCTTCGCAGCGCCTGAATACCGGACGAATATTGTGGGAATGAGCGTTGTCTACAGAGATAAGATGTATTAGCATTTCTACTTCAAAGCGTAATGTAATTTCTTAGGTTTCGTCCAGTGCTGTGAAGGTAAATACTTGTTTAAGAATGCCACCCTCGGAGTTCCGATAACAAGGGTACCCTCATACAATAGAACAACACTTACGTAAGTGGATTTTATTTTATTTTTTTTTTTTTTTACCCCCTTCCCTCTCATGTTTAGCCTCATTAATTATGATATTTTAAGACACTCGCCCCATTAGTTCTGCAATTTTAGGACAAGTATTTCGAGTTGGCTAGATGGGACTCAAATTTTGAGCTCTCCTGTGCATTCCCGCTAATAACTACGGGTCATTGTGTAGCTACGGTAGAGAAATATTAGACATTGTGTTGTGTTCGGGGCGCCTCATTTGTCTCGTTATGGTGTGCTTAGCTAAACAAACCAACCAAGAAGATGACGGGTGTTAAGGTGTCACACATACGGTATTGACAAGCATAGAGACACATGATAGACACATTAAGGGTGAGGTAGTCGCTATTTCTCCCTCATGTTTAGTCCCATTAGCTTAGAGATTTTAAGACATTTGTTCCAATAATTTGGCGATTTAAGAACTTTCACTCCATTTTGTTGTTAATTTTAAGACACTTCATGCCATTTAGGTGTCGATGTCTTGCTGGTGAGCGATAGCAAGCCAGCACCTTAGGAGAAACCGAACAAATATACACATATATCTTGTATGTTTGTGTTAAGCTTGATAGAGGTCCAGGGAGCAACCCCCCCCCCCCCCCCCCCTACCCGTTAACTTCAACATGTAGGCTGTAGGCTAAACAGAATTACAAGAACCTCCTCAGTCTTTCTTCTAGCCTACTAAACAAGTGAACTCTGGAACTCAATCAGTCAATCTTTCCTTTGTCCTATGACTAACTGCTTTAAACTTCGTGTGTCCAGGCATTTTTACTTCAAAGTCCATTTGAATTTGGCTCTGTCACTCTTTTGGCTTTTGGGGAGACACTCGTTACATACAAACTGCCTTTTGTTTCCTTCAAACACATAGAAGACAAATATACAGTAACTCTCCCCTCTCGAAGCGTAACCCATATAGTAATCCGTTCGGGTGTCGACTTTAAAGCGGGGGGGGGGGGGGGGGGGGGCTGTGAGGATAAATTATAGCCCTCGCCTCCTCCTCACTCTCGATGCCCAAAATAATCACGACTTCGTTAATCTCGTCCGTCCTGATCCTATTCCGTTAATTGTGTCCGCAATTCATTTAATGATAATTCGCTGGCTGGCTTTCCTACGCCTCTCTCTCTCTCTCTCCCTCTCTCTCTCTCTCTCTCTCTCTCTCTCTCTCTCTCTCTCTCTCTCTCTCTCTCCAGGCAGGTAAACTCTTGCAAGACCCAGAAACTCGGAAAATGCGCAGTCAATTAAATGTAACCCTAACTCTACTGTAAAGGTGTTCTATGCAAATGTTCGTTGCATGCGCAATACAGTTTCGGATCTGGAGGAAATTGTGTTTACATATAATTATGATATAATCGGTAATACAGAAAACAGATATTTTCTAGCAGAATACACACTTCCCGGTATTACAATGTTTGCCCTGGGCAAAATGTGAAAATAGGACTTCGACCATTATGTCTACTAAATAGATGAGATTATGTACATGTTAAAGTAAAAATGAGTACTATACCAGCCCCACGCCATAATGTATCAACCCTGCACCATAATGTACCAACCCCGCTCCATAATGTATCAACCCTGCACCATAATGTACCAACCCCACGCCATAATGTATCAACCCTGCACCATAATGTACCAACCCCGCTCCATAATGTATCAACCCTGCACCATAATGTACCAACCCCACGCCATAATGTATCAACCCTGCACCATAATGTACCAACCCCACGCCATAATGTATCAACCCTGCACCATAATGTACCAACCCCACGCCATAATGTATCAACCCTGCACCATAATGTACCAACCCCACGCCATAATGTATCAACCCTGCACCATAATGTACCAACCCCACGCCATAATGTATCAACCCTGCACCATAATGTACCAACCCCACGCCATAATGTATCAAACCCTGCACCATAATATACCAACCCCACGCCATAATGTATCAACCCTGCACCATAATGTACCAACCCCACGCCATAATGTATCAACCCTGCACCATAATGTACCAACCCCACGCCATAATGTATCAACCCTGCACCATAATGTACCAACCCCACGCCATAATGTATCAACCCTGCACCATAATGTACCAACCCCACGCCATAATGTATCAACCCTGCGCCATAATGTACCAACCCCACGCCATAATGTATCAACCCTGCACCATAATGTACCAACCCCACGCCATAATGTATCAACCCTGCGCCATAATGTATCAACCCTGCACCATAATGTACCAACCCCATGCCATAATGTACCAACCCTGCACCATAATGTACCAAACCCCACGCAATAATGTACCTACCCCAAACCATAATGTACCAACCCCGCACCATTATGTATCAAACCCCACGCCATAATGTACCAACCCCACACCATAATGTACCAACCCCACACCATAATGTACCAACCCCACACCATAATGTACCAACCCTGTTCCATAATGTACCAACCCCACACCATAATGTACCTACCCCGCTCCATAATGTACCAACCCCACACCATAATGTACCAACCCCACACCATAATGTACCAACCCCACACCATAATGTACCAAACCCTGCACCATAATGTACCAACCCCACACCAAAATGTACCAAACCCCACGCCATAATGTATCAACCCCACGCCATAATGTATCAACCCCACGCCATAATGTACCAAACCCACACCATAATGTACCAACCCCACACCATAATGTACCATAATGTACCAACCCCACACCATAATGTACCAAACCCAACGCCGTAATGTATCAACCCCACGCCATAATGTACCAAACCCACACTATAATGTACCAACCCCACACCATAATGTACCAACCCCACACCATAATGTACTAAACCCTATGCCATAATGTACCAACCCCACACCATATGTACCAAACCCACACCATAATGTACCAACCCCACTCCATAATGTACCAAACCCGCACCATAATGTAACAAACCCCAAGCCATAATGTACCAACCCCACACCATAATGTACCAACCCCGCTCCATAATGTACCTACCCCCCACCATAATGTACCAACCCCGCTCCATAATTTTACCAACCCCACACCATAATGTACAAATCCCACACCATAATGTACCAAAGCCCACACCATAATGTACCAAACCCTACGCCAAAATGTACCAACCCCATGCCATAATGTACCAATGCCGCACCATAATGTACCAACCCCGCACCATAATGTATCAACCACACACCATAATGTACCAACCCTGCACCATAATGTACCAACCCCTTACCATAATGTACCAAACCCCACACCATAATGTACCAACCCCTTACCATAATGTACCAACCCCTTACCATAATGTACAAGCCCCACACCATAATATACCAAACCCCTTGCCATAATGTACCAAACCCCATGCCATAATGAACCAACCCTGCACCATAATGTACCTACCTCGCACCATAATGTGCCAACCCCGTACCATAATGTACCAGCCCAACACCATAATGTACCAACCCCGCACCATAATATACCAACCCCACACCATAATGTACCAACCCTGCACCATTACATGCCAACCCCATGCCATAATGTATAAACCCTGCACCATATTATTCCAACCCCGCACCATAATGTACCAACCCCGCGCCATGATGTACCAACTCCGCACCATAATGTACTAACCCTGTGCCATAATGTACCAACCCCGCGACCAAATTCACCAACCCTGCGCCATAATGTACAAACCCTGCACCATAATGTACCAACCCCACACCATAATGTACCAACTTCGCACTATAATGTGCCAACCCCATGCCATAATGTACCAACCTCGCGCCATAATGTACCGAATCTGTTACTATGGCTAGGGTAATCTATCATGCACTTAGCCACCATGCATCACACCAGTCGTGCCTCCTCACGGATAGATCAGTTGCCACATCACCGACCACCAACAACGCCACCGAACCAGGGTTAACAAATCCAGTCCGTTAGATAGTTAATAAAAGCCAAAAATCACTAGAGTAATGCCACAATCTCTAAAAATGTTGTCTAATACGGCTAAAATATCCAAAAATATCGCTTGAATTTATGTTGATAGATGTAACAATTTGCCTCTAGATTGAACTAGATGCCTCTAGATCTAGCGGGAAAGTAGCTATATTGGCAGCACTACTCCAAACACCTTTTAGAGATCTTCTTTTGTTCTGCTTAATAATCAGTCTTTCAAAACAACTACGCCTTTTCTTTGTATGATTTTTGCTATCATTAGACGATTTTAACTGGCTTACAAAGATCCTGTAGGAACCAATGTAGTCGAGATACTTCTGTTCCTTTGATTTTCGAGTAAAATAGGGTAATGTCAACTTAGGAACACGTGTAACGATTAAAATGCTACAGACTTTCTATTTAACCCTTTTTACCGCCATAAATCCTTCATAAATGGCAAACATTCGTCTAAATATAGCTAGAACAAAATTAATAAGACGTCGCTGGTACAGAAGGGGTAGGCCTACCAGAGTTGCCGAGAAATGATACCGAAAAACATACACTCGGGTGGCTTGACATTTATAGATTTTGTTTTGTCGAGGTAGTCACTGATCAAATTTAAGGTCCTAAAATGATTATGAACTATGAAGATTAGAAGAATTGGGAATAATTTCGGGGTAAAAGCTTGCATTTGTTACAGGGAGAAATGGACAGTATAATATTTAATTGATTATATTTGTCTCAAATAGCTACTTAATAAATTATTCTCAAGATCCTCTTTGAGATAAACTTGTACATTTTTCGGTATAAATATTTCCCGGCCAAAGGCTAGTTCCTCCAAAATGACAGGCTTGATATCGTTCGTAAGGAAAAAAGTCGATACCTAAATGACACGAAAGGTTTTTATATTGATAAAGAAATGGGATGAAGGGTCTCAAACTCGACAAATTAATGGGGCGAAATTCTTAATATTTCAAAACTAATGGGGCTGAACAAGAGGGAGAAAAGGGGACAAAAACAGCAACATCTGCACTAAGAGTCATAGCACACCTGCACTAATCAATATTGACCACGTGCATTTCGCGAGATTATCACACCTGTAATAGCTTGCTGAATATATATGCTTACGTCATATGGGCACACTTGTGATCATCACCGAAGTATTGACTTTTGTACACTAAAATCACCTAAGTATATATAGAAATATTATTCCCACCTGAGTGCACTTAAGTTTTGGCCTACATATTTGGAGCAAGGTATAGTATTATATGATACACTTGAGACAGTACCATTGAAAGGAGGGAAAACACTGATTTGTTCATGTATTTAGAGGTAATATTTCAAAATATTACTTCACCACGTCATAATTCTTCACTTTATTTTGTACTACCTATAACTGCAGTCTATTGTACTGTACTGTATTATTCGCACCAATTAGTATCGTCATAAACATCTTAAAAGTTACAAATACAGTTAACTTGTATGGTGACCTAGATGGAATGCCTCCTCTAAACTGTTATATTATGAATGGCAACTATTATATGGCATGTGTCCGAGTGGATGTTGGTGTACCCCTGATAAGGGAAGGAAGTGAGCGGATGTTGCCAGTGCTTCTGTTTGTTGATGATACGGTTCTGATGAGTGATAGTGATTGGGAGTTGCAAGGTCTGGTAAATATGATTGAAACCGTGTGTGAGAAACGGAACCTGAAGGTGAATATGGTGAAGAGTAAGGTTATGGTCTGAACGGGGAGCAGTCACAGAGTGTGTAGGTGAGGTTGAATAGTCAGGCTATGGAGAATGTCAGCCATTGTAGTATTTGGGCTGTGTGTTGAGTAAGCATGGAGGATGAAGTGCGGGAGAGGGTGCAACAGGGGAAGAGTGTTGTAAGAACGCTGAAAGCAGTAACAAGGATTAGAGTGGTCAGCATGGACATAAAGATGATAAAGCGGTAATCCCGACATTGATGCACAGGTGTGAAGCATGGACGTTGTTGGAGAGGCACAAATCAAAAGTGAGATAGGGTGGAAATAAGTTACTTGAGAAGTACATGTGGAGTTTCCTGGAGGGATAGACAGATGAATGGGGAAGCACGATAGCGGTGTGGAAAAGGAAAACCTTGAGATTGTTCGACCATGTTGAATGGATGGGAAGCGAGAGAATGACTAAGAGAGTGTACGACAGTGAGGGGGAAGGACAGAGAGGAAGAGGAAGACCGAGAGTGAGGTGGAAGGATGGAGTTGAGAAGTATGTGAGTGAAAGCGGTGTTTGATGGAAGGAGGGGCATCGGCTGACAAAGGACAGATGTACATGGGGGCGATTCATTCGTGGCCATATCATATAATCTGGCAATATATATAGAATACAATGTTTAAAGTCTGCTAGAATAACATGATAATTGTGGTCACAGTTCTTAAGTTTCTAAAAAGGCTACATTATAATGTAGCCTTAACCCCTTCTGTACCGTTAATGTCCTTTTCATTTTATTCTGGCTACTATTAATCGATTTTATTCAGTTTAGGAAGGACTTAGAGCCATTATAAGGGTTCGAACAATCTCAATGAACCCTTTTATCTACCATAGATCCTTCCTAAGCTGCACAAAATTGTCTAGATATAGCTAGAAATATAACAGGCGTCACTGGTACAGAAATGGTTAAGCCACTTAAGATTTGTGGTGACCCAGGCTGTACTGGTGGACCCTGTGAGCCAGGTTGGGTTGGTACGGGGACAGTGAGGCGTGATGGCCTGGGTCGCCGTATTAATGCCGAAAATTGATAGAATAATGCCACAATCTCTAGAATATCGCTCTAAAATCGCTCAAATCTCCAGAATATCGTTAGAGTTCATGTCGCTAGATGTAAACATTTGCCTCTAGATCAAGTAAATGTCTCTAGATCTAATGAGAAAGTAGCTAAATTGTCAACACAGGGAGGGAATAAGTGACCTGTGTTGACAGACCTATAAGTGCCTCGCATGGCCTCCTCCTCAGGCACGCCTCCCTTGCCAAAATAAATTGGTAATGGTACCGGCGTATCCCCAGCCCGACTCTGAGGCTTATCAGAAATAGGGACCATTTGGGATGTAGAGGTTGGGACAGCTGTTCACCATCACACCTTTTTAAGGACCTAACATGGAACATTAACCCTTCCTCCCCGGGCAGCATTTATAGATGTCGATAGTCCTATCCGGACAATCTGGCCAAAAAACGTTGTATGTTTAATAGGCCTATTATTTTTATTTAACCCTTAATTAGCGGCGAGCAACATAAGTCGAGTTAAATAAAGCTGGACTATGTGGCGGCGCTCGACATAACTCGAGTGGCAATTTCAGCACGTAATGTGGCTGAGAGAGAGAGACAAGTGGTGGCAGGAGACTAGCGAGCGTATGACTGCTCCAGACCACCGCGGCGAACCTACTGACACAAATCTCAGCTCCCTCCTCCCTCTCTCACTCGCTACATACTCAATTATGTACCGAAAGTACCGAATTACCTGCTTTTTGCACTCGCGTTGCACGGTTATTGCAAGAAAACTATCCATCATACAAGGATCGTTATGGTGTCATTCGAAAGCTCTGTTTATGCCCTTTCAGGGATAGGTACTTGTTTTACGTTCTGGGTCTTATTTAGGCATGAAAATGATCACGTAAACAGCCCTATTTTGGCTAAAAACACCCCGCTGTGCGGTACATATAAATAAACCGCATAGGCTGCTCGTAAGGTGTTAAAGTGCTAAAGAATTCACACAAATCTTAAAATGTAGCCCTTATTTGTATCTGTAGACTGGTGTTAAGTAGAGCTCTCTAGGTCAACTGGTTCAGGTGTGATGACGATTTCCGTGGAGAGTTTTGGCTGTTTTACTGCGAATTTAGCAATATCGTACACTTTGGGAGACTAATTTTCGCTCTAACTGGTAATGGCTGACAAGGTCGGACTTCTTCTTCTTCCTGTCGAGGCTTTTCGGCGCTCCGATCGACTTTGTTTACAAACGTTTCTCCGTGCGGCTTTCAGAGCACGCTTAAAGAAGCTTTCAAGCTTACAGATTTTAAAAAGACACCCGGGCTCCGGCCCTTCGGAAGGTGCGTCATTTTAAAATGCTGCCCGGGCGGGAAGGGTTAATGTTTGCAAAGCCTGGTTAATCATGTGTAAAAGACTCGTATCTTCCATGTACATTATATGATTTATAACCAAATGCATATAAAAGTATATAATATATATGTCAATCCCCGAATATTCTGTTTCCATACTTTATGTCATAGGAGCGATTCGGAAGTTTTATCAATGATTCCCCGTATTCCAATACGACAATCTCACTGATGAATTGTAGCGTATTGCAATGAAAGTATGCTCGAGGATAAAACAACACTGGTGAGCTGTATATAATCTTGTGTGAATGGAATGAAACAGGTGAAACATACGTTTGTGAGGAATTACCACAAGATTTCTACCCACTTTCAGAATGTACAAAGCGATAGTGTTAAGACTGTTTTTCCTCGAGTGTACAAAATGGGGCCAAGTATCCACTCTCCTCTGGTAATGCGACAATAATGAAGTAGAGTGGCTGCTTGCCCTGGTGTGATGGCTGGAGTGTATGATGGGACAGACAGAGGGGAGGGTCAAGTGCTCTGTTAGGGTTCCATGGAAGCTACAAATATGAATGTAAAATCTATTAGACTCGGGGCAGCACCTGAAAGCGAAATATAAATCATTCGTTATTTAGTGGTATTGGAGCCTCTCCGAGGGATCTGGGACCTGTGAATCTTTTGCTGGGAACCTCAAATGGGCCTGGATCTCTGGGTATTTCTCCTGGAAGACCTAGATGGGTGTAATTTTGTGTTTTGTTTTGTGTTGTTTTTCTGATGTTTTGTGATGTCCGTTTTCGGGCTTATGTCTCGAGTCGGCCACCCCAGTAAAAAACGAATAATAATACAAATAAAACTGGGGTAAGTGCAATAGCATATACATACATACATACATGAATATAAATGGATTGCACTCGTGTATCTAATTAATACAAATGGAGGAAAATAACAGTGAAACAACAGTAAGTAACTATAAACACCACATGAGGAGAAGCACTATATTGACAACGTTTCGCAGATAGCTTCTTCAGGTCACTAACATGAAGAAGCTATATGCGAAACGTTGTCAATAAAGTGGTCCTCCTCATATTATGGTGTTTATAATCATTGCCAACTTGCCAACGTTAATTTAACAATAAGTAACTCGACACATTTACGAAAAAGTTATCTATTGGTTTTGTTTTGTTCTTCCCACATACTTTGAACCTTGACGCCAGCCTGTACAGTATATATCCTGGTCACTACTGTTGACGTCAACAACCTGCCTACAACAGTCAAGCCCACATATTGGTTTCTCACACCAGTATTTTCGACAAATTTGTTTGTTTTTCTGTTCCCAAACGCGTGCAGTCACTCAAACATTTGTGGACCCCAATTGTTTCTAATTATAGAAGTATGTCTCTAGAAACGAATTTATGAATATAATTTGCTATGCATCAATTATTACAAAACTATACATACTAATTATTGTAATACAAGTTCCATCCAGTAGTCAATCCAGATAGATATATTTGCATGAAGAAAAACATAGGGGACCAGAATTGTTTATAACTGACTGTACATCTGATACCCGGTACGCCTACTGCTTTTAATTTACCCTTCAACTCAATGACGTCTTTTTACCTTTGAGTCTACATAATATTATATGATTTTATGCAGTTTAAGAAGGACCTATGTTATTAAGAGAGTTTATTGAGATCGTATTTACTCATTTGATAACAATTTATAAGACTTTAAAATGAATTGAAATATCTATACAAAAAAATATTGTGAACTCTACATTACATAATTATAACGTTATGATAAAAACAAAATCAAAGAAAAAAGAAAAATAAATAAATAAACTGCAATACATTATATACGTATGGTCCACTTCTCTAAATTATTATATGTGTATAGTTTCATGAGTCAAGTGGTAGTTATCCCGAAAAATTTAAAGCCTGAACACTATTTCCTAGTTCCTCCTCCCAATACCAGATTAGCCAGCAGCTTTTCTATTCCCAAGTACGACAATAGTGGTCCCCTAGCTCCCCCCCCCCCCCTCCCCCCCGCCAGACCGACCCAGACCCCCTAACCCCCCTCAGACCCCCTAGCCCCCTCAGACCCCCTAACCCCCCCCCCCCCCCCCCCTCCCCACCCACCCCCTAGCCCCCCCCTAGCCCCACCCAGACCCCCTAGCCCCACCCAGACCCCCTAGCCCCACCCAGACCCCTTACCCCCACCCCGACCCCCTAGCCCCGCCCACCAGACCCCCTAGCCCCACCCAGACCCCCTTGCCCCCACCCCACCCCCCTAGCCCCACCCAGACCCCCTAGCCCCACCCAGACCCTTAGCCCCACCTAGCCCCACCCCGACCCCCTAGCCCCACCCAGACCCCCTAGCCCCACCCAGACCCCCAAGCCCCACCCAGACCCCTAGCCCCACCCAGACCCCTTAGCCCCACCCAGACCCCCTAACCCCACCCAGACCCCTTAGCCCCACCCAGACCCCCTAGCCCCACCCAGACCCCCTAGCCCCCCCCAGACCCCCTAGCCCCACCCAGACCCCCAAGCCCCACCCAGACCCCTTAGCCCCACCCAGACCCCTAGCCCCCACCCCGACCCCTAGCCCCACCCAGACCCCCTAACCCACGCCCAGACCCCTAGCCCCACCCAGACCCCCTTAGCCCCACCCAGACCCTTAGCCCCACCCAGACCCCCTAACCCCACCCAGACCCCTTAGCCCCACCCAGACCCCCTAACCCCACCCAGACCCCTTAGCCCCACCCAGACACCCTAGCCCCACCCACTCCTCTTATTCTAGATCGTAGTTGTTATCTGTACGCTTTGTCCCGCTCAAGCCGACCCGGTTTATAGAAGAGGGGTCGGGGGTCAGTGTGTGTGTGTGTGTGTGTGTGTGTGTGTGTGTGTGTGTGTGTGTGTGTGTGTGTTTGTGTGTGAGCTGTAGTGTTCACTATCAAACCAAAAACAGTCTGTAGTGAGTGGTGGAATTCTCGTCACACCCAGAATATGTCATGCTAAAAATGCCACTAGACCTTGGAGCGGAAATTAAAGACAAAATAAGACAACACAAAAGTCAAATAATATAACTGGTATTGGATCTACAGTAGGCTACACTGCATGTAATTGCTCTAATTAGATAAATATATTTGCACAATAATAGCATGGGTTAATTTCCAAGGAGCATAATTTAGAGATGATATATTTGTACCTTCAGCTCGTATAGGTGTATTTAGAAAATTGTGTCGCTTAACTACTTTAAGGAAAGATTTGTATTCATATGTATTTATTTATCTATTTATCTATTTATCTAACTATTCTTTATAGCTTCCACCCAAGACTTCCATCAAATTTAAAATATACCCCTAAGACCCCAATTTAAAATATACCCCTAAGACCCCAATTTAAAATATACCCCTAAGACCCCAATTTAAAATATACCCCTAAGACCCCAATTTAAAATATACCCCTAAGACCCCAATTTAAAATATACCCCTAAGACCCCAATTTAAAATATACCCCTAAGACCCCAATTTAAAATATACCCCTAAGACCCCAATTCGAGATAAATGTGTACATGTTTCGGAAGAATACTATCCTAAATTACAAGCTCGCCAGGAAAATATCGACTCGTAAGTGGCACAAAAAGGTAAACTAATGTGGCAAAACATGAGGGTGAAGGGGGACCAGAAGAATTAATCCTCCCCTTAAGGGTCATACTTCACACCTCATGCCAAGTTCCGCCTGCGTCCCAGTGTAACCAGTGCAGTATTTGTGTTCACTCTGGCAAAACACAAGAGTCATAACTGATCACAGGTATCAGTAAATTATAATATGACAACCATTGTTTTTATTTCCTAAACTACAGCATGGCCACAACATGGCTTCCCTCACTGTTTCTCTTTAGGTCTCACAAAGTAATCCAGCTAGATCTCACAAACACCACTATCTATCCATTTCACTACACTAAACAAGCAAACAATTTGCCTTCCAATACTGTACAGTGTGTACACCAAAAGAAGATTGTTTAATTTGGCTCTCTCTCTTTCAACTTTGGAGGAGACACTTATTGCAGGCAGCTGTGCCTTTTGTCTCCTTCATACACATATAAAAAAATATATAGTAGGCATCACTGCAGCCATTAAAAAAAGTTGCCACATTTTGTTACTGCTACAACCTTGTTACTCATGCTTACACCCTGTTCCACATAAGTAAGCCAAAACGCTTGATCATTAACCTTTACACCTCACAAACGACTAGAGTAATCGAGCTAATATTTCTACCATTTGGGAAGGGTCAGCCAGGGAATAGGTGTGGATATTTACAGCCCCTTTGTTCTAGCCATTGTTTAACTATAGAGGTAAGGGTTAACGAATTCTAGCTTACCTGTTTGGAAGAGGGTATAGAAGCGTTTTAGTAATCAAAGAATAGTCCACTACCGACCACACTGTCATTCACCCCTGATCCACAACCCCCTGATCCTCCCGATACCTATCTCTATCCTCTAACCCCCTGTCCCACCCTCATTACCCCCTGACTATCAACCCCCCTCTCGATACCTACCTCCATCATCCCCTTTTCCCCCTGACTCACAACCCTCTTCTATACCTACCTCAATCCTTTATCCCCTCCTGGCTCACAAATCCCTTCCCCCTAACCTCGATACCTACCTCCATGGAAGTATACCTCCATGCCTAACTAAATCCTCTACCCCTAACCCCCCCACCCTCCTCTTGTCACACCCATTGCCCCCTGACCCTCAACTCCCCTCTCAATACCTCCCTCACTCCTCTATCTCCCCCCGGACCCTACCCCATTACCCCCTGACCTCTCCAGAACGGTCACTTCGCGCCTCCATAATTTAGTAGACACGCGCTGCCCGCCTCTGCGCCTCGTCGCTGCACAGAAAAACATTTATCTCATGTTGCTGCAACCAGACCTCGCTACCTGCTGCCATCCTAAAGCAGAGACAACCGTTGTGATTGTTGGGAGAGAGAGAGAGAGAGAGAGAGAGAGAGAGAGAGAGAGAGAGAGAGAGAGAGAGAGAGAGAGAGAGAGACAAAGAAAGACTTATCTAGTAATTAATATAATAGTTTAAAATGTTGCCAATGTGAGGAATACATCTTAGAGAAAATAGTGCTTGCATCATTTACGAACCAAATATTTGAATAAAACTAATACCATTTTTAGCTTTATTAATGGTTCTAAATTAACAGCCTTAAGTTGAGACGTCAGTCAAATA
>CM064526.1:10448480-10450980 GCA_032716605.1 Paralithodes platypus | reverse complement strand
TCAGGTAAAGTTTATTGTAAAGTCCGGCAAAAATAGTATGGTGCCAATTTGATAGGGTTTCACACTTGCAGGACTTTGCAACCAGAAACTTTGCGAAACACACGGTCAGTTTAACCCTAGTCTAGCGTTTTTTGTTTTTGGCTATTTTGGGCATATTCAGGCCCTCCTGAATCGATCCAAAATCAGGGTATACGTGTCATGAAAGGAAAATGTATTCAGCAAAAAACTAGGCGCACAAAGCTTCAAAATGAGACCAGAACGAGCTACGTTAGCACTCCAGTCCGTTTTGATGCATTGGTACCAGACCAACATGGGAGTTTAGCGTATTAGCGGCATATTGTTTTCCAGCTACACTCAACTACTGTCTGGGCTCCTGGGGCCGGCCTCAGATTCGAGAACAGAGGGAGCGTGAGTCAGTGGGTGGGGCTGGCGGGTAAGCCCTGGGTGTCGGCCGTGTGGCCTGCTGCTCTCCTCCCTCCCGTCCATGTTGCACTTCGATTTTAACCCTTTAAAAACCTTAATAATGCTTCTAACTTGCTGCTTTTAGAAACGGACTTCAAGTCGGGCCCCGCTCTTTAAGTGTTAAGGTCTGGGAATAGTCAGGACCCGCCACTAGGACAGGCCCTTAAAATTGTCCTAATTTTACCTTCGGCCATTGCATTTTTGATGCTCCTTCATCAATACATTAAAAAAAAACTACTCCATATCGTATATCAATTTAAACAGAATCAGTCGCAAGAAAAGTACATCCAAAGCGGTAAAATATGCAAACACATGTTGACCTCTGACCGTTTTGGTGAGGTTGGTCTTCATGGTTGTTAGTAGGTTGGGCCCTATAATTAGGGGTTGGGTTTGAGAGGGATCTGCCTTGTGGTGGGCCGATCGGCTGTTCTGCAGACGATCCCATTTTCTTATGTTCTTACAATCACAGCAAGACGGAGATTGTGGTGTTGCTGTCTGTACATTCACGATTTTTAAGAAAGGGGGGGGAGGGGGGATCCTGTCTTCCTCATCTTAGCTCCATTATTATTGAGATTTTGAGGTCCATGGTTGTGCCATTAGCTTTGGTGATTTTAAAGCTATTTTCGTTCCATTTAGGTTGTCGGATTTTATCCGGGCGGAGCGATAGCTAACTTGCATTAAGAAGGCTGATCCTAGAATCCGATGCGTTTAATTCGAGGGTTCAATGTGGATCAGATTTAAGTGTTGCTCGAGTGGTACTGTAGGAATTTGTGATCATGCGATTTATTGTAGGTTTGAACAACAATTAGAGTTAGTTTGAGGGGCTTTAAAACGTGATCAGATTTTTAGTGGTCCTCGAATTAAACTGTAATGATTGGATAACCTATTGTGAATTAAGGTGTTAGTTTTGGAGTGCTAAAAAATAATAAATCAGATTTCAGTGGTTCTCGACTGCACTGTAGGAACTGGACATGGTGGGTTGGGTGTAAATGGGGTTGGGTTTTCGAGGACTCAAAACGGGGACAGATTTAGTGTATCCAAATTCTACTGTAGGAATTTTAAATAGACCGCCGTCTATCGTATTGTGAAAAACTTGTTTTATTCCCTTCGGTATAATGTGGATAGGGCCTATGTAGGTTTGTGTATAAAAGTGTTGGCACCCACCTGCTTTGCAATGATTTGTGTAGCCTCCCCCCCCCCTCCCCTTTCCTGGTGTGGGGGGATGTGGTGGTGAGAGTTTTCTCTGTGTCAGCGGGTGGTGGTCAGGGGCGAACAGTTTTTCATTAATATTAATTACCCTGGATGATGCCTTGATACCCCCCGGACCCGATGTATATTCTCTCTCTCCCTCCCTCTCATAACTCTCATAGCTCTCTCACTCCTCTCACAGCGCGCAAACGGGGGGGGGAGAGACGTAGACACTATTAATATCTGTTTACCATTTACTTGGATTGCACATCATTATTTCAACCTTTGGTTTTGTATCCATATTGGGCACATTTGAACTATTTAGGCAGTCTCGAGTCGGCCACTGTCCCCATTATGGGGTATGTGCGCTGAGTATTTTACATAACATAACATTATCAAGTCAATATATTTCTTCGTATTATCAACAGAGTGAAAAAACAAATTGGTTTACAAGCTTAAACACACAATTCTATAGTGAACTCATGATATACATCTGATCTGGTTGCCTGATGTCCTTTTTGGCATTAAAGCTGTGATTGCTATATTGGGCATTCACTCCCCTCAGCTGAACGAAACTTACTGGCACCATGAACGAAGGACTGTGAAACTTATAGGCACACCGTCCCCTCCAGCTGAACGAGAGCTCACTGGCACCATGAACGAAAGGAGCGTGTGAACCCCCCTTGCACTCCCTGGGTCCAGCAACTGTAGAGCTGACAAGGGCCCTCTTGGGTCCGCTAAATGGTTATCATTTATATCACTCACTATATCCTTGATCTGGCCGTAAGTTAGGTGTCCAACGCGATGAGCAATTTGTTTTTCGTAATATATTATGAGGCTCTTGCACATT
>CM064526.1:10403696-10448380 GCA_032716605.1 Paralithodes platypus | reverse complement strand
CTATGTAACCTACTATGGGTTTCAGAGGCCGTGTGGCATTATTTTTCGGGAATAACTTATTAACCCCTCTTTGGCGGGGCCCGACTTAAGGCGGTCTAGAGAACCCCTACCTAATGAGCCGGGCCCGCCTTAAGTTGTATGCGATGTTGAGCACATAATTGACTCCGAGAGAGTCCGAGCGGTGGGAGGAGCGTAGGTTGGCTCTGACCGTTCGGCACGGCTCCCACGCGCCGCGACTGGCCCCACCTCCACACACATCCACACCCACTGCCTCCCTAGACAGGGAAATATGTAAGGAAATTACCGTATTTTAGGGATTTTTTCTTCGTGTTGCACGATCGTTGCAAGACAACCCGTGCTCGTAGAAGGATGGTTCAGGTGTCATTGGAAAGCTCAATTAACGCCCTTTCACGGATACATAATTGTATTACGCTCTGGCTCTTCTTTATGCATGAAAAAGAGCATGGAATGAAGCTCGTTTAGGGTAAATATGCCCGCTGGGCAGGTAGTAGAAGTTATTAACCTAGCCGCTTGTGGAGTGTTAACAAACAGTTGGATCAGTATGATATTTTGACACAGGTTTTTTTACACCGTCCCCTAATTTTTGTCAATATAGTGCATTACCAAAAGTGTAGAAATAAGCCACTTGTCCCTGTGTCATGAGGTCAAAGTCCCACATTAATGACTAAGAAACGGACAAGGCTACCGTGGCTTACGTGTGAGAACCACCAAACCATTATTGCTCCTCCATCAAACACGGTAGTTATCAGCCACCACCCAACCCTAGTATCGCCTTTAAATTCAAGTTATCTGTCAATATCAAGTATAAATATACAAACAGTATGTACAGTATTTTTGTATATTTATACTTGATATTGACAGATAAAGGTGATAATAGGGTTGGGTGGTGGCTGATAACCACCGTGTTTGATGGAGGAGCAATAATTGTTTGGTGGTTCTCACAGGTAAGCCACGGTAGCCTTGTCCGTTTCTTAGTCATTAATGTGCGACTTTAACCTCATGACACAGGGACAAGTGGCTTATTTCTACACTTTTGGTAATGCACTATATTGACAAACATTAGGGAACAGTGTGAAAAAAGCTGTGTCAATATATCATACTGATCCAACTGTTTGTTAATAAGTTATTCCCGAAAAACGATGCCACACAGCCTCTGAAACCCATAGTAGGTGGGTATTTTTTGTATGTGGTGAAGTCTACGGAAGTCTACCCAGGCTTAGCCGAAAGCCTCGTTCATACGCAAGACTATGTCAAAACATCCTTAGCCGTCTTTGGCCGACTTTTACGAATTTTTGGGTCGTCGCCATGCTTAGGTGTGTTGGTTAAATTGTAAATAGTCATGTAAAGTAATTGTAAAGTCGGCAAAAATAGTATGGTGCCAATTTGAGGTTTCACACTTGCAGGACTTTGCACCAGACTTTGCGAAACACACGGTCAGTTTAACCCTAGTCTAGCGTTTTTTTTTTGGCTATTTTGGGCATATTCAGGCCCTCCTGAATGATCAATCAGGGTATCTGCATGAAAGGAAATGTATTCAGCAAAAAACTAGGCGCTACAAGCTTCAAAATGAGACCAGAACGAGCTACGTAGCACTCGTCGTTTTGATGCAGTGGTACCACCAACATGGGAGTTTAGCGTATAGCGGCATATTTTTTCCAGCTACACTCACTACTCTGCCGGCCTCTCGAGAACAGAGGGAGCGTGAGTCAGTGGGCGGCGGTAAGCCCTGGGTGTCGGCCGTGTGGCCTGCTGCTCTCCCGGCCATTTGCACTCGATTTTAACCCTTTAAAAACCTTAATAATGCTTCTAACTTGCTGCTTTTTAGAAACGGACTTAAGTCGGGCCCCGCTCTTTAAGTGTTAAGGTCTGGAATAGTCAGGACGCCACTAGGACAGGCCCTTAAAATTGTCTAATTTACTTCGGCTTTGCATTTTGTCTCCTTCATATACATTAAAAAAAAACTACTCCATATCTATATCAATGTAACAAATCAGTCGCAAGAAAAGTACATCAAAGCGGTAAAATATGCAAACACATGTTGACCTCTGACCGTTTTGGTGAGGTTGGTCTTCATGGTGTTAGTAAGTTGGGCCTATAATTAGGGTTGGGTGTGAGAGGGATCTGCCTTGTGTGGGCCGATCGGCTTTCTGCAGACTCCCATTTTCTTATGTTCTTACAATCAAGCAGACGAGATGTGGTGTTGCTGTCTGTACATTCACGATTTTTAGAAAGGGGGGGGAGGGGGGAGTCTTCCTCATCTTAGCTCCATTATTATTGAGATTTTGAGTCATGTGTCCCATTAGCTTGGTGATTTAAAGCTATTTCGTTCCATTTAGGTGTCGATTTTATCCTGGCGAGCGATAGCTAACTTGCATTAAAGAAGGCTGATCCTAGATCCGATGTGTTAATTCGAGGGTTCAATGTGGATCAGATTTAGTGTTCTCGAGTGTACTGTAGGAATTGTGTATGCGATTTATTGTAGGTTGAACAACAATAGAGTTAGTTTGAGGGCTTAACACGGATCAGATTTAGTGTCCTCGAAGTAAACTGTATGATTGGATAACCTATGTGAATTAAGGTGTTAGTTTGAGTGCTAAATAATAAATCAGATTTAGTGTTCTCGACTGCACTGTAGGAACTGGACATGTGGGTTGGGTGTAAATGGGTTGGGTTCGAGGACTCAAAACGGGACAGATTTAGTGTACCAAATTCTACTGTAGGAATTTTAAATAGACCTCCGTCTACGTATTGTGAAAAACTTGTTATCCTTCGGTATAATGTGGATAGGCCTATGTAGGTTGTGTATAAAAGTGTTGGCCCCACTGCTTGCATGATTTGTTACCCCCCCCCCCCTCCCCTTTCCTGGTGGTGGGGGATGTGGTGGTGAGAGTTTCTCTTGTGTCAGCGGTGGTGGTCAGGGGCAACAGTTTTCATTAATTACCCTGGATGATGCCTTGATACCCCCGGGACCCGATGTATATTTCTCTCTCCCTCCCTCTCATACTCTCATACTCTCTCACTCTCTCCCACTCCCAAACGAGAGACTGAGACACTATTAATATCTGTTTACCATTTACGTGGATTGCACATCATTATTTCAACCTTTGTTTTGTATCCATATTGGGCACATTTGACTATTTAGGCAGTCTCGAGTCGGCCACTCCCCATTTATGGGGTATGTGCCTGAGTATTTACATACATACATTATCAAGTCAATATATTTCTTCGTATTATCAACAGAGTGAAAAACAAATTGTTTACAGCATTAACACACAATTCTATATGAACTCATGAGATACATCTGTTGCCTGATGTCCTTTGCATTAAAGCTGTGATTGCTATATTGGGCATTCACTCCCCTCAGCTGAACGAAACTTACTGGCACCATGAACGAAGGACTGTGAAACTTATGGCACACTCCCTCCAGCTGAACGAGACTCACTGGCACCATGAACGAAGGACTGTGAACCCCCTGGCACTCCCTGGGGCCAGCAATGTAGAGCTGACAAGGGCCCTCTTGGGTCGCTAAATGGTTATCATTTATCACTCAACTATATCCTTGATCTGCCTAAGTTAGGTGTCACGCGATGAGCAATTTGTTTTTCGTAATATATTGAGGCTCTTGCACATTGGCATCGGAAACTAAACTGAAGGTAGATTACGCTAGGTGGCTGAATTCTGAATCGACATAAATTTTGAAGCTGCCAGATTCCAATTCAACCTGTCCCAAAGAAGGGTGACCGCTCTCAACCCTCCAACTATCGTCCAATTGCTCTTATCTCTTGTCTTTCTAAACTTTTTGAAACTATTCTTGCTTCCAAATTTCTTAAGCATTTCTCTTCTCATAATCTGCTCTCAGACCGCCAGTATGGCTTCCTTAAGGGTCGCTCTACTGGTGATCTTATTTCATATCTTACTAACTCTTGGTCATCCTCCTTTCGGGACTTCGGTGAGACTTTTTCTATTGCACTAGACATATCGAAAGCCTTCGATAGAGTCTGGCATAAATCTTTAATTTCTAAACTACCCTCCTTCGGTTTCTATCCCTCCATCTGTGCCTTTGTCTCTAATTTCCTTTCAGGCCGTTCCATAGCTGCGGTTGTGGACGGCCATTGTTCACTTCCTCACCCTATAAACTCCGGTGTTCCTCAGGGCTCTGTCCTATCTCCTATTCTCTTTCTAATTTTTATAAATGATCTCCTTAACTGTACCTTAATTCTCATCCATTCATACGCAGACGACTCAACCTTACACTACTCCATTAGTTTTTCAGAACGCCCCAGCCAGCAATCCCTCAACGACAAACATAATGAAGCCATAGAACTCTTAAATTCTGATCTAAATACTATTTCCAATTGGGGCAGAGAAAACCTTGTTAACTTTAATGCTTCCAAAACCCAATTTCTTCATCTATCTACCCGTCAGGATCTCCCAGCGGACTATCCCTTATTCTTCAACAATACAAAAATCAACCCTTCATCTTCTCTCAATATTCTTGGTGTCTCTTTTTCTTCTGCTCTCATTTGGAAGGACCATATTACCAGTCTTGCTAAGGCAGCCTCCCAGAAGCTGGGTGTGCTCAACCGCCTTAGGGGGTTCTTTTCCCCTGCACAGCTTCTTGCTCTGTACAGGGGCATAGTGCGCCCTTGTATTGAGTATTGTTCACATGTGTGGGGAGGTTCCTCTCACACCGCTCTCCTAGACAAAGTTGAAAGGAAGGCCTTTCGTATCATTAACTCCCGTCCACTCACCAACTCTCTGCAATCTCTCTCTCTCCGCCGCAATGTTGCATCTCTCTCGCTATTCTATCGCTACTATAATAATCAGTGTTCCTCAGAGCTATCCCAGTGCATACCACCTCCTTTACGTAGGGCACGTGGTACCCGTCTTGCAACTCAATCCCACCCCTACTCTGTGCAACTCTCCAACCCAAGAGTGAAACGTTACTCTCAAACTTTCTTCTACTCAACATCTGAGCTCTGGAACTCTCTCCCAGAATCAGTCTTTCCCTCTTCCTATGACTTAAATTGCTTCAAACTCCGTGTGTCCAGGCATTTTGGCTCGAACGTCCCTTAATTTTGGCCTTGTCACTCTTTCAACTATGGGGGAGGCACTCGCTATAGGCAGTTATGCCTTTTGCCTCCCTCAATCACATAGAAAAAAAAAAAAAAATTGACCGTAACAATTGACTTAAAAATAGCTCATGTGACATCACCCTAACACTCTCAACTCTTCCACTGGTTCCTTTCGGAACTATGATGATTCAACTACGGTGATCTAACAACGGAACCAGTAGGTCTCAACTAATGCAAATACAACTGATAGTTAATTTTATTAAGGTCAAGTTTGGTTAGGATTTGAAAATGGCACTGGGTTAGTCGACTCGTATTAAATTGACAGTCTATTAGATCTACTGAGATATACTTTGTTATCAACATTAGATAAAATATATTAGTGTCATGTTTTAATTATATTATGTCTTCCTATGAAAAGAAGACGATTTCTCACGATGTAAATGTAATGTTAAAGATGCATATTATTCGACATCGCGTAAAATGATCGCGCATGCGCACATCGTAATCCTTTGCTGATTAGCCTAACTCAGCTCTCTCTGTACATTTACAACAGAGGAAGCTATCTTTAACCCTTGCAGTACCGGTGATATCCTTTTCATTATATTCTGGCAACTATTAGACGATTTTATTCCATTTAAAAATGACCTCCAGCAGGCAAGAAGCTTCGAACTATCTCACTTAACCCTCTGTACTACCACAAATCCTTCCTAAACTACACAAAGTCGTCTCAATATAGCTAAGACACAATTAAAAGGACGTCACCGGTACAGAAGGGGTTGATTTGATTCTACTTTCATGTTTTCCACTCGTGTTTGGGATTAAGAGGTAATTTGTGGATATTAGGGATACTTTAAAGCCTTATACAGGGTTTTTACAAACCTTCTTTAGTACCGACGTCGTCTTTGTAGTTTTCTTCTAGCTCTATTTAGACGATTGTGTGCAGTTTAAGAAGGATCTGTGGTAATACAACGGGTTAAGTGAGATAGTTCGATGCCCGTTAATTGCTGGAGGCCCTTAGTAAACTGAATACAATCATCTAACAGTAGCCATAACAAAGTAAAACGACATCGCCGGTACAGAAGGGGTTAAGCATTAAGTGTCGTATGTTCATCAATCATACTGACATATCCTAGTTGTTCATTCTGTCACATAATAATGCCATGCCCTTCAAGTGGAGTTGAACATTCCGCCCATGAATATATTGTATCTTGGACAAAACTTAGTGCAATATTAATCATGTCCTCCAATATCCTTTAACAAAGCATAATGGCTCAGGTGTTCATAGTAGCCTACACTCTCCATTTATTTCAACATACTCACGGATGTGCGTATATATTTGTTTATTTAATCATCTTTCTATATGTTGTTTTTATTATCCTCCATAGACCTCCATCAAGCGTAAAAGAACACCCCCTAGACCCCCCCTTCAAGATAAGTTTGTACATTTTTCGATAGAGAAATGTCCCGGCCAAAGGCCGGTTTCTCTTACCACAGGAAAAAATCGACACCTAAATGGTACGAAAGGTCTTAAAATTGACAACGAAATGGGACGAAAGATGTTACAATCGCCAAACTAATGGTTCGAACGTCTAAAAATCTCACAACTAATGGGGATAAACATGAGGAAGAAGGGGGCCAGAAAACCCAACCCTCCCCTATTAATTATATTGGAAAAGGAGCTTATTGTTAACTTTTCTGCTACATTTGCCGGTTTTTCTCGTGTCAGTAATTCTGTTTGTCAGCCACTCAGTGGTGTTTTCTGACAAGCACTCCTCCACTTCATAATTTCAAGGTGTTTTCTATTTTGTCACCCCAGTCATCTATTCTAATAAAAAATACACCGCAAATAAAATATTTACCCTTTCAGTACCGGTGTTGTCCTTTTAACTTTATTCTGGCTACTATTGGACGATTGTATTTAGTTTTAAAAGGGCCTCCAGTAATTAACAGGCGTCCAACTATCTCGCTTAACTCTTTTTACTACGACAGATCCTTCTTAAAATGTACAAAATAGTATAAATGTAGAAAGAACAATATTTAATAAGACGTCAGACACAATACATTTAATAAGACGTCAGACACAATACATTTAATAAGACGTCAGACACAATACATTTAATAAGACGTCAGACACAATACATTTTGTTTTGTCTCATCATTCATGCTTCCGACAGACTGAATAGCCAACTATTTATGTTTCTATGTTAGAACGTTTGATTTTTTGTTTTAAATAAACCGATAATACAATATTTCGTAGCGAGGCCATGAATATTCCTTCCTCTCACTTAAACATTAGGCCTACCATAGCGGGGTTGGGAATATGAACATGATTAGATTAATATCCAGTATTCGAGAATGGATAATAAGTCGTAGGCGTGTGCATAAACCTTAAACCGTCCTGGTGGTGTAATGGTTAAGGTGGTAAAAATCTGTGTGTGATAACCCAGGTTCGAATCCCGGTGGATCACATATATACTTTAATTGATATCATTGGGGGTGTTTGGTGTTGTGGTGAAATTAATAAAAATATAGATAATGAACAAAACAGCAATGCATGTATAACTGATAATGTCATTCAATATATAATTTTCGGTAGGAAATATATAGTACTGTTCAGTTATTAGTAGATTAATTGGGCTTACCATCGAGACATGCTAAGAATACATTTTCTTAGAATATATACAGTATCTTCGGAAAAATATGACAATGTTGTAATGCAGGTAGATTTAATGATGATGGTGTGTGTGTTAAGATTCTCCCTTCCCACATACCCAAAGCTTAATATTATATAATAATGTTCACAACACAGTAATATGCACCACTATCTGTGATAAAAGCCTATATCACATTATCAACAGAAGACCCGTGCATGGAAGCCCTCTACAACAGTGATTGATGTTCCTAAACCCCATAACGTGATGGGGGGATCCTGGTGCAAGATGGGTATTACCACTCACTCGTTGATTACAGCCGAAGGTATATTTACGGTATCGTTCCCGGAAACTATTATTCCTGCCCTTCATCTATTATGAAGCGGGTCGTAACTCTCATTAAAGCGTTGACATCAAATAGTACTGCTGGGAAGATTAATAGTATTGCTTTGATGACAACGAACTATATCAAAGATGTAGATTAAAGCGTGACAGTGTGAAACAATATTTCTTTATATCTAACTATAATTCATGATACGCTGCATATAGATAGATACAAAGATTGCTAGAACGATAGATGGAAAATATACTATTATATATATATGAGAGAGAGGGAAGAGTTACATAGATAAGTAGACAGATAGCAACCTTTTATGCCCATCACTCCACTAAAAAAATCGCAAATTCAATATCTGACGCATGATCTACCCATACAATTTAACAAACAAATATATCCCCAACATTTTCTCTGAACCAATGGTAGCGGAAAATTACCAATACAGTGATTTAGTAGGACAAATTATCAGCATGGATTCTTCACAGATAATATATGGATTTCATTTTAATTGTGTCAATGATAGTGGAGAGTTCTTTGAAAGTTACATTGAAACCATCAAAATGTTCAATAACATGTCTAATGCAAATAGAGACGAGTATAATAACATACAAAAATAAATAAAATATATTTGATTTATATTTATTATTATAGCACAATCAACGAAATAAGCATACACCTAAGTTGTCTCTTTAACTCCTTCAGCACCATGACGCCGTTTTGCCATTGATCCTGGCTATAATTAGATTAAGGCATGCAGTTTAAGAAGGACCAGTGTCATTAAGAGGGTTTATGGAGATCGTGGAGGTAGATTATAAACTAAAGAAAATTGTCTAATGGTAATCAGAATAAAATGACAATAATATTACGTAATGGTGTTGAAGGGGTTAATGGTTTTCGATCCATTTTGGAAATCAATGTAACAGTGGCGCAGCAATTGTTCTTTGGTGCATGATATTGATTCTTATTTATTATTATTAATTTTTGTCAACTATGTACACATAATGGGAAAACAAATATTCGGTAGATTCCCTTTTCAGTTCTCCGTAATGCACAAAGCACTCTTCATTAGTAATTTCGTTAAATGGATATATAAAACATTGATATACAAATTTAAGGTTAATTATGATAAAAGTCAATATGTAAACTACTATCCCACGTTCGTTTAGCCTCCACCCCCCCCCCCCACCCCCCTATAAATGAATAAATATAAAATACATAAATTATATATATATATATATATATATATATATGTACCAACAGATAGAGGGTGTGGCGATGGGCAGCCCCCTTGGTGTACTCTTCGCAAATTTCTTAATGGGCGCCATCGAGGAGGACCTCCTAGCAACCCACCGCCCCTCCATCTACTGCCGTTCCGTCGATGACATCTTCGTGCGGGTGAAGGACATCGCAGAACTACAAGAGCTTCAGCAACGCTTCATCACAGCATCAGGACTCAACTTCACTTATGAGGAGACTACTGAAGGAAAACTACCCTTCCTTGACATCCTAGTCACTAACTAAGAAACAGGTTTCAAAACTACTGTCTACACGAAGCCCACGAATAATGGACTCTGCCTCAACGGTAAAAGCGAGTGCCCTAAAAGATACCACATCTCCACCATCTCAGCCTACATCAGGATGGCACTCTCTCACTGTTCCTCCTGGCAAGACACCCACTACCAACTCAACCGCCTTACACAAGTCCTCATAAACAACGGCTACTCCAACTTTGACGTTGACAAAACCATCAAGAAACACATACAAAAATGGTACAACAATGAAGCCCCCAACACCACCAAACCAGAGGACATCAACATTTTCTATAAAAAACTACAGGTCTTCTGAACATAAAACAGATGAAGCTGTCATAAGAGATATCCTGAAGAACGTCCATCCCACCAACACTGACAGCAAAATCAAATTAATCATATATTATAAATCTCCCAAAACCTCCCAACTTGTACTACGCAATCGCCCCGCCAATGATAAAAAACATCTGATCCTGGATCATGTGGTATACCAACACTCTTGTACCCACGGGGACTGTGGACCCCGTATAACGTATATCGGCATGACTCAGACTCGCTTGTACCCACGGGGACTGTGGACCCCGTATAACGTATATCGGCATGACTCAGACTCGCTTGAGCTGTCGTCTTACCCACGGGGACTGTGGACCCCGTATAACGTATATCGGCATGACTCAGACTCGCTTGAGCTGTCGTCTTACCCACGGGGACTGTGGACCCCGTATATCAGCATGACTCAGACTCGCTTGAGCTGTCGTCTTACCCACGGGGACTGTGGACCCCGTATAACGTATATCGGCATGACTCAGACTCGCTTGAGCTGTCGTCTTACCCACGGGGACTGTGGACCCCGTATAACGTATATCGGCATGACTCAGACTCGCTTGAGCTGTCGTCTTACCCACGGGGACTGTGGACCCCGTATAACGTATATCGGCATGACTCAGACTCACTTGAGCTGTCGTCTTACCCTCCACCTTCAATCTGGCTCCATCAATAATCATTAAAACAGCCCAGGCCATCCTAAACTAACTCTTAAAGATCTAGATACCAACACCTTCATATTAGATAATGAATCCGACCCCAGATGCCTCCCAATCTTTGAAGCTATCTATATACAAGCACTCAACCCTACACTTAACAACCAGACCTTGGACCTCCCCACAGCAAGGAGATCCTACCCCCACAGACACTGCAGCGCGCGGCTAGCAGTAACCAACCAACCATAGACGCAGATCGCCGACTAAGCCCCGCCCACCTGTGCAGATTAAGACGCGATGAGCTATTAGGATCCCTAATATAAACCTTCTAGTTTGTTTCCCTTCTATATTCTATATCATAACCACTTGTGTGAATATGGCTAATGATATAGCTGAAACGTTACAACTTCCTACAACCCAATAACCCGCTGATAACTTCGGTTCCCTTCTATATCAACTAAATGACCATCAACGCAAAATTGCAAGAGAAATTGAATCTCTAAATAAAAAAATATATAAATGCTAACTTGTTGCTATTTTTGTAAAAAATATACTACCTGGCTACACTTGCTTCCAAATATATATATATATATATATTTTTACTTCTGGTTTTAAAGGGCTTTCAGAACCAGAAGGCCCCAAGCGCCACTGCATCAAAATGGATTTAAGGATACCAGGGCCCACACGAGGCCTTTTTCCGATGTTCCCGCACAGCGGCACTTGCGCCCTTCTGGCTCTGAGGCCCTCAATATACAGAACATATATATATATATACAGTATATATTTTTATATATACTGTATATATATATATATATATATATATATATATATATATATATAATATATGATTTAATGAAGTAGACGTGCCGTTTTGCCCAAAATTAAAACGGCATACCCAACTCTGCAATGGGTCACCTACTATTACTACCATTGCTTCTAATGTCAACTAAACTAACTTAACCTATCAAATGCGGGGCGAGTTGTTTTCTCCCCTAGAACGCCATCATCATTGCTTGGGGGGGGGGGGGGGGGAGAGGCTGGTGGAGGGCCGAGGGAGGGGGAGAGGGGGCAAAACCATTTCTTTAACCTAAAATCAAAATTATTGCACTAATTTAAAAAGAAAAAAATATAATTACCCTCGCATTCACGCACCGAATGTTCGTGTGAAGTTTAGTGAAAATCTGTCGAATGGTCTAGGAGGAGTTTTCGGACAGACAGACAGACAGACAGACATTTCGGCCGGCATGTACCACTATATGGGGGCGATACCACTCTGCTTATGCAGAGTTGATAAATTAGACGTGCTGTTTCGCCCAAAATCAAAACGGCATACCCAACTTTGCGAAGGGTTACCATCATCACTAATATTACCACCATTATTACTACTACTATCATCATCAATACAATTGCCACCATCATCACTAATACTATCATCATCACTAATATTACCACCATCATCACTACTACTATCATCATCACTACAATTGTCACCTTCTAATGTCAACTAAACTAAGTCAACCTAACAAATGCGGGCGAGTTTTTTTTTGTTTGCCCCCTGAACTTTTTTTTTTTTTTTTTTTTTCTATGTGATTGAGGGAGGCAAAAGGCATAACTGCCTATAGCGAGTGCCTCCCCCATAGTTGAAAGAGTGACAGGGCCAAAATCAAGGGACGTTCGAGCCAAAATGCCTGGACACACGGGAGTTTCAAGCAATTTAAGTCATAGGAAGAGGGAAAGACCGATTCTGGGAGAGAGTTCCAGAGCTCAGATGTTGAGTAGAAGAAAGTTTGAGAGTAACGTTTCACTCTTCTATGGCGTTCTGTGTGAGTATGCCCCTATGGGGCACACACAGAACACCATCATCATTGCTTGGGAATAGGTACAGAGTGGGGGGTGGGGGTCCTGAGGGGGGGGGGGGGGGGGGGGGGGGGGGGGGGGGGCGCTGGTGGGAGGGGGGGGGGGGCAAAACCATATTTTTGACCTAAAATCATAACTATTGCAAAAATTCTACATAAGTATATTGCACAATACCATTTATGATAATTATGATACCTTATCCCGTGAGCTATGCTCTTTAATATCAGCTGGCACACACTCTTCAATACAAACACAGGTGGGTGATTCAGGAGGAGAGGGAGATGAGAGATTAATTCCCTCGATAATATTATTTTAATTTCACACTTGTCTTGTGGGGAGCGCGAGGTTGTGGGGGTGGGGGAGGGGGGGAGTGTCAGTTATACATGGAGGGAGACTATTATGGTTACTGATAGATTAGTATGGTGTTTCAGGTATGCTATTATCTATCTAACGTAAACATGAACGTAAAGGAAGTATCTCTATATTATAATATATATATACCAAGTATATCTTAAAAATACCTGTGAGCTACTAAATTATGTATACTCCCACCCGGACTCAAACCACCAATAGTCAGGACGAGTGTCCATGCTTTAATACACTACACCATGGCGTGATAAAGGATGTTTAACCTTTCCCTATTTATATTAAGGAGAAGAGAAATCCTACCAGGAAAATGTATTTCAATTCAACACAAGTCGTAGGATCCATATGCCATTATACCATACAGGGTTATAGAGATTTCATTTAATTCTCGCCCAGCCAAACAAGAGCTTCATTAATATAAAGAGTGTGTGTGGAGACATGCTGAGGTATGGTGGTGAGATAGATAGTGATTGAATCGGTATGGAAAATGTGTAAAATACCATGGGAGAAGAGAAGTGCTCCTGATGACTGTAAGACAGGATTAATAGTTCCATTGTATAAGGTTAAAGGGGAGAGAGGAGTGTGTGGTAATCACCGGGGGATATGTCTTCGAATTGTAATAGGGAAGATGTACAGTAGGGTAGTGACCGAGAGAGTGAGAGCGATAACGGAGAAATGGGTAGGTGAGGATCAGGGCGGGTTTACGAAGGGAATAGGGTGTGTAGAGTAGACCTAAGAGGGAGGACAGCCAAGAAGTCCTAACGAGCAATACGCCAGCCCCAACTCTAAAAACAATGCCAACTTCATCAGCACGTGTGGCTCCATACAAATTACTAACCAAGTCTCCCCTTCAGTCCAGTTTTCTTTGACCCCCTCCACCCCGTTCTCTCTTTCCACCACAGGTTAAGTCAAGCACGTCCGGCATGATTGGCTATGATGTGATGGAAAGAGAACGGGATGGAGGAAAAAACAAACACTGGAGTGAAGGAGAGACTTGGTTAAAGGGAGATTTTCACCTAAGTTTTTTTTTGTGACTCACTTCTCCCTCATGTTTAGCCTCGTTAGTGTTGACATTTTAAGACATTCGCCGCATTAGTTTGGTTATTTGAAGACCTTTCACCCCATTTCTGTTAATTTTAAGTAATTTCATGCCATTTAGGTGTCGATATTTTCCTGGCAAGCGATATCGAGCCTGTAATTTAGGAGGAACATGCCTTCAGCCATGACATTCTTCTACCGAAAAATGTACACATTTATCTTGAAGGATTCTTGGGAGAATTTTTTAAAGGTTGATGGAAGTCGAGAGAGCAAACTAAAATAAAATAAAAAAAACTTTAATAATTTGTATGGCTGCCACACATGCTCTTGGCTTTGGTCTTGGTGTTGGGGCTGGTGTAGTGCTGGTGAGGACTTCTTGGCCGTCCTCTCTCTTAGGTCTTGGTAGAGATATATGCATTTAATTTCATGTGTTTTGTACACAAGATCGGTCTCATTTCATGATTTGTTACTGTACACATATCGCAATGATTTAAGTAGTATATAAGTTTGTTTAAGTAGTATATAAGTTTGTTTATTCTGTGAAAAATTGTCCATGTGAAAATATTTTTATGTTTTTACTAATGCATATAACTGTCGAGTGTTTGTTCGTAAGGAAAGGTGCAGTATAATACAATATTGGCAAAACTGTATGAGACTCAAGTTAAAGTCAGAAAAACGCCAGTATTTTTAATAACGATCATTATTATTATTATTTGATTTGTGTTTAGTTTTAGTGTTATTGCTGAAGTTAACATTAAGTGACATATTTCCAAGTAGCTTTGGTTGTCAACTGTGGAGGGTGTATAGTCATGTAAGCCCTGTAAGTGAGACAGTTTCCCCAGGGACCAGGGTGCTGCCAGCTGCTCTCACGCTCCCTGCAACCTCCAGGCTCACACACTCTTTATTGGCAAAGTTTGGCCACTGAAGATGGCGTAAGACTTGCCGAAACGTTTGGCCTCCCCTGATGATGTCTGTCCCAATAAACGTGTTGTTTGTTTCATCCCTGGTACTACTGTTTACTCTTGAAAAGCAATGCATCTCTAAAAGTATAGGAAATCCTTCATGTATTAGTAATTCGGGCCGGCAAATCCTGTTTAAAAGATACCATAATTCACCCAATGTAGGATTCTTCTCGTTCCCTTTCACCTCCTAACCAGACTTCTTTATTGGTGGTGGCAGGTGACTTGTGAGGCCTCTCTACTGCCACCCCCTTCAGGAGACAAGAGCCTTTCCTCCTTCCTCAACACCTGCCGGGACAGACTTCAAGGCTAACACCGACTTTGACCCCTTCAACACCATGACACGTTTTAAGGGGTGGGGGGGGGGGGGGGAGATATTTGTTTTTACTGTCCCCCTTTCTCCCTCATGTTTAGCCCCATTAAGTTTTAAGACTTTCGCCCCATTAGTTTCTCAATATTATGACCTTTCGTGCAATGTAGGTGTCAATCTTTCTTTTGGCGAGCGATAGCGAGCATGTAATAAGGTAGTAACCGGCCTCCAGCCGGGATATTTTTCTATCGAAAAATGTACAAATTTATCTTGAAGGGGGTCTTGGGTTTTTTTTAAAAAGTTTGATGAAGGTCTAGCGAGGACAACAAAATTATATGATATACAAATAAATAATCAGGTAGATCCACCCAACCCCTTTAACCTTTGATTCTGCACTGTTAGTGGAGCAGATAACTGCAAATTTCAGGAGAATCGTTCATTTCCGGAAACAAGCACCAAATTTGGCACACATACTCCATGGGGATTGCTCTTTTGATAAAACCCGTTAGCCACCTACAAATTCAAGATGGCGGCCATTTTTCAAGATGGCCGCCATTGAATATACAGAAATATTGCATTTCGCAATAAAATCGCAAAGACTTGTCCTATTTGAATGATCTTGGTGTCAAATCATACATTTTTCACTATGTAGAATCCGAATTTGGAACCATGGACTTACTCACTAGCTTCCTTGTACCATAATATCAGTCCCGGAATCCTAATATTCTGCTAAATTAGAGGTTCATGTTACGTTTGACTCGGCTAAAATGCATGGTAGTGTATATCGTAGTAGTGTTAGAGGTTTAGTATGTGTAGCATCTTCCTGTACAAGGCTTCCAAACTGGACATGACACGATGTGGTGGGGGGGGGGGGGACAATGAGAGACTTGCAGCGGAAGGTGTAGAGTAGTAGGTCAGCCCACCATGCTTCACAGAAGAGAGGAAAGCCATTTGAGGTCAGCATTACATCACTTTTGCCTCTGCTGCGAGATCAGGCCCACTCGGTTGCTACAGTCAAGCATGTGATGGACAAGATCAAGGAGAGAGTGGCATTTCTGAACCCCAGTCTGGTGCCAGTCATTGCTGCTGACCAGCCAATATATGCAGTAGCCAAGCAGGTCCAGTGGCACTGGCCTGAAATCTACGGTGAGGACAAGTTCGTCATAATGTTCGGAGGCTTGCATATTGAGATGGCAGCACTGAAGTCCATTGGAACTCTACTCCAGGACAGTGGTTGGACAGGAGCCCTCTTGGAGGCAGGGATAGCATCTCCTGGGACAGCAGATTCATTTCTGACAGCTTCGAGCATCACTAGGACACGATAGATGCACCAGATAACAGCATGCAGTCTGTACAAGCTTCTGAAGGCAGCCCACATGGACTACTCGAAAGAGACAGATGAACAACCCAAAGAAGTGCCTAGCTTCGAAGCTTGGTGTGAGCATCGCAAACTGCAAAGTCCCCAGTTTCATTTCTGGTATATGGTGCTGTCAATGGAACTGGTGATCCTCTTGTTGATCCGATCATTCAGGGAAGCCAACTTCTTCCTGTACTGTCAGTCACTGGCCGAGCTGATACCGTACTTCTTTGCCAACAACAATGTAAACTATGCACGGTGGCTTCCGATCCACTACAGAGACATGGTGACCCTGGAACAGAAGCATCCTCAGCTGGCTCAGAAGTTCCAGAGTGGAAACTTTGTTGTACACAAATCGAGCCGACAGTTCTCAGCAATGGCTATTGACCAAGCTCACGAGCAGGCCAACGCTGTCATCAAGGCAGACGGGGATGTGATCGGCGTGACTGAAGACCCATCAGCACTGAGAAGATGGATGATAGCTGGTCCTCAAGTCAGCCACTTGGTTGCACAGTATGAAGCAGCATGTGGGACCAAAGAGGGTACTGAACACACCAGCCACCATAAGGAGACAGAACGAGCACAAAGAGTGTTCCTTGAGAAAGTAGAAAAGCTCTCACAAGCCATGACAGATATATGTAATCCTTTCCAGGAGGAGAGTCGGGACCTGCTTACGCTTGATACAAAGGATATTGCTCACCACACTGCCGCCGAGCTGATTGGCACACACCTTGAGAAAGGCAAGGTCCGTTTCCAGGAGTTTATGAAGGGACTGGAAGGGGAAGAAGAATCCACCTTCTATGAACCAATCAAGAAGAACAGGGTTGACTTTTTCCGACAGGTACCAGCCTCTGTTGACTCTTCAAAGCAAAAAGTGCTGAAGGAAGACTGTCAACTGTTCTCCAAGCTGTTCATATCATGCCAGATCAGAGAGTGTGACTTGAAGGAGTTTTTCCGTCATGAGAACCAGTCACATCCTGCTGCCCTCAGTGATGGTGGAAAGCTCCACACCTGTCAGAAATCCCACCTCACTACCATTCTTCAGAGCCAAGTTACAACCCCTGAGGCAGAGCCAGACGCCGACACCATCATCATTGATGGTGCAGCGTTGGTGAACAGTCTGCCCCCACGGAGTTCAAAGACGTTCGAAGAGTACGCAATGCTCGAAGTCCTTCCTAGAATACAAGCTTACTCTACCAAGTACAAGAGAACAGACAATGCGTTTGATGTCTACCGGCCATCTAGTCTGAAAGCTGAAACTAGATCAAAGCGAGGACGCGGGGCGAGACGCAGGGTGACAGGGAAGGGCAAAATTCCCTCAAACTGGCGAAACTTCCTGAGAGAAAATGACAACAAAGCCGAGCTGTTCAACTTTCTGGCTGATAAGATTGCACGTGTGGCCACACCAAATGTGGTCATTGTGACCAAGGAAGAAGATGCTGTCAGCAACCACACTATCAATCTGGCTGGGGTGGCACCGTGCAGTCATGAAAAAGCTGACACGCAGATCTTTGTGCATGCCAGGCATGCACAGAAGCAGGCAGCAAAGTCATCATGGTCAAAGCCAGCGACACAGATGTTGTCGTCATCGCAGTCAGTGTTCTGCAGGCACTTCAGGAGCTAGGTATGCAGCAGTTGTGGGTTGCCTTTGGCCAAGGACAGAACCTGAGGTGGGTTCCTGTACATGACTTGTGTTGCACTCTTGCAGAAAAGAGCAAAGGGATGCTCTTCTTCCATGCCTTCACTGGCTGCGATGTCGTTTCAGCATTCCGTGGCAAAGGAAAGAAGTCTGCTTGGCAAACCTGGGATGTTTGTGATGAGGCTTCCGGTGTCTTCAGCAAACTCAGCCAGTACCCACCGGTAGTTGATGATGAAGACCTGGAGACCTTGGAGAAGTTCGTGGTCATGATGTACGACAGATCCAGCACAGCTGAAGGTGTCGATGATGCGAGGTTGGACATGTTTGCTCGGAAGCAGAGGCCAAAGCAGAGGCCAACCCGAGCAGCACTGAAGCAGCATGTGAAGCGTGTTGCCTACCAGGCGGGTATGCATCTGGAGTCAGTCAACAGTACATCAACCAGAAACGCAGACTCCTGCCAACTGGGGCTGGACCAAGAAAGGAGATCTGTGGCAGATCGTTTGGACAGAGCTCCCACCCATTGCACAGAGTTGCCAGCAGCTGACCAAGTGTGGATGCAAGTCGGAATGCTGCGGTCGGTCGATGTAAATGCTACTGCTTTGGTCTGACCTGCACGGCACTGTGCAGCTGCAGATGCGAGGTTTAGAAGCGTTGTAGTATACTCATCCAGGCAGCAAGACAATAGGTGACAAACAAGTATAGGCCTACTGCCTTCATGTACATCCAATAATATATCTGACTGATGGTGCCTATGATATGGGCACCTTTTACCCTAATTATGATTCCGGGACTGATATTATGGTACAAGGAAGCTAGTGAGTAAGTCCATGGTTCCAAATTCGGATTCTACATAGTGACAAATTTATGATTTGACACCAAGATCATTCAAATAGGACAAGTCTTTGCGATTTTATTGGGAAATGCAATGTTTCTGTATATTCAATGGCGGCCATCTTGAAAAATGGCCGCCATCTTGAATTTTTAGGTGGCTAACGGGTTTTATCAAAAGAGCAATCCCCAAGGAGTATGTGTGCCAATTTTGGTGCTTGTTTCCAGAAATGAACGATTATTCCAGTTATCTGCCCCACTATGTGGTTGTGGTGGGGTGGTATCACAACTGAACTGATAATCCTATATTTCAATTCCAATAGGAAGCTATTAGTAAGGAATGTTTGATATACCTAGTATATTAAGTCTAGCATCAAGTATAATACGAATGTTCTGTTATTATTGATTAACATTCAGATTTAATTGGCTTCACTCGTTCATGGCAAAGGACTAAAGCGAAAATAAGCTTTAACCCCTTCTGTACCGGCGACGTCTTTTGAAGTTTAATCTACCTATATTTAGACTATTTTGTGGAGTTTAAGATGTATCTGTAGCAGTGAAAATGGTTAAGTGAAATAGTTCGAAGTATTTTAGTTGTTGAAGGCCATTTTTAAGCTGAAGAAAATTGACTAATAGTAGCCGGAATAATAAAAAAAATACGTCGCTGGTACTGAAGGGGTTAAAAATGGGCCAGATAATTGCTAGCATTGTTGGTGCTTGCCGTAATGATGTTGAGAGTAACGAAGTACACCGTGACCCAATAATACAACGGGGGGATATTTGGGTTGTGGATTGGCTATCAATTGATCATTAATTAGATTATTGCGCAACTATTTTCAGAGTATCCCTACCGCTCAGTGCATTGATTCAATTTTCGTTGTACGGTATTGCGATAAGCGCTCTTATTCCTCCAGTTTTTATGGCGATCGTAAATACGTGTTAACTCAACACCCATTCCTGTAATTGGTAGTAAACTTCGGGAATAATATATGAGCTCCGTTCATTACGGCGTACATTTGTGCTTAATGTACCGCAGCGGTGTAGAGGGTGGCCCCCACTAGGCTAGCCCTCGCTCCAGATACTGACCCCCTCCATATGGTGGGCTACATCCATGTGTGTTGGAAATTAACCTTGTGTGAAGCTAAATGGCATAATATATGTTTAGTTATATAATATTGTACGAATATATATATATATATAGAGAGAGAGAGAGAGAGCGAGAGAGAGAGAGAGAGAGAGAGAGAGAGAGAGAGAGAGAGAGAGAGAGAGAGAGAGAGAGAGAGAGAGAGAGAGAGAGAGAGAGCGAGAGCGAGAGCGAGAGCGAGAGAGCGAGAGCGAGAGAGAGAGAGAGAGAGAGAGCGAGCGAGAGAGCGAGAGAGCGAGAGAGCGAGAGAGCGAGAGAGCGAGAGAGAGAGAGAGAGAGAGAGCGTGTGCGTGTGTGTATAATATTACGTCTGCATTACAATCACAGTCTTGACCGAGTATTTCATATGCATAAATGAAGTGTCTTATTTTGGTAAACACAAATCGTGATTACTAAAGTATTATCAACCCATTGAGTACCAGCGACATGTTATATATTATTGTAGCTATATTGAGACGATATTATGCAGCTTAGGAATGATCTGTGGTAGTTAAAAGGGATGGTTGAGATAGTATGAAGCCTCATTTATTGCTAGAAGTCTTCCTAAGATGAAAAAAATCGTCTAATAGTGGCCAGAATGTGACAAAAAGGATGTCGCTGGTACTCAAAGGGTTAAGACATACTTGTTTAATGACGGTATGGAAGGGTAATTAAACTGTCCATACTAATATTCCCTTATAAATTATAACTAGTCGTATTAAGAGCAAGACATTTACGGTAGGTATAGAAAAAGCACAATAACTATCAATTTACTCAATAGCTATATATACCACTAGCTGAGGTACCCGGCGCTGCCCGGGACAAGAAAAACAAATTAAACTTATTCTGGCATCCCCTTAATATGCATACCAAGTATGGGCTCTCCATCTTGAACATTGAGGGAGAAGTTTGTGTTGTAGGGGGCTCTGCCTCCTCCCTCCTGGGGGGTGAGGGGACAAGAATGTTTTCGCTTAAGACCAATTCTGGCACCCACTTAGTATGCATGTCAAGTATGGGCTCTCCATCTTGAAAATTGAGGGGAGGGGGGCGAGAGGAATTAGTTGTATTTAAAATCTATGCTGGCACCCCCTTAGTATGCAAGCCAAGTATGAGCTCTTCATCATGAAAACTGAGGGAGTAGTTCGTGAACAAACAGGCACACAGAAAGTGCCTTTTATATACCCTAGTAGATTTCCGGACCTGTGATTTTATATTGTTTAGTTTTGACATAAGCGGTAATCATTCCTCTGGAATCATGTAGCCGCAACTGGCAGATTGTCCATTATATTTATGTCAACAAATATAAGAAACTGGAAAGCCAGGGACGCAGAAACGGGTATCCACAAAATAAAAGGAAAAACACATATCGCGACACTTGGTGCATAATTGTCATGAGTGTCTAACAATGACCGGTGTCCACTTGATTTATCACACGGAATATTTATGAGTGCATTATGAGGTGTGGCTTTATAATAGACATCAAACGCGGCAACTGTAACGGACATTCTCGTAATTCAGTTCCCTCTTTCATCTGTCTTATCTACCGATTATTATTACGTCGATTCATAGACGCTATTCACCAAGTTATACACAGTACACGGTACACTAGTTTCCCAGTCTTTCTTATACACAACAAGTGAACTCTGAAACTCTCTCCCTCAATCAATCTTTCCTTCATCCTAAGACTTAGACTGCTTTAATCTTCGTGTGTCTAGGCATTTTGACCCTAACGTCTCTTGAATTTGACACTACAGCACTGAAATGTACACCACGTCAAACTTAATATTAGTACAATAAACACCCACGCGACACAGTAGATCACCACAGTCTAACACAGAATAACAACACAGTCTAGTCAAGAATAGTAAAGCACAGCCTAACACAGTGAAACAGAGCCTAGTACAGTACAACACAGCCTAGCACAGTACAACACAGCCTAACACAGTACAACACAACCTAGCACAGTACAACACAGCCTAGTACAGTACAACACAACCTAGTACAGTACAACACAGTCTAACACAGTACAACACAACCTAACACAGCCTATCACAGTACAACACAACCTAGTACAGTACAAGACAACCTAGCACAGTACAACAAAGCCTAGTACAGTACAACACAACCTAGTACAGTACAACACAGCCTAACACAGTACAACACAGCCTAACACAGTACAACACAGCTACAACACAGCCTAGTACAGTACAACACAGCCTAATACAGTACAACACAACCTAACACAGTACAACACAGCCTAACACAGTACAACACAACCTAGTACAGTACAACACAACCTAGTACAGTACAACACAGCCTAACACAGTACAACACAGCCTAACACAGTACAACACAGCTACAACACAGCCTAGTACAGTACAACACAGCCTAATACAGTACAACACAACCTAACAGAGTACAACACAGCCTAACACAGTACAACACAGCCTAACACAGTACAACACAACCTAACACAGTACAACACAACCTAACACAGTACAACACAGCCTAACACAGTACAACACAGCCTAACACAGTACAACACAGCCTAACACAGTACAACACAGCCTAGCACAGTACAACACATCCTAGCACAGTACAACACAGCCTAGTACAGTACAGCACAGCCTAACACAGCCTAACACAGTACAACACAACCTAGCACAGTACAACACAACCTAACACAGTGCAACACAGCCTAGCACAGTACAACACACCCTAGTACAGTACAACACAGCCTAACACAGTACAACACAGCCTAACACAGTACAACACAGACTAACACAGTACAACACAGACTAACACATTACAACACAGCCTAACACCATACAACACAGCCTAACACAGTACAACACACCCTAACACAGTACAACACAGCCTAGTACAGTACAACACAGCCTAACACAGTACAAAACAGCCTAGTACAGTACAACACAGCTTAGTACAGTACAACACAGCTTAGTACAGTACAACACAGCTTAGTACAGTACAACACAGCTTAGTACAGTACAACACAGCCTAGCACAGTACAACACAACCTAGCACAGTACAACACAGCTTAACACAGTACAACACAGCCTAACACAGTACAACACAACCTAACACAGTACAACACAGCCTAGCACAGTACAACACAGCCTAACACAGTACAACACAGCCTAGTACAGTACAACACAGCCTAACACAGTACAACACAGCCTAGTTCAGTACAACACAGCCTAACACAGTACAACACAACTTAGTAGAGTACAACACAGCCTAGCACAGTACAACACAGCCTAACACGGTACAACACAGCCTAGTACAGTACAACACAGCCTAACACAGTACAACACAGCCTAACACAGTACAACACAGCCTAGTACAACACAGCCTAACACAGTACAACACAGCCTAACACAGTACAACACAGCCTAGTACAACACAGCCTAACACAGTACAACACAGCCTAACACAGTACAACACAGCCTAGTACAGTACAACACAGCCTAGCACAGTACAACACAGCCTAACACAGTACAACACAGCCTAACACAGTACAACACAGCCTAGTACAGTACAACACAGCCTAACACAGTACAACACAGCCTAACACAGTACAACACAACCTAGTACAGTACAACACAACCTAGTACAGTACAACACAGCCTAACACAGTACAACACAGCCTAGTATAGTACAACACAGCCTAGCACAGTACAACACAGCCTAGTACAGTACAACACAGCCTAGTACAGTACAACACAGCATAACACAGTACAACACAGCCTAACACAGTACAACACAACCTAACACAGTACAACACAGCCTAACACAGTACAACACAACCTAACACAGTACAACACAACCTAGTACAGTACAACACAGCCTAACACAGTACAACACAGCCTAGTACAGTACAACACAGCCTAGTACAGTACAACACAACCTAACACAGTACAACACAACCTAACACAGTACAACACAGCCTAACACAGTACAACACAACCTAACACAGTACAACACAACCTAGTACAGTACAACACAGCCTAGTACAGTACAACACAGCCTAACACAGTACAACACAGCCTAACACAGTACAACACAACCTAACACAGTACAACACAACCTAGTACAGTACAACACAACCTAGTACAGTACAACACAGCCTAACACAGTACAACACAGCCTAACACAGTACAACACAGCCTAACACAGTACAACACAGCCTAACACAGTACAACACAACCTAGTACAGTACAACACAGCCTAACACAGTACAACACAGTAGATACAGCACAGCCTATACCCTGTCCCAAATAGGTAGGCCAGAAATCGTGAACTCTAACCTCTGTAACTAAAAAAGGGCTAGAGCAAATAGGCTGTTAATAGCCAAACCTATTCTCTAGCTGACCCTTTTTAGATGGTAGACATATTATCTCAAATACTCGAGTAGTTCGAGTTATAGAGGTTAATGTTTAATAACTTTGGCCTATTTATTTGGATTAAGGTATTGTATAGCACAGCACAGCACAGCACAGCACAGCACAGCAAGACATTTACGGAAGGAGAATAAGAAGCAAAAGAAGAATCATTGCAAGGCAGCATAATTAGTTCGATAGTATGTATAAATCATAATATATCCTTAAGATCTTTTGTCGCGGGGTAAAATAATATAACTGAGATGGCAGGTAGAGTTGATGGATACGCAAAGAGTTCGAGCAAAAATTAAGAAAAGAATGAGTACAGAGAAAATACAAAACAAAAGAAGGGTAAGAGGCGAAGTAGTTTAAAATACAAAACAAAAGAAGGGTAAGAGGCGAAGTAGTTTAAAATACAAAACAAAAGAATGGTAAGAGGCGAAGTAGTTTAAAATACAAAACAAAAGAATGGTAAGAGGCGAAGTAGTTTAAAATACAAAACAAAAGAAGGGTAAGAGGCGAGGTAGTTTAAAATACAAATAGAACGTAAAGAACCATACCCTCTTCTGCTATTAACCCTTTCAGCACCATTACTTAATTTTAATCCTATTCTGGTTACCATTAGACAATTATCTATAGTTTATAATCTACCTCTACCTCTGAAATGGTTAAATGTGATCTCAGTAAGCCCTCTTAATAACATAGGTCCTTCTTAAACTGCATAAATTCATTTTATTTTAGCCAGAATCAAAGGTAACAAGGCGTCAGCACCGGTGGCGTATTAGTGTATTCGATTTCAGCTACATATTGACGGTTTTCTAAAGCTTGGAAAAATATGGGGTAGCTAAAAGGATTCATGGAGATTGTCTGTAGCCTTTTAATGGGTAGATGTCCTTCCTAACCTGAATAACATCATAACTGCCAGAACATAGGGTAGCTAAAAGGATTCATTGAGATCGTCTGCCGCGTCTTAATGGCTAGATGTCCTTCCTAACCTGAATAACATCCTCTAATAACTGCCAGAACATAGGGTAGCTAAAAGGCTTCATTGAGATAGTCTGCCGTGTCTTAATGGCTAGATGTCCTTCCTAACCTGAATAACATCCTCTAATAACTGCCAGAACATAGGGTAGCTAAAAGGATTCATTGAGATCGTCTGCCGTGTCTTAATGGCTAGATGTCCTTCCTACCCTGAATAACATCCTCTAATAACTGCCAGAACATAGGGTAGCTAAAAGGATTCATTGAGATAGTCTGCCGTGTCTTAATGGCTAGATGTCCTTCCTAACCTGAATATTATAGCATAATAGTTGCCAAAAAATAAGGCAAAGGACGACACCGGTACTGAATGGGTTAATGTTTTGTCTTACATCCGCTCTCTCTCTTCCTTGTACCACCTCTCTTCCTCCAACCACCCCATTACCCAACACATAATAAAGAAATACAATAATAATCATAGTAATATGTTGGAAAACAGGCGTGAAGATTATGTGACTTAGGAAGTGTGAGGGATGGGAAGAGTTAGGTATCAGTTAGTTAAAATAGGACTTCAGAGGCTATCAACCCTTCTGGATTAGTAAGCCAGCACACTGTAAGTCAACAATAGTGTCAGGACCAGAGCCCCTTTTCGAGAACCACACACCCTTTGTTAGGTATCAGTTCCTGCTATTACTGTGTTGTTATCCACCTGCTCTCTCATTACTGTATAACATGTTTATACTTTAACCAACCCATTCATCAACGCAAAGACTAATGGGGGATGGTTGGTTTTCTGAACCCCCTCCTCCCTCATGTTTAGTTTCATTAGCTTTCATATTTTAAGACGTTCTGTCCATTAGTTTGGCGATTTTAAAAGTTTTCGCCCCATTTAGTTGTCAATTTTAAGACCCCTCGTGCCATTTAGGTGTCGAGTTTATCCTAACGAGTGATAGCGAGCCTGTAATGTTGTTTTAAATGTGATTAGGATAGACAAAAGCCAGAACTGCCTGTAGCAAATCCCTCCCCAGAAATGAAAGAGTGACAAGGCCAAAATCAAGGGACGTTCGAGCCAAAATGCCTGGACACACGGAATTTGAAGCAATTTAAATCATAGGAAGAGGGAAAGACTGATTCTGGGAGAGAGTTCCAGAGCTCAGCTGTTGAATAGAAGAAAGACTGAAAATAATGTTTCACTCTAGGGTTGGAGAGTTGCACAGAGTAGGGGTGGGATTGTGTTGTAAGACGGGTGCTATATGCTCTACGAGGAAGGGGTGAACCGAGAGATCTCTGAGGAACACTGATTATTGTATTAGCGGTAGAATAGTGAGAGATGCAACATTGCGGCACAAAGAAAAGAGACTGCAGAGAATTGGTGAGTGGATGTTAGTTAATCATACGGAAGGCTTTTCTTTTTACTTTTTCTAGAAGTGCTGTGTGAGAGGACCCCCCCCTCCCCCACACGTGTGAACAATACTCAATACATTGAAGCACTGTGCCCCTGTACAAAGCAAGCTGCTGCCCAGGGGTAAACAACCCCCTGAGGCGGTTGAACACACCCAGCTTCTGGGAACCTGTTTTAGCAAGAGTGGTAATATGATCTTTCCAAGAGAGATCAGAAGAAAAAGAGACACCAGAAATATTCAGAGAAGATACAGGGTTAATTTGTATGTTGTTGAAGAGTAGGTCATAGTTTTCTGGAAGGGGGTGACGATTAGACAGATGGGGAAATTGAGTTTTGGAAGCATTGAAAGTAACAAGGTTTTTTATGCCCCAAATAGAGATAGTAGAGAGATCAGAAGATAGGTGTTTTATGGCCTCCTTACGTGAGTTTTGGAGTTCCTGCTGTACATAACTTTGTGGAAGGCTAGTTGAATAATGTAATGTCGAGTCGTTAATGAATAATAGGAAAATAATTGGAGATAGGACAGAATCCTGAGGAACGCCGGAGTTGATAGGTTGAGGAAGTGAACGGTGGTTGTCCACAACCGCAGCTATGGAACGGCCGGAAAGGAAATTAGAGACAAAGGCACAGATGGAGGGATAGAAACCATAGGAGGGTAGTTTGGAAATAAGAGATTTGTGCCAAACTCTATCGAAGGCCTTCGATATGTCTAGCGCAACAGAAAAAGTCTCACCGAAGTCCCGAATGGAGGATGAGCAAGAGTTAGTATTATAAGAAAGAAAATCACCGGTAGAGCGGCCCTTAACCCCTTCTGTACCGATGATGTACTTTTCATTATATTCTGGCAACTATTAGACGATTTTGTAAAGCTTAGGAAGGCCGTCTACTCATTAAATGGCTACAGACTATCTCGACTAATCATTTTAGCGACCATATGGCATATATCCTTCCTAAGCTTCATAAAATCGTCTAAATGTAGGTGAAATCAAATACAAAAGACGTCACCGGTACAGAAGGGGTTAAGGAAGCCATACTAGAGGTCTGAGAGTAGGTTATGGAAAGATAAATGCATAAGAAATTTTGAGGCAAGAATAGTTTCAAAAACTGTAGAGATGCAAGAAATCAAGCAATTTAGGAAGAACAGGCCTTTGGACAAGGAATTTTTCTACCGAAAAATTTACAAATTTATCTAGACGAGAGATCTTAGGAATATTTTGTTTAAGCTTGATAAAGGTCTAGGGAGGAAGCTAAAAAAGAAACACACACACACAATAAAATACCAATATATACATTATAAATATATCGACCATTAAATAAACCCTCCCCCTTTTCTTCTCTCACTTGGAAGGACCATATTACCAGTCTTGCTAAAGCAGCCTCCCAGAAGCTGGGTGTGCTCAACCGCCTCAAGGGGTTCTTTACCCCTGCACAGCTTCCTGCTCTGTACAGGGGCACAGTGCGTCCTTGTATTGAGTATTGTTTACATGTGTGAGGAGGATCCTCTCACACCGCACTTCTAGACAAAGTAGAAAGGAAGGCCTTTCGTATCATTAACTCCCGCCCCACTCACCAACTCTCTGCAAACTCTCTCTTCGTTGCAATGTTGCATCTCTCTCGCTATTCTATCGCTACTACAATAATCAGTGATCCTCAGTGCTCTCCCAGTGTATACCACCTTCTCTACGTCGGTTACGTGGTACCCGTCTTGCAACACAATCCCACCCCTACTCTGTGCAACCCTCCAACCCAAGAGTGAAACGTTACTCTCAGACTTTCTTCTATTCAATAGCTGAGCTCTGGAACTCTCTCCCAGAATCAGTCTTTCCCTCCTCCTATGACTTAAATTGATTCAAACTCCTTGTGTCCAGGCATTTTGGCTCGAACGTCCCTTCATTTTGGCCCCGTCACTCTTTCAATCATGGGGGAGGGATTCGCTACAGGCAGTTCTGCCTGTTGTCTCCCTAACTCACATAGAAACAAAAATAATAAAAACAAATCCCATTCTTTAACAGGAAAACTTAATGAGAACGAGGGGTAGGAAAAGTTAGATATAGCTATGAGGAGAGTGAGGTAGGAGACATGTGGTGTAGGTGGTGGGTGAGAGGAGAGACTCTTTATAAACGTGAATAATGTGAAGACGGGACTGGAAGGGCAGAAAACTGTGAAGTGATGAATACAGTGGTTGAAATGAGAGTCGGAGAAAGTGAACAAAAAAGGAAAACTATTATTCAGCGTATTACAGGCCCCATTAATAGGGGAGGTTGCACTAGCAAACTATACAAAATGTCTGCAATGCCAAAAGGTTCCTAAAGCCTGGAAAAATTCCCATATTCTCATGGACAATAAGACAAAATATTAAGTAAAACAAATAAAAAAACTAAAGAATAACAATGCCAAAGACCGGTAACACTATCAGCCAGTTGTTTACAAACTATTCACACAAATCGTCACCAACCAGATAGGTAGAACACTAGATTAAGTGTGAGGTGGTTGCTTTTTCTGGGCTCCATTCTCCCTCGTGTTAAGCCCATATCTGTATACACATTTATGTGTGGGCAAATCTACAAGAAAAATACTATGGGCAGCGCCAGCGAACTTGACAATCATCTTGAACCCTTAACATCTTATAACTCGAAATGAATGAAAGCAATCAGGCTTCCGTTTCTATCATTTGGGAAGAGTCCACCAGAAAATAGGTGTGGATATTTACAGCCAGTTTGCTCTAGGCCCTTTTGAGTAACAGAGAGGTCAGGGATCAAGATTATTGTCAAGTTCGTTGGCGCTACCTATAGGCGACATTTTTTGGTGCCGGTAATATGTCAAGGAATGACAAATGTGTGAAGGTGTGAGTGAACAGGTACATGTGTGAAGTGGGGAAAGGGATGATAAACGAGGGAACATACACATAGTTAACCCATTATGTACAGGCAAAGTCTGTTTTATTTTATTCTGGCTATCTTTAGACGATTTTGTGTAGTTTAAGAATGATCTGAGGTAGTAAAAAGGGTTAAGTGAGATGTTTTGAATGGCATGTTAATAATGTTGATAGTTAAAACAATGGTAGTTTGAAATCAAAAGGGAATAAACACAAATACCGTTGTTCGCATAGAATTAACAATTTATATTTTAATGATTTTAGTTTTGTGTTACCAAATAGAATGGGATAACTGAACAATCATAGTTAAGTTACATATAATATGACATATTTAGATGCGTCAAAAAAATTAAATACAATAATGTGAAGTCAGTTTAATAATTATAATCTATCAAATGTACATGCAAGGACAGAAATAAAGGTGTGCGTGTTGGAGCGGGAAGGACATACGCTATATACGCTTTACTTCGATGTCCAACCCCTGTCTTTGACATTTTGAGGTACTGAGGTGAGAGGAGTGAGGTGAGAGGAGTGAGGTAGGAGGTGTAAGGGAGAGGTAAAATATATGAGGTGGTTAAGAAAGAGTTGAGGTCATGTAAGAGGCACTGAGGTGAAACAAATGAGGGAGGATGTGTAAGAGGGAGAGGAGAGGTAATGTAAGAGGTACTGAGGTGAAAAAACAGATCCTTCATCATATGACAAACTGCTTTAAACTTGGTGTGTCCAGACATTTTAATCCCAACGTCCCTTGAATTTGGCTCTGTACCTTTTTGGTTTTGGAAGAGACACTCGTTTCAGGCAATTTGCCTTGTGTCTCCTTCATACATATAGGACAAAAAGAGAGGTGAGGTAATGTGAGAGGTGCTGGGGTGAGACAGATGAGGTAGGTGTAAGAGGGAGAGGAAGTGTAGTTGGTGTAGCCGGTCCCCTTAAGTGTGATCACGAGCACGCGGCGACCAGGTAGCATGGAAGTTAAACTGCTCGTAAATGTCTATGGCGATAGTTCACACCGCCTGCATCACGGAATTACCCTCGGGCCCATACCAGAGCCTCCCAGCTCTAGCCCCATCTATATACTCATCCCTACACTTTTATTACGCCACACGACAAGCTTTTTTCAAGGCCTTAGCGCTACCAGACCCGGTGCTAGCCCTAACTGGCATCCATAATTTCAAATTTTAATTATGTATGCATGTATTTACTCATCCCCATAGCTGGGGGTGGCCGACTCGAGACAGGGCTTAAACAGAAGCAACAAAATAAAAGAACAAATTCAACACATCTAGATCGTCCAGAAGATTCTGAAACCAAGGTCCATTTGGGGTCCCCAGCATAAGACTCCCAAGGTCCCAGACTTCCCGTAGAGGTTTTTGGTCTCCGTAGGCACTCTCTCATTGGAGCGCACCACGATGCCTGCCCACATCGCTTCCACACATGGCCCTTCATATATACAGTACACCGGCTCCACGGGCTGGGCACCTGACGGACTATTATCTAGTCCAACTTGCGCCTGACCACCACTCCCTATGACCATGCTATCACTCATATTCACAATCTCACGTAAGGAGGCCATAAAACACCTATCTTCTGATCTCTCTACTATCTCTAATTAGGGCAGAGAAAAACCTTGTTACTTTCAATGCTTCCAAAACTCAATTTCTCCATCTGCCTCATTCCAGAAAACTATGACCTACTTTTCAACAACATACAAATTAAACCTTCATCTTCTCTTAATATTCTCAGCGTCTCTTTTTCTTCTGATCTCTCTTGGAAAGATCATATTACCACTTGCTAAAACAGCCTCCCAGAAGCTGGGTGTGCTCAACAGCTTCTTGCTCTGTACAGAGTCACAGTTCGTTCATGTATTGAGTATTGTTCACACGCGTGGGAAGGATCCTCTCACACAGCACTTCTAGACAAAGTAGAAAAAAAGCCTTCCGTCTCATTAACTCGCATCAACTCACCAATTTTCTGCAGTCTCTCTCTCTCTCTCTCTCTTCGCCGCAATGTTGCATCTCTCACTATTCTACCGCTATTACAATAATCTGAGTTCCTCAGAGCTCTCTCAGTGTATACCACCCCCTCTACATAGCATCCGTCTTACAACACAATCCCACCCCTGCTCTGAGCAACTCTCCAACCCAAGAGTAAAACGTTATTCTCATTCTTTCTTCTATTCAACAGCCGAGCTCTGGAACTCTCTCCCATAATCAGTCTTTTCCTCTTCCTATGACTTAAATTGCTTCAAACTCTGTGTGTCCAGGCATTTTGGCTTGAACGTCCCTTAATTTTAGCCCTGTCACTCATTCAACTCTGGGGGGAGGCACTCGCTAAAGGCAGTTCTGCCTTTTGTCTCCCCCACTAACAAAACAAATAATTCTCCATTCATTCCTTTTCATCACCACTTCTCTGGCCTGTTTTTCAATCATCTCTCTATCTTCCAACGCGTTTATCACTCCATCTCTCCATCTCCTCTGAGGTCTTCCTCTCAATCTATATCCCCTTGTTTCCGACTCCTATATTCTCTTGGTAAGCCTTTCATCCCCCATCCGTTCAACATGTCCATACCAGCATAGCACTAATCTTTCCACTCTAGCCAATAGGGGCGTACCCTGTTGTCCCACTCTCCTATACGTACCCTGTTGTCCCACTCTCCTATACGTACATCTTCATTTCTCAATCTGGCTTTATGCGTCACTCCACACATACTCCTCAAGCAGCTAATCTCCATCACATCTAACCTTCTTTCTCTTGTATATTCAGACCCCACATCTCAGCCCCATACATTACTGTGTGTACAATTATCCCTTGGTACATTGCACTTATAGGTCTCATTCCGAGATTCTCATTATAGGATGCTAAATTTGATCCTTACAGCTCCTTCTCATATTCATAAATATTTATAAAACTCAGAGTATGCATAGGGTCAACATTGTACTTAACCATTTCTGTACTGGCGACGTCTATTCAATTTTATTTTAGTTATTTTTAGACGAGTATGTGCAGTTTAAGAAAAATCTGTCGTAGTAAAACGTTTTTAGTGAAATATTTCGAAACTTGTAGATAGCTGGAGGCTCTTTTTGAACTGAATAGTCTTCTAATAATAGCCAGAATGAAGTTACAAGGACGGCACCGGTACTGAAAGGATTAGCGTCATCTTTATTACCGGTACTTAGAATTTTCTTCTCTTTTAAAAGTTTCGACCCTTACTATCAATATACTGTAACTTTTCGAGCATTGTCTTAACTTACTTCCAATCTGCTCGAACTTTGTCTTCCACTATCATTATCGGACATACGTAATGTGCAAATGCATAACAAATGTAGTTATTTATATTCGCAATCTTTTTCAACAACAATAAATGGTTTTCCCTGTTGTCATCCCAAACGCAATTCATGACATTCTTATTCGCAACATTTTTCAACAAGAATAATAATGTTCATTCTTGTCATCACAAGTCCGATGCATATAACATCTTTCACTCCCCTCCGAACACATATAACATCTTTCACTCCCCTCCGAACACACACCCACATCATACACAAACTACTACTCTATATTTGTCATGTTTTCCCCAGGTTTGACAACACAGCCCTGGCAATCCCCCTCCCACTCTAAACTTTAAGAGGTGATTTATTTATTTTATAATATATATATATATATATATATATATATAATTTTCTTAGTTTCCTCACTAGACCTCCATCAAGTTTAAAAAATAAATTAAAAACATAATAATAATAATAATAATAATAATAATACTAATAATAATAATAACAATAATAATAAAAACACTTCAAGATATATGTGTACTTTTTTTCGGTAGAAAGATTTCCAGGCCGAAGGTTTATCCTAAATTGCAGGCTCGCTATCGCTCGCCTGAAAAACAAATCGACACCTACAGTAAATGGCACGAAAGGTCTTTATATTGACAAAGAACTGAGGTGAAAAAGTCTTAAATTTGCCAAGCAAATGAGCGGACTGCTTAAAAAACTCAAAACTAATTGAGCTTAGGATGATGGAGAAGGGGGTCGAGAAAAAAACAATAAATCTCCTTAATCCTTACCCCTTCCACTAGGATTCAATATCTTCGGCTCTATTCTGCATAACGTTAAATAATATATAGAGCTGCCGGAATCTAGAAGTAAAATATCCTACACTATTAATTAATTTACTATGATATTGCTGAGTTCAAAATATACTGTCAGAAAAATCATGTTCTTAAGGAGAGGTGGTCAGTATTTCTGGTCGCCCTTCTCTCTCATGTTTATCTCCTTTAGTTTTCAGATTTTAAGACGGTCGGCCCATTAGTTTGGCGATTTTAAGACTAATTTCTTTGTCAATATTAAGACCTTTCGTGCAATAATTAGGTGTTGATATTTCCTAACGAGCGATAGCAACCCTGTAATTTAGTAGGAACAGGCCTTCTGCTGGGACATTTTTATACCGAAAGATTTAACAATTTATCTCGAAGGGCGGTCTTGGGGGTGCTTTCTTAACCCACTGAGCCCCAGCGACGCAGCGTTTGCATCCACAATGTATGTAACGCTAAACCCCAGCGACTCAAACGTTGCATCCATGTTACTACGGTCCTATGGCACCTAGAGGGCTCAGATTTGTATGGGAACTGTGTAAGTATCCCACGCAACCATGCCAATGGTTGAAAATTCTCAAAGTCCAACCGTGTGCGCGTGAGCGCGCAAAAACAGGTATTTTGGGTGTATTTGCCTTCAATTTTTTACTCTTGTAAAATCGACTTTCGGGGGCTCCGTAGGACCAATTTTTGACCTTTTTGATCGTTTTTTTTTTGTGATTTTTCCTTCATTCCTAACCCATTCGCTATTGTTTCTGGGAAAAAAAAATCAAATCCTGCTGGTCCCTGGTGGTACTTTTATTATAAACTAGCTGGGGTTCAGTGGGTTAAGCTTGATATAGGTCTAGGGACCAAACTAAACTAAACAAAAATAAAAAAAGTACTTAAAGGAGTAATCCTGTGATGCAATCATTAGGCGGGATTCACACAGGCGTGTCAGCAGGATATGCAACAGATTAGCTGATCTTGTTGCTACCCTGGCCACCCGGGGCTCTCAGCCAATCACAGGCCTCCCTTGTCGCAGCTCATCTCTCGCGTTTCACCTCCTTTCAAACGCTCGGCTTATAACTTAACCTCCATTCAGTCCCATATCTTCTATCCCGGCAAAAAGTGTTCTGATGTCACAGTGCCACCCTCTTACTCCCGTCAGCCACTATAAGACATCGCAAACACTTTGCCGGGAAAGTATTACCGCAACAATAGTACAGAGGAGTTCGAGGGCTCAAGTCAAAAATGCTTACCCTGAAGGTCCTCAGCGTGCGCCTCAGCCAATCACAAGCCAGCCTTGCGGGGAGGGCGGATATAAAGGGAGTTGGCGGAGCCTCCTGCAAAAATGAGCAAGTATGCTCGCGCTGTGGTGACACTGACCACTTTTTCACAACTTGCTCCTCAAGCTCCCTCAAATGTAATAATTTTAGCGGCCCACACATTGCCATAAGTTCTGAATGCCCCTTCCGCCTCAATGTTCTCAAACAAGCATGTCAAAATTCAAAGACCTACCCAACATCCTCCAACAACCCTCGCCCTCTCTTCTCATCCCATTCGGTCACCAACATATCATATGCTTCAGCTGCTACCCCATCAATCCCCACCGATGCCTTCCTCCTCCTCCATTAGCTCCAACCACCAAAGCCCTTTCTTCAATCGGGACATTTTTGCCCAAACATCAGTGCTGGTAAATGTAGCTCTTCACCTAACAGACCACCAAGTTACCCCAACAATCAATAAACTTTTGAATGACGGCCTCACTGCCCACAATCTCCCTGCCATCTCTCTTCCTGTATCCTGGTTCCAATTCAGCAAAGCAAAGTCCTCCAAAACTCGCACCCCCTCAGCCATCTCCTCATCCTCTACCTCCCCCACCTTAGCCACCCCCTCTACCGGCACCTCCACACTCTCCACATCCACCCCCAGCTCCAAGACTCCTACTCCTCCTAACACTCAAGAAACCACAACCCAAGAGACTCCATCCCAGAACCCCTCCCTCCCAATGGCGACATGCCCATCCACACTCCTGACCCCTCCCCTATCCCACCACCATCCATGCCTCCCCCAACTACCCCCTCTACCTCTACCCCTATCCCCAAAGATCTTCCTGACCTCGATACCCCAACATCTTTCATGCCTACCCCACCCCTTCCTATACCAAAAAATCTCACCATTCCTCGTCAATCTTCCAATCTCATTCCTCCCGAATCTCCTCTAAAAAGAAAACCGAGCAGCCCAGCTGAATTACCCTCCCCTGACGCAGACCGTTCTCGATCAAAATGTCGTAAAACAATAACTCCAAGGAAGAATGCTAACTCTATCTCCAAATCCCTAGCATTTGGAGGAAGCCGCTCCTATTCATCCTCTCCCTCTCACCCACCACCAATTTACGCGGTCACCGATCCGTCCCGCAAATCACTCCCTCCCCCACACTAAAATGTTCAAAAAAAATTTACTCACCCAGCCAAAATTTCTCAAAAATTAAACATTACACAATGTAAATTAAGCCATTCATATAACAGTGCAACCACCTCCAAACTCGGCAGTGGACAGCTATGCCTTGCTGTCCCCCTTTAGACCCTTACTATCCAAAATTATCAGGCCACTTTTTAGACCATTTCCATCCAAAATCGCCACCTTCTGTTTGCAACTTTTACCACCCTAAATTAGTACCGCAGAACATGGAGGCAGCCTACCAAGAGAGAAAAGATCTATTAAATGGCTTGGCTGCTGCACAAGTACACCTGAGATACCCAGTTGCCTGCAGCTATATCGCCTGCGTACATACGGTGTCATAAGCGATCCGGAATAGAAACCAGGTGGTAGATGGGACCGAGAAGTTCTACCATGTACATTGGCCGGCCCTGAGGTGGTAATGGCAAAGACCAGAGTGTGAAGAAGAAGAACCAATATTTTATTAACCCTTTCACGCTTTTATGACGCAGAGGTTGCCAGATTAGCAATAAGAAACAGAGTTCTCTCACTCTTATAATTACCTCTCCAAAATTAGTGTTCTGCCCACAGCTAACTCAAAGACAACTGCAGAGGTTGAAGTAAATAAACTAAAGGTTTCTAAATACCCCTGATGGTAACAAAGGCTTTAAAGTATCCCCAATAGGCTCAAAATCGCGTCATATGTCGGAGAGGGTTAATGGACCTTATGGGCCCGAACAGAATTAAAGAAAGAAAGATATTGACAGACTGCTTTGAGCTCCATAAATAAATGTATGTGTCCTCATAGGGCAACCAAAGAGAAAAGTAATTGGACAAATGATGTATTATACCACAAAGAGTTGGAGTATACCTTTTTCTTTGTTAGCATAGCACAAGTTATTCAGTTCAGAAATAGTGGTAGGCATTTATAAGAGATAACAAGTTCAATATAGGGTGAAAGTTCTCAAGAGTTTTTGTATAGATATTAAAGATATATTTTAGACAGGTTTATATAAGAGAGAGTTAGAGGCATAAGTACCTAACTATCTCAGAGTCTAGGCTCAATGGTTAGGGGCATAAGTACCCAACTATTGAGAAAATAGAGTTATATAATAGGTGGTTAGAGTCTAGGCTAAGCAGACAAGCTGACTGTAATCTGACTATCTGATAAATATAAATAAATGTAATGATACCTACAACTTATGTAGGTTAGAGATAGGTTATGTGAGTTTTAGCTTGAGATTTTGAAATATTTTGTTAAACAAAAACTATACATTAAATTTTACTATAGATATCACCCCATCGCAAGCATGCTGTCGATCGTGCGTAATATCTATTAACGTACTAAAGGATATATTGCTTCATTATAGTTTCTGTTATCGCACATTTTCGGGCGCTTTCATTACTGGACGAGATACTGGACATATTGGGGAGAGGGGGGAACCGAATACACACAAGATTTATGGTAATAAGGAAGGCTAAATGAAGATTAAAAAGCTTGACGAATGGCAACCTTACTGTAAATACGATAAATGCAAAGGGGAGAGGAGACATACATAATTGATTGTTATTTGTTATTTTATAAGATAAGGTGGCTTGCTATAAGTCAAAGATGACTTTACTAAATTTAATGTTTGTTTATAAAGAAAGGCAAAATTTGATAAAGCATGGTGCATATTTCAAGATCCAATGCACATTTCTTCTCTGTTTTCCGGGTATTATTTGACAATTTTAGTCAGATTAAGGAGGCGTATATGGAAGTCAGAAGTTTCATTGAGATAATCTTAACCATTATAATTCCCACAGATCCTTCTTAAGCTGTATATACTCGTCTAATTATTTAATTTGAAGTAAAAGGAAATGAACAATTGCAAATACAAACACAACAAACAACAATAATAAGATATATTTAGCGAAATATTAAACAGAGGTGGCTGGGTGTAGTCAAAGATGACATTACGATATTATATTTCAAGTTTATAAAGCAAGACAAATGAGGAAAGAAGGGTGAATATGTAAAACAATTGTAACAAATATAGCAAAAGGGTTAGTACAAAACACGAAAGCCAAATAAATGCTATGAAGCTTACTGGTACAAACGGGGAAAGGGAGATTATTGAAATGGAATTATGAAAAGGGAGCTTAGCCTCTCCAGAGAGGAAAAGTACAACATAACCATAGCCAGTGTATTTATTGAGGCAACGGAGAACGGAAATAAAAGGTTAAGTTATTGGAAGAAAATAAAAGAATGGGGCGAACCAATTAACCCTTTCTGTACCGGTGACATCCTTTACATTGTATCCTGGCAACTATTAGACGATTTTATTCAGCTTAAGAAGGATGTCTACCAATTATAAAGCTACAGACTATCTCAAATCTGATTAACTACCATATATCGTTCCTAAACTTAATAAAATAGTCTAAATGTAGCTAGAATAATATTATAAATACGTCGCCGGTACACAAGAGGTTAACCAAACAAAAAGGTTGCAATCAATAGGAGAAAAGGATTTACAAGAATAGGCTATGTTTCAAGAAAATGTTAGAGTATGATTATATGAAATAATATCGGAGTTGGTAGTAGAAATAGAATAACAGTTTAAGTTGAGCTGCATACGAATTAGCATATGAAAATGTAGGTCTTGCATCCACGCGGAAATAACAAAACTTAATATTTTCATCCTCGTTTACGCGTTTAATATTGAAGAGAGAACACTGAAAAATCAAAGTTAATGAGTATAAAAACACGAGGCAGCTGGAAGAATTATAATAATACATCCATTGTTAGAAGTCACCATGCACTTAGTGTCTACTTTACGCTTCCCAACGTAAAAATAATACAGCAAAAAATACTCCCGGTAATATCCCATTCGGTTCAGAAGCAATATCCCTACAGACGCGGCGGCCAAGTGACAGTGAACGAGTCTGAGACGGTAATGAGATGGAGGGTGCTAATGACGACCACTGATGACCACTATCACACAACACAGAAAAGGGAACATTAAAGGGCATAGCTCACATACTCGGATATCCTCTGAATCGTAATTTACAATGTACAATACTAGTAGCCTGGATATTTGATATAATTCAATATAAGCAATGTGTATGTGTTTTTTGTTTGTGTTTTTTTTTTTTTTTGGGGGGGGGGGGGAGTGAACTTGGAATAGTCAACATCAGAGGTCGTCTATGGGGGCCAGGGGCTCTCTACCAGGCGAGATACTATCAACGACTAAAGTTCGTTCCCCCAACCTGGCACTGTGTAAATCCGAATCACTGTGGGGTCGAAACACGAAGCATTGATTGCGTATAAATGGCTCTTCTTTCAGGTGCTTCGTTTGTCGACTTCCAGGTGCTTCGCATCCACTAGCTTGCCTTTTGTTTCCTTCATACACATAGACAAAACAATTAGTGGCTGGTTGGGGGAACGAATTTCTGTCGTTGATGGTACAGTTGCTTTCATTATTCGCTAAAAGCGCCTAAGAAGTATCAACTCATGATCAAAACTTTGCAGCATGGAATATTTTACATTAAATTAACATGGATCGATTTTGTTCGATACAGCTTCAAACTAATGTCCGGGCAATAACGAAGGCAACTATACTGTTGTAGATTATAGGCAATATTAATACTGCAGGCGTGTGGCTGAATATGATGCTAGGCTGGATTTATAATTTATTATATTTTCTATTAGTCAGGGGTGTTAGGGCATTATAAGGTTAGTTTGTTCAGATTCTTCCAAAAGCACCAAATTTGGCCAAGATATTGGCCATACCATGCTTTATCAATTTGTGATGAGCGGTCATATTGGCAAAATCTCCCCCCCCCAAAAAAAAAAAAATAAAAAAATAAAAAAAAAATAATAAAATAAATAAATAAATAAATAACTAAATACATAACTAAACAAAACAATATTAAAAGCCTAGAACCATAAATGATACCCATGTTAGGAGTTTTCGAGGTCGGGTAATCTGATACTGATATTATTTCAATGATTTGAAGTCAAATTTACCTCTCAAATTTACCATAAACGTCATTCGAGATTCAACCCTCATTTATTTTTGTATTTTATTTTTTTGCTTTCGTTATAAGCAGACACCTGTATCCTCTTGCAACTGGTACATACAGCAGAGCAGGGTCGTACAACAGCCTATGTTTGCACGATAGACAGTGATGTCGTAGTTTTGGCTATCGGTTTTTCAGGATCTTTGGCTTATCGGAGCTCTGGGTGAGGTTTAGTAGTGGTAAAAAGTATCGTGACATATCAGTCCATACCATCTACTCTGATCTCGGTCCGTTAAAGTCTTGACCCTACCCCTCTTCCACTTCATAAGAGGGGGCGACACGACTTCAGTTTCTTGGATGTGGCAAGAAGACAGCTTGGGCAGCCTTCACAAGCATACTGGACCTCACCAACACACTTTGTGGCTCTCATGCTTAACCCTGATCTCTTCAGTCTCAAGTATGTGCATATGCAGCACATCAAATGCTGTGTTACATTCATGTACAGTAAAGAGTGTGCTGCAGCTGGTTTTAATTCGGCCAGACATAGCCTCTTCCCCACTGGAAGCAGATCACTATAAAGCATCCCACCTACCCAAGCCACACTATTCCAGCATGTAAAGCGAGCGCTAGTACAGGCAAGTTTCTACTGGAGTCTGGTCACCTCAGTCCAGCAGGAAAGTCATGACTTCAGTGAGTGGGGCTGGCACTGGTACGTGGCAACCACTCTGGACCACTCAGTCTCAGCAATGCTTCAGCAGCATGTAACTTTCACTTGCACTGTGGCTGCCTAAAGGCATGCATGGAAAAGTGCAAATGCAACCGTACTGGTATCCGATGCATGGTCCTCTGCAAATGCGATGGCGGGTGCCTACATAACGGAGGTGATAGCCATTAATCAGAATGTATATTGTAGGTAGTAACAGTAAATATTGGTATGTTGTTTGTTACGACTGAGGGTTAAATATATCAGGGTTCTTATTCATTGGACTAGTAATGGCATAAATGCTACAACGGAAAGCGCTAGATCCAACCTCTGATGTATATTCCCAGTGAACAAAAAACACAAATACTCTCCAGAGTTCTATATGCAATAATAGGTTATTAAACTCTCAATAAATGTGCGTCTACTCTAGGCTTAATGTTATGTGAAAACAGCCTATTACTACCTATAACCGAAGGTGCTTGGTTATGGTATGCAAAGTAAGGTGGTAAGAGAAGTTACAGCTTACGTTACTTTAATCAATAAATGTCAGGCACTCCTGCATGAAAGAAAGTGCACTAAAGTCCTTCAACACCAACAAGGACTCTTCTTTAAATGTTAGATGCTATCAAGATGCTCGAATCGGAAATGGAACCCAAAAAGGCAGGCAGCGGAACAATGCTCGTGCAGGCTATGCACACAAAAAGGCAGGAGATATAATGCAGTCGGAGCCAAGAATATCCTAAACGCCACAACAATAATAATAATCGCCACGACAATGCAATATTCCTATCAACAAAAAGAGCCTAAGTCGTTTGTGTCTCAATACATCAAACTAGGCTGCGAAATGCTTGTGTAATCATAAACGGGTATGCATAAAAAGAGGAATTGGTTTAATATACTTAATGTCTACTGTGACTGATAAAGTCTAGCTAGAGTCAATGATACGAGATACTGGTGCGCATGGCATGCCGCATAGCCTAGTGCAAATCTCAAGTCTGTGCGTCAAATATTACGTTATAATGAAGGGTAGCTCTCTTGAGAAACCTTAATACCGAAGTATTAAGCGTTTTCCTGGCGTACCTCAAAGACAAACAACGAGCTTAGAACAGTGCAGAATGGTATAGGCAAAAAGCCCTCATTCGTGCATGCTCTACTCTCAATGGCACACAGACTAGAATTTACCCAATCAACTCCAGTTCTCAGGTATGTCGTGCAGCTTTTAACTGAAGCCAGCACACATCGGAAACAATACCTTATAGTATCAGACTCCTAGTCTAGCATTATCTAATCCAGCAGAACACTAATAATTACAGGAAGCAGTACTAAACAATATGAATGCCAACCAATGCTTCGTGATCAACTTATCTTAACAACTAACATACATGGGTTATATAAGACCTTAACGCACAATACAACTGGCCAGCATGAAGCTGATTATGCAGAGTTAACCAGAGGGGGTATAATATTAATAAAAGGTGGTGAAAGATATGGAAAATGAGAGAGATAGGCAGAGGAAAAGGTTCTCAGGTGCAGAGAGGGGACAGGTATCAAAGGGATAAAAGGGATGCGTTCTAGAAACCAGATCTGAGGGAGAGAGTGGCGAGAGAGCTGTATATATACTAGCACTAGCTCGAGCCGCGTAGGAAAAGCGGTAACAATTCCCTCAGCCAATACCAAAGAAGCCAGCCAAACATGACGTCACCAAGCATGGTAAAAAACTCCTCCAACCAATCCCAGGCCAGCCAGCCGTGACGTCATCAAGCATGGCAAAAAACACTGCGCGCCTCCTCTCACTCTGTTCTACTCTCTCTCTCTCTCTCAAATCCTATCATTACTACTTAATGATAAAACATATACTTTGCAATTAAATATATAAAGCCTTGACATGGGTGAAAACAAAGAGCCTTTCTGGACTGCCCATGACACGAGCTTTCATATGAAATAAAGCACACAATAATACATCAACTGTAGCCACATCCACTGCCCTGGCGATCCTAGCGAGTCACTGTAGGACAAGCCATGCGGTTCTAACGGAGTTGTTAACGTCACATGTTGCTCAACATATATTTGTATTGTATTTTGATCGTTTAAATGCACACATCGGCATATAGCATTGTTTTATTGCAGATATTATCTCTGAATTATTTCAATAATAGTTGTTCCTGAATAAAAAAAATACCGATATATTTAGTGGCCGTGAGGGGGTAAATGTCAAATGATGATATTTTAAACTCTTGTAACAAACATGTACAGCTTAGATTTCTTTTTTCTTTTCTTTTTTTTTTGGGGGGGGGGGGGAATCTAGGATGACGCACCAAAAACACTGGATTTAACCCCACAATGTCATTTATGATAACTTTGAGGAGTAAACTTAACCTCAAATCATTGAAATAACATCAGAATCAGATTACCGGACCCCTTGAAGTGGTATCATTTATGATTCTAGTCCGTTTAGTTGAACTCGTTCTAGCTTGTCTATATCGTTTTGGTAGGAAGAACACCAGGATTGAACGTAATAGTCTAGAAGAGAGCGGACTAATGAAATGTAAAGAGTTCGGTTACATCTTTGGATTTATGCTCAAATGACCTGCCTATGAAACCAATTATGTTGTATGTTGAGTATACAGAGAGGCTAATGACACCAGCGGCACCAATATGGCGGAGGTTGACCAATCTCCATGTCTCTAGGGTCTCTCGGAATCAGTAGCGGCGGCGGCGGTGGAGATAGTAGCGGCGGTGACGGTGGTTCAGGGCGTGGCCAGCTTACCTCCCGACAACCGACACTACACCGCTTGGATTCTTAAGGGAGCGGTATTTGGGTTTTCTGGACCCCCTTCTCCCTCATGTTTAGCCCCATTAGTTTTGAGATTGTAATACGTTCGTTAAACTAGTTTGGCGATTTTAATGCCTTTCAACCCATGTGTTGTCAATATTAAGACCTTTCGTGCCATTATGGTGTCGCTTTATCCTGGCGAGTGATACCTAGCCTGTAATTTTAGGAGGAAGCAGACTTCGGCCGGCTAATTTTTATAACATTTACAAATCGATATGTAATGGGGGTCTAGATTTTTTTTTTTTTTTTGCTTGAAGATTCAGCGAGGAAAGCAAACCAAATGGATAGACAACAAAACAAAACAAAAAACCTGCCCCTTTGACAGCTTTGAGTACCAGCGACGTGTGTTATATTATACTTTAGCTATATTTAGACGATATTATGCAGCTTAATTAAAAAGGATCTGTGGTGGTTAAAAGGGGGTTGGTTGAGATAGTTTGAAGCGTTAATATTGCTAGAGGTCCTTCCTAAGCTGAATGATATCGTCTAAACATTGCCAGAATATAATTATAAGGATATCACCGGTACTGTACGGGTTAAGAATACCACCTCACCCATCTTCTCCCAAACAACCCCCTCTATAAAACACCCAGGCAATATAAAACAAACCACTCTCTCTCTATGTAGATACATGGTCCTCTGTGCAGAATTCCAATTGTCTGATTCCCCCCCCCCCCCCCCTATTGCTCTGGCAGTCCGGATATCGCTAGCAAAGGGGGTGCGAAACTTTTAAGCCAATTTGGTTGACTTTTAACTCAGGTGTGTGTGTGTGAGAGAGAGAGAGAGCGCTTGTGTGGGTCATACCATTGTTCCTCTTTAACCAGCTTCCTCCCTCACCTCACCTGCCTGGCTCCTGAGTTTCCGCAAGTGCTCAGGGCTGTATATACCGCCTGGGATGGATTAGTTT
>CM064526.1:10193696-10398696 GCA_032716605.1 Paralithodes platypus | reverse complement strand
GCATGGAAGCATACATTCCATTCTCTTTCTCTCAGACTAATGCTAAAAAAAATGGTTTACTCACGCCTGTTCTACTGCTGTCCGCAATAAGGAGGAAGCATTCAAACGGTACCGACGCCTTAAAACTCAAGACTCTCATTCTTCATATGTTTCTGCCCGGAATCAAGCCAAATCTGTTCTTTGACTTGCCAAACACTCTTTCATCAATAATAAATGCACTGAACTATCCAACTCTAGCTCTTCCCAAGCTTTCTGGCATCTAGCCAAAAACCTCTCCAACAATTTCTCTTCCTCGTCTTTCCCTCCCCTTTCCCACTCTGATGGCACAACCATCACTTCTTCCTCTGACAAAGCTAAACTCTTCGCTCAAACTTTTGCTAGAAACTCCACCTTGGATGATTCCAGTGCTATTCCTCCCTCTCCGCCCTCCTCTCTCTTACTTATGCCTAATATCCTAATCTCTTCTAAAGATGTACTTTCTACCCTCTCTGGGTTTAACACTAATAAGGCGTACGGTCCGGACGGTGTTCCTCCTGTTGTTCTAAAAAACTGTGCTTCCGTGCTGACTCCCTGCCTAGGCAAACTCTTTTGTCTCTGTCTATCTTCTAACGTCTTCCCTTCATGCTGGAAGTTTGCTCACATTCAACCTGTCCCAAAGAAGGGTGACCGCTCTTAACCCTCCAACTATCGTCCAATTGCTCTTATCTCTTGTCTTTCTAAAGTTTTTGAAACTATTCTTGCTTCCAAATTTCTTAAGCATTTCTCTTCTCATAATCTGCTCTCAGATCGCCAGTATGGCTTCATTAAGGGTCGCTCTACTGGTGATCTTCTTTCATATCTTACTAACTCTTGGTCATCCTCCTTTCGGGACTTCGGTGAGACTTTTTCTATTGCACTAGACATATCGAAAGCCTTCGATAGAGTCTGGCATAAATCTTTAATTTCTAAACTACCCTCCTTCGGTTTCTATCCCTCCATCTGTGCCTTTGTCTCTAATTTCCTTTCCGGCCGTTCCATAGCCGCGGTTGTGGACGGCCATTGTTCACTTCCTCACCCTATAAACTCTGGTGTTCCTCAGGGCTCTGTCCTATCTCCTATTCTCTTTCTAATTTTTTATAAATGATCTCCTTAACTGTACCTTAATTCCCATCCATTCATACGCAGACGACTCAACCTTACACTACTCTATTAGTTTTTCAGAACGCCCCAGCCAGCAATCCCTCAATGACAAACGTAATGAAGCCATAGAACTCTTAAATTCTGATCTAAATACTATTTCCAATTGGGGCAGAGAAAACCTTGTTAACTTTAATGCTTCCAAAACCCAATTTCTCCATCTATCTACCCGTCAGGATCTCCCAGCGGACTATCCCTTATTCTTCAACAATACAAAAATCAACCCTTCATCTTCTCTCAATATTCTTGGTGTCTCTTTTTCTTCTGCTCTCATTTGGAAGGACCATATTACCAGTCTTGCTAAGGCAGCCTCCCAGAAGCTGGGTGTGCTCAACCGCCTTAGGGGGTTCTTTTTCCCTGCACAGCTTCTTGCTCTGTACAGGGGCATAGTGCGCCCTTGTATTGAGTATTGTTCACATGTGTGGGCAGATTCCTCTCACACCGCTCTCCTAGACAAAGTTGAAAGGAAGGCTTTTCGTATCATTAACTCCCGTCCACTCACCAACTCTCTGCAATCTCTCTCTCTCCGCCGCAATGTTGCATCTCTCTCGCTATTCTACCGCTACTATAATAATCAGAGTTCCTCAGAGCTATCCCAGTGCATACCACCTCTTTTACGTAGGGCACGTGGTACCCGTCTTGCAACTCAATCCCACCCCTACTCTGTGCAACTCTCCAACCCAAGAGTGAAACATTACTCTCAAACTTTCTTCTACTCAACAGCTGAGCACTGGAACTCTCTCCCAAAATCAGTCTTTCCCTCTTCCTATGACTTAAATTCCTTCAAACTCTGTGTGTCCAGGCATTTTGGCTCGAACGTCCCTTGATTTTGGCCCTGTCACTCTTTCAACTATGGGGGAGGCACTAGCTATAGGCAGTTATGCCTTTTGCCTCCCTCAATCACATAGAAAAAAAAAAAAAAAAAAAAAAATAGACAGTAATTGGAGCCACGGCGGTCGAGTGGTGAGCACGCTTGTGTGAATCTACATGACCTGAGTTCGATCCCAGCCCAGGCGGGCATTTAGTGGGTGTTGCAGTACGTCACATGCTTGCACCCAGTCGGGGGATACCTCGACGACGTATACAGACTAATAACACACATAACAAAGCCACTCCAACAGCTTCCTCTCTCTTCAACGCCCCTTCTCCCCTCTCTACACTCTTCAGAAAAATAGGAAAAGTAGAATGTAGATACGAGGAGCCGTTGTAAAGGTTTATCCCTCAATACCTTCACCTGACCTTGAACAAAGAACAAAGTCTTCACTAAAGTTAACATAATGGATGGTCAAGAGTAGGACGAACAAAAAATGAAAAAATAAATAAAATAACAATGCCTAGTAAAATAACAATGCCTAGTAAAATAACAATGCCTAGTAAAATAACAATGCCTAGTAAAATAACAATGCCTAGTAAAATAACAATGCCTAGTAAAATAACAATGCCTAGTAAAATAACAATGCCTAGTAAACTGTCAAATCAAATGTGAAAACAGTGTGTCAAACTAAAGCCGAGTCCGTTTCTTTGTAGTTGTTGTTATTGTATATGCAGAGATAAGATTATGGTCTGTAGTTACAATAATGTCTTTGGAAGTGATAACATGGTCAAAACAAAACTAGTTTATGTTAATTTATTTGTATTCTTTCTCATATTCATTTAAGTCTTCAAACAAAATAGCTTCGGTTTGACACCCAAATGTGAGAATAGCAAGTAACTCAGCCAAAACAACCAAACAGCCACAATTTGACCGGGTCACATGAACGCTTTATCGGTGACTTTTGATCACCATTTTCATTTCTGCCAGGTTTTGGGGGCAGTTTACCCTCGGTATTACCAACTATACTGGCGGTGTATTTGTATACTTGTAAGAGTTATTAACCCTCGGTATTACCAACTATACTGGCGGTGTATTTGTATACTTGTAGGAGTTCTTAACCCTTTCAAGATCCAATACGCATGTCTTCTCTGTTTTCCGGCTATCATTGGACGATTTTATTCAGATTAGGATGGGTCTATGGAAGTCAGACGGTTAATTGAGATAGTCTTTATCCATAAAACTCCCACAGATCCTTCCTAAATTGTATACAATCTTCTAATGATAGCCGGAATAAACTGTCAAATCGCGTCACAATCTTCAAAGAGTTATCAATCAAAATGTCAAAAGCTTCCCCTGACCAGAGAAGCCGAGAGGAACTATTGAAGATAGAGTTGGTGCAACACGGCTTTAAGGGGGTAGTGCTTGTGTTGTAGTATATATGTTAATGAATATATTTTCCTCTCTTTTAAACATTAGGTCTACCATAGCGCGGTTGGGAGTATGAACATGATTAGATTAATATCCAGTATTCGAGAATGGATAATAAGTCGTAGGCGTGTGCATAATCCTGTAACCGTCCTGGTGGTGTAATGGTTAAGGTGGCAAAAATCTGTGTGTGATAACCCGGGTTCGAATCCCGGCGGATCATATATACTTTAATTAATTTCATTGGGGGAGTTTGGTGTTGTGGTGAAATTAATAAAATGTTTATTAACTTTATTATGGAGTTTCCTTGCTAGACCTAAATCAACCTTAAAAAAACACCCCCTAGACCCCCTTTCAAAAATGTCCAGGCCGTAGGACGATTCCTTCTACAATTACAGGCTCGCTATCGCTCAGCAGGACAACAAATCGACACCTAAATGTCACAAAAGGTCTTAATACGGTGGATCATATATACTTTAATTAATTTCATTGGGGGTGTGGTGGTGAGATTAATAAAAATAATATATTGATAAAGAAATGGGACAAAATGTCTCAAAATCGCCAAACTAACGGAACGAACGTCTTAAAATCTCAAAATTGATACACTGCAGATGAGGGAGAAGAGGGTACAAAAAAGCGACTACTTCCCCCTTAACTTGGACAGCAGTGAATCTCCAGCACTAGAGAGCTCAAGTGACTGACAGACTTATGACCACACTCTTCTATAAGGAGACTGAACAACGTTATATTTACAGTTTCTATGTTGCATACCTCGTCTTGCTTTCTGTCTGAATATCATCCCTAGTTAAACAAATGTAAAATCAGCAAATAATGCTTTCATATGTCGATTACGAAAAGAATTAAATCTATAATTATGTTTAATGTTTAGGTAGCGTTATTACTAACATTAAATATTCTATAAATGTAGTGATTGGAGAGCATTTTCCTACCAATTAATTAATATAAGAACTCTTACGAAACATTGAAAACATAACCAGAATATATGTCAAAGCCCTGACAATGTAAGTGTTGCCCATATTTTAGCAAAGACACGATGAATGAACACGTAAGGCATGTACTGTACAGCTGTTGATAAAAGATTCTGAGGCCTCTAAGCTATACTTTACGTAAATGTAGCCATTCTGATGTATGCTTACCGGAGCGTTTTTATATTAAATAACTTCTAATGTTCCTATTTGCATAAAGAACATCGTAACGGCTAACGAACTTTTGTCAACATCTCAGGAAATGCTAGTGTAATTCCACCAATAGTTTCTGTCCCTAACCCAGCTCTGACCTCTTGTTAAGACGTTATCCTTTACTTTGCCTAACCAACCTCTTGTATCTGTTTACGACTGTTCTAATGCTCCAACATTATTTATCAACAAGAAAGGAGAGAAAGAAGACAATCAACCAAGGACCACTTCTGTGCCCTCATAGTAGACGTGTTAGGTTATTCACAAGCATTCTCCATTTATTCCTTGTATTACACCATATCTCCATCTTATCTGAGGTCTTTTTCTCCTTCTATTTGTTTTAAATAGGGTAATATTATATTATCTTATTTCATGAAATAATGATAGGTGGCTTAGTATTAGTAAGGTAGTTACAATATAGTATCAAAACATTAACATCAATATTTGATTATCAACTACCTTATTAAGTTATTAGTATTTAATTTGCACCCCTCCTCCCAGCCCTACTATGAGATCCCGGTGCCAGACATCACACCCATGTTTGTTTATCCCGGGTACCCGTGGGAGGGAGGGGTGGGAGCAGGGGTGCCAATGAGGAGAGATTTCTTAATTACATTTCTGGCGTGTCAGACTGAGAGGTTTCTTAATCCACACTACTAGAGTATCGCTCTTACTGAGTGTGTCAGATAATGTCCTCAGTGTTGGGTGACTGGCGAGAGAGAGTGTGAGAGAGAGAGAGAGAGAGAGTAGAGTACAAAGTACAAAGGAGTACAAAGGAAATCAAGCAACAACAGATCCAGTGACCCTTCTAGGTTGCTTGTCCTCCAAAACACTGAGGATCAAGTGTCCAAACAGTGGTTTAGAGTGGGTAAGGGAACATTGGAAAGGGAATTACTGCCCTGGAACTAATGTCCGTGGCAGGATTAGGAAGTTAGTAGGGGACAGATGGGTTAGTAACTGAGGGGGGGATAAAATAAAGTTATTCATTTACAAACGCAGTCAGTCGCGGGTTTGATGCGAGATATTTGTCTAGGCGGAGTTTAAATGAATCAACGGTGATGCAGTCTACAACGTTTCGGGGAAGCCCATTCCACAAGTTGACAACTCGATTGAAGAAGAAATTCTTAGATTCGTGCGAGTTAAAAGATTTACCAATAATTTTGCAACCGTTTCCCCGCGTGTAATTAGATTGGTCGATAGTGAAGTACTTACTACAGTTCATATTGTCGATGCCTTTGATGATTTTGAACACTTGAATTAAGTCGCCTCTTAATCTGCGCTGGGTTAAAGGAAATAGATTTAATTCTCTAAGACGCTCCTCGTATGGTTTGTTCTTTAGGCTAGGTATCATTTTGGTAACTCTACGTTGAACTCGTTCTAGCTTGTTTATATCTTTTTGGTAATAAGGGCACCAGGATTGAACGCAGTATTCCAGAAGAGGGCGGACTAAGGAATTGTAAAGGGTTAGGATAACTTCTTTGGATTTATGCTCAAATGACCTGCCTATAAAGCCAATTATTTTGTTTGCCTTCTTAACAACTTCTGAACATTGTTGACTCGGTTTTAGGTTACTCGATATTGCTCCCAGATCGGTTTCTCTGTTTACATTCTTAAGCTGAGTGCCATTCATCGAATAGTTTGCTTTCTCATTTAGGTATCCGATATGTAGTACTTTACATTTATCCGCATTGAAACTCATTTGCCAAATTTGGGCCCAACAGGACAATTTATCTAGATTGTGTTGCATATCGTCAACTTGTTCTTTTGAGAGTACGCTATTTGCAATTTTTGTATCGTCAGCAAATTTTGAGATTGTACAGGTGAGACCCTCATCTATGTCGTTGATGTAAATTAGAAAGAGAATTGGTCCTAGTACCGATCCCTGGGGTACCCCGCTACTTACATTGGTCCATTTTGATGCCTTACCGTTTATGACTACTCTTTGCTTTCTGTCGCTGAGCCAATTTTCTATCCATTTCAACACACCGTCTTGTATTCCATGCGCTTTTAGTTTTAGCAGTAAACGTTTAAACGTTCTCAGAGTGAGTGAGAGAGAGAGAGAGAGGTGCGAGGTGGACACAAACAAGCACTCCTGTTACTCACCCGCGTCTGCCGCCTCCAACATTAGCTATTACCCTAACCTAACAACCTGACCTAACCTGACCCTCTCTGTTCTTAATAATTACGTAGAATAAGTCAAATTACTAAAAAAAACAAAAAAAAACAAAAAAATGCAGGAGCGTGAACGCTGCCTAGCGAGGATACTTGTGGATATAAACAGTCACATGACTCTCCGGATCTCCGACGACAATATTGTAATTACCCTAACCTACAAACCTAACAAAGACTGGGGGCTCCTCCCCCCCCTCCCCCCAGACCCCCGCTGCTCTTAAAAATGATGTACAAGAATTCATATTACTAGAAAGCACTGCGGGTGAATGAAAAACCACCTCCGACATCACGCATCGTAACAATAGAAAAAGGGTAAGCTCGTCTGAATTATATCGTCTGTTCACAAATTAAAAAATAATGATATATACGTTGAACATATCGGTAGGGGTGTAGCGTAGGAAGACCGTAACGTGTTGACAATATATAGTAATAATAATATAATAAACAATACTCTTGCCCTTAGAGAATCATAAGCGGATATTGAACAACAAAACCAACGCTGTGACGATCACCTTTATTGGTTAACGTATCGACTCCGTACAGTGTCCTTTGTAAGCCTAAAATAGAGTAAAACGAATATATTTATACCTACACCCTGTACACAACATTAGAGTATTTAAGATGTAATAAAAATGTGCGAAATTAAGTGAAACATAAAACTTTGTCCAGGTTATTATGAACAGCTCCACGATTGTGATGCCATCATGTACTAAATTAATTGACAAAAATAAACTGTGTAATTACATTCAATGTGATTATGAACATCGCCACAATCGTGGCAATATGTCTCCTTCCAACAAAGCCACGATCGTGGCTTTTTGGGGTATAAGGGTTAATAATCTAAACGTAAAGAGTATTTTGGGGTATAAGGGTTAATAATCTAAACGTAAAGAGTAAAACATAATGTAATAAGTTTAGTAACTATTAATGGAACTTAACGAAACAATCCTAACTAATTGTACGTTTGAGGTGATTTATATGTTGTTTTGGTAAATTGATACGGTGTGACAGTCACGAGTTTTCGAATGTGTGTTTTTTTTTTTTTTTTGCATTTTTTCTTTGATATACGGTACAGTGTTGTTTTACCTAACTAAGAAACCTAACCTAACCTAACCTAAAAGTAATACGTGGATAGAAACTAACCTAAAATGTACGCAATTACCAAAGCAGCACTGGATCGCGCAACTGTAAGGTCCCCCGAGTAAGGTAGGAGGGAAAAAAAATCTATAAAGCAGAAATCCCGTAAAACAGGACTTGTCATTATGCAGACAAGACTGTGTTTTACCCTATATCTCCCTTATAATACATTTGCGACGGGAAGGACATATATAGGACTGAAGACTATTATATAACATACCTATAGGCTACACAAACATCGATGGGGCTTGTAACTGTCAATCCGTAAAATCTTGCCGTTTTTTGTTTTTCTTTTCAGAAACTTAAAATGTGGTGTTTCAGTATACTTTCTAGAAGAATATTATGGTAAAAGCCTATACAACAGTAATATATGGCCTAATTACCCCAGGAATAAAAACATTATTGGAATTTATCCAGTTTAACACCGGGTCGAAACCATCGATATATTATTTAGGCAAATATTTTAGTTATGTCATGTACTTCATTGGCATATATGGCCAAACCGTCGGTACATTAATATTATGATATATGCCCTAAATAACTAACACCAAATCCAAGGATGTAGTGTCCGGGCTACGGTCGTCATGTTTACATAGGTCGTACGCTCGCTCGTAGTTTCGATTTTGTTTTTGTTTTATTCTGTTTTTGCCCCCTGCTGGCAACAATATGATGATGACAATAGCAACTGATTTTTGTATCCCACGGCAGTCAAAAATGCTGGAAATGTGATCGTGAGCGAGCGAATATGTTTTGTTGCGTTGGTGTCTTAAGATTGATGGATAATGTTTGTTTTGCAATTGCCGACGGGGTTCATAGAATAACACACCTAAAAAACAAAAAACCGAGGAAAACAAATAGAAAATACTTTTAAAAATCGTCCCCGGTGTAAAACAGGATATTTACCACATTATTATATATAGGCCTATATGAATAAAACAAACAATCACACACACAAGTAGGGAAGATTTTGAAGCTATTAGAAACAATATATTAGGGAAAATGGGGATCAATACTCTCGCCATATTGTTCTCATTATAGTTCGCATGGAGGAATTTCGTTATCACTTGAAAAAACCCGATTACACCGAAAAATAACACGAACATAATAAGTCTCGACCGTAAACAAAGCATTGCGTCCAATGAATCCTTCGACTTGACTCCTCCTCTTCCTGTTTTGAATGATGGGGTGGACGCGATTCACTTAATAAATGGCTAAATGGCGTGAGCGTTACTCACAAATAAGAAATACTGGCAACCTGTTTGTGCCCCCTTACAGATTTACATATATGAGGACGACAATAAAATCAAGGGGGGGGGGGGGTGAGCGGGGGCAACGCCCCCCGCCCTCAACCCATCGTGTATCCAATGTACCCCACAATTTCCCATATCTACTGTAAAAGCGCGATTCACCCAATAAATGGCGCAATTTGACGCTGTATCTTCAGATTGATAGATAATGGTTAAGTTTATGCAAATCCTCCACTCAAACCATGCAAAACAATTATGAAACGGTTATTTTAAACAACACTACTGCAGCGTTATGAGAAACAATTTATTAGGGAAAATAGGCACCAATAGATTAGCCATATTTTTTGGTCAATATTTACGAGCCAGCCGCACCACAGCTGGGATTTCACTTCTAATGGTAGTTTTGGGTTCCTATCATTTTATGCTTCATTGCTATGTAATTTTTATCCACCGGAAAACATAAAAAAATCTTGGCTTTATTTTTATATTCTTTTTGCAATGCTAAAAAAACAAAATATAAATATAAATATAAATATATATATATATATATATATATATATATATATGCTGTATATATACAGTATATAGGCCTATATTTATTTTTATTTTTTGCATTAACCTAACAAAAAACCTAACCTAAATGTATTTGGGGGCTATTAGGTTAGGTTAAGAAAAAAACTTCCGGTGGATAAAGAGTAACTAAATAAATTGGTCACCAATTATTTCTCAATATTTGAAAACAAATATGGATTTTATATGCTCTAAACATCATATGAAAATGTGTTTTAAGCCTCGGCCAAACCTAATAAAAATATATGGCACTAAAATGGAAATTTTCGTAACATGGTTGTCAATACCTTCCTATAGACGGCACCGATTCGTACACACGCCATTTAGAACAAACATTCCCTATATACCTGTATATATATATGGTTATATACAGGAGACGCAACAATATAGGTAGCACATTTCTCATGGTAGTTTTGGGTTCCTATCATCATATGCTTCATTTCTATATACTTTTTATCCCCGGGGGAAAACAAAAAAATCTTGGGATTTTTCATTTTTTTTCTCGGCCCTCCCACTGCCACTCTGTGGCGGAGTAGAGTATGTCCCATAATACTGTGTTTTTTGCACTGTTACCCAATCAGCGGGGGTGTGGGGGCGGCAGCCCCCACCCATAATACTAGGATAGGTTAGGTAAGGTTGTTAGGTTAGGCTAATGTCTTTGTTACGCTTTTAACCCCTCATTTTCCCTGAACTTCATAGCCCTCCCCACTATCGGGCGGAGTGTCTTAAGATCGTTGTATAATGGGGAAAACGGTTTCTCCGAGGGTTGTAATTATTTCCAAACACTATATATTGATGAAAACTAACAGGAAAAATAAAAAAATCCATGGGAAAATTGGTGACAGAAAAATTGAGTTTTTCCACCTATTTTTCTCCATATAGTCCGCATGGAAGATTTTCGTTATCAACAAATTGAAAAATACCCACTTCACAGACAAATACACCAAAAATCTAAGTCAAAGCAGGGGTGTGGGGGTGGCATCCCCCACCTATAATACTAGGATAGATTAGGTAAGGTTGTTAGGTTAGGCTAATGTCCTTTCAAAGGGGTATAGGCTAGTAAACACAAGGATAGCCTATACCCGGTCAGAGGTAAGAAGAAGAAGAGTCCTGCAGTAGTCTCCTTGAATGCTACCCTAGTGCCAAGGATAAACATTACATTTGACGGGCAGGAGTACCGGAAATGGCGATCAGTGGAGTGATAAATCTGCCCCAACAGTTGTTTACTATTACGGTAATTGCGAACATGAAAATACCTACAATGTACAAAGTAAAGAACAAGTAATCCTATTTACGTACCATTAGAAGTATAACAGTGATGGAGTAGATGATTCCTGTGTAGCCAGGGTGGGTTTATGGCACTGGGTTAAAAGTGACTGTGCTGGGTGGCGTGTTACATCGTCCGTAGTTGGGTAGAGAATGGAGGAATTGTCTGAGTTAATGAAATGGTTCACTGCTTCAGAGTGGTCCCGAACAGCCGAATAAGACGGTTTCGTAAGTGATAAACCCGTCCTAAACGACCTACCCCTATGGCCAGCAATCCTGGTTGATAGATGGCGCTCATGTTTGAGACGAAATTGGCTGGGTGTGAAAGGGATTTGCCTTGTATGGGCCAATTGGCTTTCTGCAGACTCCCATTTTCTTATGTTCTTATGCTTGGGCAATATAGATCGCATTACAGCTACCGCACTTATAATGGCAAACCACCGAGGATTGTAGAGAGTCAGGTATAGTATTCGGTACCTTGAACCTGAAGCAGCGAGACAGAAAGAATGCAGTCTTAACCCATTCAATACCGGTGTCGTCCTTTTTACTTTATTCTGGCTACTATTAGATAATTTCATTCAGTATAATAAGGGCCTCCAGCTTCCAGGGCTTCGAACTATCTCACCTAACCCTTTCTAACCTTCAACCACGGATCCTTCTTAATCTGCACGAAATCATCTACACAGACCTCGAACAAATATAAATAGACGTCGCCGGTACAAAAGAGGTTAAATGCAATTTTTAATGAAACTTGGGGGTAGAAATCTTGGGTTAATTTATTGTATATGATTTGCGACCATAAAAGGAATAAATAAATAACCTATAGTTTTTCAGACTGTTTGAACGGGAGAAGATGAGCGTAATTTAGATAGTTGCCTGCCAATGTTATATGTGTCTCTAACGTGAACAGGGAAACCGGTATGGGGAGGTATTATTAGGTTTATCTGGACCCCCTTCTCCCTCATGAATTGCCCCAATAGTTATGAGATTTTAAGACGTTCACCTCATTAGTTTGACGATTGTATAACCTTTCGCTCCATTTTTTGGTCAATATTAAGACCTTTCGTGCCATTTAGGTGTCGATGTTTTCCTGGTGAGCGGTAACGAGCTTGTAATTTTAAGAGGAACCGGCCTTTTGCCAGGACAGTTTTCTACCGAAAAATGTACAAATTTGTCTTGACGGAGGGTTTTTTGAAAGCTTGATGAAAACCTAGCAAGGAAACTAAGGAATAAATTATTGATCAAATTGATAAACCAAAAAATAACATAACGTCCTCTTGAGTCTCAGAATGTTACTCAAGTATTCTAATTAGGTAGGCAAAGTAAAATATGAAGAACATGGTCTGTATGCCCGGGGCACCAGAGTCAAAGTGAGATTGCTTTTTTAATTGAATAGGAATATTGGAATTATATTTGATCATTAGGTTGGTTACTAAGCCTTTTTCAATTATATCATACTCTTAGTTATTTATAAATTATGGTATAAATTTACCTATGGTCCCGTTAAAATATTCTCAAGTAACCTATTAAAAACTGTTCAGGGGACTGGTTAGAACTTGTAGGATGTTTAATTGAAGGTCTGAAATCAGTATTTGCTGAAAAATAAAAGTCTTAAAATGCACTATGTTTTACGGGAGGGTCTGTACGCCGCCACATACGCGCGGCCCTGCCCACTGCCCAAAATATACAAATATTATATTAGATTAGATTAACCTAACCCTAATATAATATAATATAATATAACATAACATAACATTACCTGTGAAAGAGAGGGCAGGGACCCTGGGTGACCCATAGCGCATTGTAAGACTAATATTTCTCAGTAAATACTGATTTCCGACATTCAATTAAACATCCTACAAGTTCTAACCAGTCCCCTGAACAGTTTTTAATAGGTTACTTTAGGATATTTTAACGGGACCATAGGTAAACATTTATCTAGATTATTATTGTTGTTGTTTTGTATTATTATTTCTTTAACACTCATTTGTTTTGGCTTGAAAAAGACTCTCTGTACGGGGTCAAAGCTTTGGCCAATAAAGACTCTCTGTACGGGGTCAAAGCTTTGGCCAATAAAGACTCTCTGTACGGGGTCAAAGCTTTGGCCAATAAAGACTCTCTGTACGGGGTCAAAGCTTTGGCCAATAAAGACTCTCTGTACGGGGTCAAAGCTTTGGCCAATAAAGACTCTCTGTACGGGGTCAAAGCTTTGGCCAATAAAGACTCTCTGTACGGGGTCAAAGCTTTGGCCAATAAAGACTCTGTACGGGGTCAAAGCTTTGGCCAATAAAGACTCTCTGTACGGGGTCAAAGCTTTGGCCAATAAAGACTCTGTACGGGGTCAAAGCTTTGGCCAATAAAGACTCTCTGTACGGGGTCAAAGCTTTGGCCAATAAAGACTCTGTACGGGGTCAAAGCTTTGGCCAATAAAGACTCTCTGTACGGGGTCAAAGCTTTGGCCAATAAAGACTCTGTACGGGGTCAAAGCTTTGGCCAATAAAGACTCTCTGTACGGGGTCAAAGCTTTGGCCAATAAAGATGCTCGTCACAGCGTTGGGTTTGTTGTTCATTATCCCCTTACACTTCCTTAGCGACAAAAGTACATTATGTATAGGTTGATAAGTTGTTTATGATTGAATATATCTCAGTATCCATGTCTATATGAATATAGTGAATACACCGCCATATTTGCCTATTATGTCAAACAAAGGGAGGAACCAGAGGGCCACAATACAAAGCAACCATCCGGGCTCTGACACCAGGAGAACTTGTGCACCAACCGACAAATGACAAAACTTAAGGAATGGCAACAGACTTGAGAGTGAAGGTGGGGATCGTGTGCCACTCACTACACCGGTGTCAGGGGCTGGACGTACTGCTTAGACCACAATGTTCTCCTTACCTAACTAACGTTAGAAGTGCTTAGTCTAAGGTACATAATGTGACCCCCTAGACATACATTAAAGAATAAGAGTATTTTAATCAACGTATTTTCCTCCAAGCGGCTCGCTTGGTGTAGTGACTAGCGTCTCGGACTTCCACCCAGAAGGCCCGGGTTCGCGCCCACGCTCGGCGCATTAAAGATTTTTCACAAGCACTGAGTTGTTACCATCCCTCATGAGCAAAGGGATGGGGTAGTAGTACAGGACCCCAATGGAAATACGCCTAATCGGCCTTATTGAGCTATCCTTAGCTAGCTTAGCATGCGCTAGCTTTAAGAACTATTATTATTATTATTATTATTATTGATGTGGCCAAAACAGTTCACTATTATTGAAACATGCAGGTTTAGGCTAGCAGGGGGAGCTCTGAACCTAGGGGGAGCTGCTGCACAGTACGCCTAAGCGGACTGGGCTGCTCTGGGATCATCAGCAGATTGTTTTATTTCAGCGATATCGATTGAAGGGTTGTATTGTCAGCTTTAGGCCGGTCCAGAGCCCCGGGTCAGCGTTTATGACTCTACCTTATTCATTGGTTTATCTATTATTGGGGGGTGAGCTGAATGTGGGATAGTGGGCGTCTCTCCTTTGTGTGTGTGTGTGTGTCAATTTAGCTACTTTCCCGCTAGATCTAGAGGTAATTACTTCGATGTACAGACAAATCTTTACATCTAGCGACATTAATCCTGCGATATTCTGGATATTTGAGCCATTTTAGAGCGATGGACTACTGATTGTGGAATAATTCTAGCGATGTTCGGCCTATATTTACTATCTACCGGACTTGATTTGGTAACCCTGAACTGTGTGTGTGTGTGTTGGGCAGGGGGGGGGGGGGGGTCCGAGACACTGACGGGGGTGACACGTGACAGACGGACTACAACCCCACACAAAAGGAAGGTTCACGATTTACAAAATCAGAATAAAGATAAATCGAGGCGATTGTTTTAGTTTTAGTACGATGAATTTTGGAGATGTTGTTGTCACGAGAAGGTGGCTTACGTGCAGAGGGTCAGGCAAGACTGACAGGACCTTAAGGTGTCTTGTGTGACTAAGTTATCCTGGATTATATCTATAGTGTGTTTATTTTCATCTGGCTATACATTGATTCCTTTATCAGCTACTTTATCGATACTTAATGAAACAAATATGAAACTAGTATGTCTCTGCATCAAAATATATATAATTAGCACCTTATTTCACTACAAAATCTTAAAACAAAAAAACGAGAAATCTTCATGGGAACTTTGCAATTTACCGTCAGTTGAAATAAATCGGACTATTATATTGATTATTCACATTACGAACATTTATCTTCCAACATATGTGCGTTCTGTTTACACAATACATCATTATAGAGCAATGTAACCTAATTAAGCTTAGTTTACAATAATATAATTTTAGATAAGGTACCTGGGTTAGATTGCAATTAAACCCTTCTGTACCGGCGACGTCTTTTCTATTTTAATCTAGCTATACTTAGAGGAGTTTGTGCAGGATTTGTGGCACTAAAAAGGGTTAAGTGAGATAGTTCGAATCCTGTTAACTGCCGGGGGTCCTTCCTAAACTAAATAAAATCGTCTTTATGTAGCCAGTACAAAATGAAAAGGACGGAACTGGTACTGAACGGGTTAATCAAAGGAAGACGTAGCCAGGATTAGGCCCGTTTTAACTCGTTGAGGATTATAAGGGTTAGCACAGTATGTGCTTGCTTTCAGTAAATTATTTTAGTCAGTTTAGGAAGAAGTTGTGGGAGCTACATAATTAATTGAGATAGTCTTTACCTCTTTGACTTATAGAGATCCTTCCTAAATTGCCTAGTAGCATCTTATGTGTCCCGAGTTCGAATCCCGGGAAGACCATATGCTTTCATTAGTTTATTCAAGTACATTGGGGTTTGTAATTGATGATCAATGTTAAGAATGGGGTGTTACTTATACCACTTACAGGTAAATAGAAAACACATATCACGGCTTATTTATTTATTTACAAAATCTCAATCACTCTGTAACTATCCACTCATGAAAATGCCAAATTGTACTGGCGGCTCTCTCTGACCAGTCTGGCTTTACCACGAGCATATGTCATGTTCTTCAGCACAAAGGAGTACAAAGGAAATCAAGCAACAACAGGTCTAGTGACCCTTCTAGGTTGCTTGTCCTCCAAAACACTGAGGATCAAGTGTCCAAACAGTGGTTTAGAGTGGGTAAGGGAACATTGGAAAGGGAATTACTGCCCTGGAACTAATGTCCGTGGCAGGATTAGGAAGTTAGTAGGGGACAGATGGGTTAGTAACAATATAATAGCACTGAGGATGTCAGTGTTTTATTGGTATCAGGTATTGTGCTACTTATATAATATATAATATATTGTATATAATATATTATATTATATACAATATATAAAATATTAATAAAAAACCGCTATTGTCAACCACATTTACCTAAAATTATACATATCCTTTTAGGTAGCGGCAGTGGTTGACAGCATGGAGCCAATGCCTGTTACTTGTCCAGACTGGCAGGAGTTACTGACCTGCTAGCAGAGACTGACCCACCATTGCAGACCAGATGCTGTTGGTGGACAGTGTTCACTAGTAGGTTTCTGCGAAAATTGATTTTATAGAAGCTATAATGCATACTTCGTGGTGTTGTGTATGCCATCCAGATATTTATTCATATTTCCTATGATCCAAGTAACTTAATGCAACTTAATATATACATTCGAACGACACACTTATATTGTTTGTATTAAACAATAATAAGAAAGGAAAGCATGCAACAAATGAGCTACTATAAAAGGCTAGCCAGATGATCACTATTGACGGCTCTGGTGGTGAACAGCTCCAGACACCCAGCTGCTCCCAGCCTCACACTGACCAACATTGTATCACAGCTTAAGAGTCTGATATATTATGTCTACTGAATAGCAGCCGGTGCGAGGGAGGAGAAGATGGGTGACTCATTCAATTCTTATATAATGCTTGGGGTCATTCCTACCTTACTGTAACACCTTGACATTAAATGGATGAACCCAACTAAAGTCTAATGATGCCACTGCCTGGTGTGACTAGGATATAAATGATTCTATATACAGAGGATAAGTTTAAGCGTCATCCCAGACAAGCCTCAAGTAACAAAGGAGTACAAAGGAGTACAAAGGAAATCAAGCAACAACAGATCTAGTGACCCTTCTAGGTTCCTTGTCCTCCAAAACACTGAGGATCAAGTGTCCAAACAGTGGTTTAGAGTGGGTAAGGGAACATTGGAAAGGGAATTACTGCCCTGGAACTAATGTCCGTGGCAGGATTAGGAAGTTAGTAGGGGACAGATGGGTTAGTAACTGAGGGGGGGATAAAATAAAGTTATTCATTTACAAACGCAGTCAGTCGCGGGTTTGATGCGAGATATTTGTCTAGGCGGAGTTTAAATGAATCAACGGTGATGCAGTCTATAACGTTTCGGGGAAGCCCATTCCACAAGTTGACAACTCGATTGAAGAAGAAATTCTTAATTCGTGTGAGTTAAAAGATTTACCAATAATTTTGCAACCGTTTCCCCGCGTGTAATTAGATTGGTCGATAGTGAAGTACTTACTATAGTTCATATTGTCGATGCCTTTGATGATTTTGAACACTTGAATTAAGTCACCTCTTAATCTGCGCTGGGTTAAAGGAAATAGATTTAATTCTCTAAGACGCTCTTCGTATGGTTTGTTCTTTAGGCTAGGTATCATTTTGGTAACTCTACGTTGAACTCGTTCTAGCTTGTTTATATCTTTTTGGTAATAAGGGCACCAGGATTGAACGCAGTATTCCAGATGAGGGCGGACTAAGGAATTGTAAAGGGTTAGGATAACTTCTTTGGATTTATGCTCAAATGACCTGCCTATAAAGCCAATTATTTTGTTTGCCTTCTTAACAACTTCTGAACATTGTTGACTCGGTTTTAGGTTACTCGATATTGTACTCCCAGATCGGTTTCTCTGTTTACATTCTTAAGCCGAGTGCCATTCATCGAATAGTTTGCTTTCTCGTTTAGGTATCCGATATGTAGTACTTTACATTTATCCGCATTGAAACTCATTTGCCAAATTTGGGCCCAACATGACAATTTATCAAGATTGTGTTGCATATCGTCAACTTGTTCTTTTGAGAGTACGCTATTTGCAATTTTTGTATCGTCAGCAAATTTTGAGATTGTACAGGCGAGACCCTCATCTATGTCGTTGATGTAAATTAGAAAGAGAATTGGTCCTAGTACCGATCCCTGGGGTACCCCGCTACTTACATTGGTCCATTTAGATGCCTTACCGTTTATGACTACTTTTTGCTTTCTGTCGCTGAGCCAATTTTCTATCCATTTCAACACACCGTCTTGTATTCCATGCGCTTTTAGTTTTAGCAGTAAACGTTTGTGGGGAACTTTGTCAAAGGCCTTTTGAAAATCAAGGTATATAATATCTACAGCTTTACTCTCATAGTAGAGGTTGAGGATATCGTGGAAGAAGTCTAAGAGGTTTGTTAAACAGGAACGTTTTTTACGAAAGCCGTGTTGAGTATCTTTAAGTATGTTATTTTCCTCTAAGTGATTTACGAGTCTGTCTCGTATGACCGTTTCTAGCATTTTACATACAACTGAGGTTAAGCTAATTGGACGATAGTTACTGGGTAGGGATTTGCTGCCTTTTTTGAATATCGGTGTTACGTTGGCTAGCTTCCACTTATCAGGCATAGTTCCAGACTGCAAGGATTTATTGAATAGTAATGTCAGTGGTTTGGAGAGCTCATCCTTAGCTTCCTTTAGAACTCTAGGCGAGATTGTATCAGGTCCAGGCGTTTTATTTACCTTGAGTTTATCTAAACAATTCAATACTTCTCTCTCTGTAACGGTGATATTGCTTAGAACATCTGAATTATCAATCTGAATTGGCGATGGTGTAGGGATATCACTGAGGTCTTCTGTTGTAAAAACTGATGCAAAGAAGGTATTGAGGGCATTACTCATTTGTACTTCGTCTTTGGTGTATTCTCCATTTTCATCGACTAACGGTCCAACAGTTGAAGTAACTACTTTTTTCTTTCTGATATAACTATAGAATTCTTTCGGGTTTGTTTTACTTTGATTCGCAATATGTAACTCTAAGGTCTTTTTACTTTGCTTAATTAACTTTTTGGCTTTGCGTCGTAGCTCTACAAATTTCACCCGTTCTTAGTCATTTTGTGAGGATTTTAGTCTATCATTAGCAAATTTTTTAGCAAGCAGGCAGTTTGAAATATCTTTATTCCACCATTTGGGCTTATTATTATGGCCTGGACACCGTATTTTCGATGGTATGCAGTCTTGCACTGCTTTTAGGTAAGTGGTTTCGAATAACTTCCAAGATGTATTTATGTCGTTATTGTTAATTAAAAAGCTCCAGTCAGTTTCTTTAAACATAGCTCTAAGTTTATGGAAGTTTGCTTTCTTGAAATTAGGGACTTTTTCGATGCTACTATTTGGTTCGTTACTAGTAAACTTTAAAGTGAAAGTTATCGTACGATGGTTGCTGTTACTGAATTCATCACCAACATTCAAATTCTCTATTAATTCTTCTTTTGTTGCAAGTACAATGTCAAGAACGTTATTACCACGGGTCGGCGTTCGAACAAATTGATAAAGCGAACTCTCTTGCAAGTTCGTATACAAGTCATGTCCGGAGTGTGAAGTAAGAGTATCGCCCCACTTGGTCACTGGTAAATTAAAGTCGCCAAAAATGACGGTATCTTGTGAGTTACTTACATCTGCAATTTGTTTGTAAATTTCTCGGTCAGTTTGCACTGATTGAGCTGGAGGTCTGTATATTAATGCAAGTATTATTTTTGTACCTTTATTATTCTTTATTAGCACAAAAGATGCGTCGACGTTCACAATTTGAGGTTTTGACAAGAGGGTAGGGTTAAGACTTTCTTTGATATAAAGTAAAACGCCACCTCCATTTAGATTTATTCGGCTTTTCCCAAACATTACATAACCGGGAAGTGAATACTCTGCTAAAAAGTCTCTATCTTCTGTATTGAGCCAAGATTCTGTTATGCCAATCACATCATAATTTTCTGTAAACACTAGCTCCTCTAAATCTGAAAATTTATTGCGTATGCTACGAGCGTTTGCATAGAAAACCTTTAAATTTGTTATTTTAGAACTCACGGAACGCTCTTTAATAATATTTTTGGTTCTTGTCGGATCTACATTTGTGTTCATGGCTGTCCTCGGTCCTAACGAGCCCGTGTGTGAGTCAGGTTTAACCCTTTATTAGCGGCGCGCATCATATGTCGAGTGAAAGAAATTTGGACTATGTGGCGGCTCACACCATAAGTCGTGTGGCAATTTCAGCACGTAATGTTGCTGAGAGAGAGAGACAAGTGGTGGCAGGAGAGTAGCGAGCGTATGACTGCTCCAGACCACCGCGGTGGACCAACTGACATGAATCCCACCCTCCTCCACCCTCTCACACTCGCTACATAGTGAAATGTATGGGGAAAGTACCGAATTACATGGTTTTTGCACTCATGTTGCGCGGTTGTTGCAAGAAAACTACGTTGTGGTGTCATTGGAAAGCTCTGTTTATGCCCTTTCAGGGATAGATACTTGTTTTACGCTCTGGGTCTTATTTAGGCATGAAAATGATCACGTAAACAGCCCTATTTTGGGTAAAAACACCCCGCTGGTGGCTACATATTATTTACCGCCTAGACCGCTCGTTAGGTGTTAAGGAGTATCACACAAGACCTTTAATCTTCAATTTTCGATGGTCAACATTTTTCCAACAACATTTCTGGGAATTATTCCACTGGTATTGGAAACAAGACTGAAAGTAGATTAAATTAAGTAACAAATGTATTCAAAACAATTATCTTGTAAGAGAACAGACCAATGTTGACAATAATAGTTGAAATAAATAAAGGTTAAGTGACAAAATTAAAAAATTAAATTTGGAGTAAGGGGTCGGGCGCAAGTTGGACTAGATAATAGTCCATCAGGCGCCTGGCCCGGGGAGACGATTAATATGAAGGGTGTGCCTGGAAGTGTGGTGGGAGGGCTTGTGGCTTTGGCTCCGCTGCATGTCTGCCTGCCGAGATCGGAACCTCTCCGGATGGTCGGGGGCCGGGGGAGTGCTGGAGCGACCTTGCTGACCCTGGTCTCTGGGTCTTCTCCTGGGTGACCTGGATGTGTGTGAGTTTGTGCTTTTTATCTGTGTTTATTTGTTGTTTTATGTTGTTTTTGTGTTTTCCCTGTTCTTGCTCTGTCTTGAGTCGGCTACCCCCAAAATGGGGATTGGGCCTGAGCATATAGATAGATAGATAGAATTTTTTTAAATATTTACCTAATAAGCTGACATACCAATGTTGACGATATTAGACCCCTGAGGCGCCGGAATGTGATTCATGTGATAGATAGCATATTTTAAACCTTGAAATAACCCAAATGCACCCTAAAAAATGTAATTTAGTTACCCCTAACCTCGTCAGTTTTCTTCAATGGTGGTTTGAAAGAAAACTATTTTTTAGAAGACTAACTTGATTAAATTTTCCAAAGTGGACATACAGTAAATATATAATAAATAAAACTGGCATCTATGCACCTCAGAGGATTAGTTGAAGGAAAAGGCCCTCGTATAACACCGGGTTTATTATTCAGCACCACCAAACACGGACCGCAGGATCTGTTGAGAGTGTGAAAGAAAGTTTGACTGAGAGGAGAGAGAGGAGGGATAGTGACGGTGGTGTCTTAACCTAACAAGTGCGCATGGGGGTAATTGGAAACGTCCCCCTGTGCTGACGTATTTGAGGTGTTTCCGTCACTAAAATATTCATTGTACCATTAATAGCATTAATACTTATCCATATGCGCCTATTATGGGTTGATTATAAAGGTATTAACCTGAAACAACAATAAAACGAGTGAAAACAGTGTTTGGATGGTCAAAATCGGAGATATAGCCCGCGAGTTGTATAATGTATGGGTGAGGCAAGCTGCTTTCCCGCCAATTTCCCCCCAAGGCCACTGAGACACAGTCGATCGATACTCTCTCTCTCTCTCTTGCATTCGCTTGCTATCAGTGATGACCACACCCTGTAACCGGATTTCTAATGTTAGCACGAAAATATACCTCAGAATAAGGGAATAACAGGGAAAATAGGTGATAACTGAAGGAGAGGAGGAAAATGGGGAAGGAGGGGAGGTAGAGGACTGAGATTTTGCATGGCCCAGGGGCCAAAAAAAAAAAAAAATCAGATTTTTTTTTTTTTTTCGATGTCAAAAGTTGATTTTTTTTTTCTCTGACTCTTAAGAGTCTCCCCGCAGTACGCCGGGGGAACTCTTAAGAGTCTCCCCGCAGTTCCCGGGTTAAGAGGAGATTTTCACGTCGTAGGTAATTTTTCTAGACCCACATCTCCCACATGTTTAGCCCCAATAGTTTTGAGATCTTAAAATGTTCGCCCCATTAGTTTGGCGATTTTAGGACCTTTTTCCCATTTCTAGCAATTTTAAGAACTTTTGTGCCAATCATATATACATATTTTTCCTGGCGAGCGATAGCGAACCTGTAATTTGGGCATACTTCTAATACTTATTGGATACATTGATCAGGTAACTCAATCTCGTGATGAAGACCAGTATGGGGTCTGGACGGACGGTTTCAGAATCATGACTAGCATATTACTATTTATATATTATCTCAAAGTGTGCCCCAAATATCTCGGTATTTTCGACAATCCATTCTTGTTAAGGGTTTATTTCGGTTTTATTTCAATGAAGAATACTCGAAATAATCGAACTATAAACAAATTTATGCATGCGTCTTGGAGCTTAATTACTCGCTGTAAAACTATACCTCCACAAAGAACTATTAATTTGTTTATTGAGATTATGCCGTTTTATATCAAATTCATTCCAGGTATAAAATCAATGCAAAGTTTTCAATATACGTTTCAAACCAATTTTATATATGTGAATAATAAGGACCTTTCCCATAATACACATGAAATATTGCTTGATGGTGTGTTTAACACCTTCAGCACGATCACGTTATTGTCATCATATCCTGATTACCATTAGACAATTTTTCTTTAGCTTATAATCTACCTTTAGGACTCAAAGGGGAAATTACGATCTCAATAAAACCCTCTTTATGACATAAGTTCTTCTTAAACTGCATACTATAAAAACAAAATATCTTTAGCTTATAATCTGCCTTAACCCATGAGATCCGGGAGGCTTCATATGAGGCAAAATCAAAGGGTTTAAATTGCGCAGACGGATTTTTGTTCGTGCGTGGGCTACCGCAGAGCCACCAAGCACAAACTAACAGGCAGCATCAGTTCTTAGTGCGCATCCAAGATGGATGGAGGTAATCCAAAAAAAATAGCTGTGTCCGAATCGCCGCCCGCCGCCGCGTACCGTACGCCTAACAAAAGCAAGGCTAAAATGACCAAGAAAACAGTGCTTAGTCCCGATGGTGTTGCACACACTCTGGAAGAACTAAGCAAATATAGTGAACTGAGTGATTATAGTGAACTGAGTGAACTTGGGAGTGACTTTGACGAAGAACAAGTGGTTAGTGAAGATGAGGGTGAAGTGGCGGATGGATTAGAGCTTCTGGGCTTTATTAGTACCGATGAGGACGATAATGACGAGGATAATGACGATAGTGAATGCGGTACTCGTGAATATAGTGAACTGAGTGAACTTGGGAGTGACTTTGACGATGAAGAAGTGGTTAGTGAAGATGCGGTACCGTACGCTCGCCTAGCCTAGCGTAGCCTAGCCTAGCCTAGTAAGTGAAAGTGGAAAGTGACACACAAATGTATAACAAGTAATAATAACTCAATAATAACAGTGAGTGACAATAATTCATAACAAGAAGAGTAATAAGAGTGAAAGTGACACAATAATATCCAATAACAGTGAAAGTGCCGAAAATATGTTATAAAAAGTTTCACATAACTCAATAATGGTTGTAAAAGAAATAAATGACACAATAACTATGACATTATCACCATACAAACATAATATCGTCTACCGGTACCAAAGCCACCGAAGCAACGAGTAACTTAGTGCGTGCTAGCCAGGGCCGCGGCGAAGCGTTCGGACACAGGCGAAAATATGCGGGAAATTACCTCCATTCCCATCATCATATCTCGGCAACCACTTGTCGTAGCGATCTCAACTCAACGGCAGTCTACAGACGAAGGTTGGTTCTACACTATCCAATTTAGTTGACTGCTCTAGGTGGTCTCAATCAGTAGATATCAAATTATGAAGATAGCCATTTTTCAGGAATACCCCCGGACACGAAGATCGCCTCATATGAAGGCCCGTGGATCCAGAGGGTTAAGGACTCAAGGGGGTAAATACGATCTCAATAAACCCTCTTAATGGCATGGGTCCTTCTTAAACTGCATAAAATCGTCTCATTTTAGCCGAAATAAAAGGTGCCAAGTGGTAATGGTGGTGAAAGTGTTAAAGGAACTCCAACCCTCCCGGTTTATTGTAGCCCAACACCAGATTACACAACTGGCTATGACTGCTGAGTCTTAGGACCCCGGCTTAAGGGGAGGGTTTGTAGTTGGCTACTTAGACCTACAACAACGCTATCGCTCGCCAGGAAATAATCCACCCCTAAATGGCACCAAGGACAGAAATGGGGCGAAATTTCTTAAAATAGCCAAACTAATGGAGCGAATATCTTAAAATCTCAAAAGCAATGGGGCTAAACTTGAGGGAGAAAGGGGTCCAGAAAATAATCCCTCAAGTGAAAATCACCCCTTAAGCCAATGTCACTGGAGTGCATTTTTCAGCAATTCTTTAGGGCAATTATGGTCTGGCAACTTAAAAATATATGTTTTACCAGAATTCACTCACTTAACGTAATCTACACTCAGTCAAATACCAATGAAAAAGAACCCTGAAATATTGCGAGAAAAAAAACTTGCTCATCGAAAATTGCCAGAAAAATCAGTGGTGTGACATGACCTTTACACTGACGTCTCCATAGATCCCAAGGCCCGAGCAGCACCAAAGACTCGGGCGGAGGTGATGAGACACTCTCGCTACAGGCTACTACACCTTTCACAACCACAACAGTCAACACCATTTGTATTACCTCACAGATCAAACTCTCCTCAAATACATGATATGATTTTAGATAATGGAAACAAAAATCCTTCTTTGTATATAGAACCTCATGTCTAAGATATAAAACACAGTGATAGCAACGTAGTATGGCAATTACGTGTTCACCTGAAATTATTTCTATGTACACAACTATTTTGCACTGCTCATCGTAACATGGACATTTGTTCACACACACATAACAAGTACTGTATATACATTTTTGTACAATAAATCTATAAATAAGCACATGCAGCACTATGCCGCCGGGGAAGATTTCACAATGTACACTGGGGGCGGTGCGAGCACAGAAAAAGAAGGCCACTAAGTAACGTGTAAGGGATGCCACATTGATAACACAATGTAAGAATAGAGCGCATGATGACGCATCAGACTAGTGTTCACTGTATTAAAATACATCTTAATTAAAGGTACTAATTGTGTCTAATTGAAACTGTACAACCCTGTATTTACGACCTACACCAACGGTGAGGTCACGAACCCTTGTGGGTCCAGTTGGACTTGATGCCTGTATTGTGGTCTTGGCTTCTGTTCCCAGGGGTAGTGCGGTCTTGGCGGACGAGCGTGGGATGGGTGAAAAGTACTCCCTTCACTGCTGCATAAAGACCCACCCCTCCCCCATTTGTCTTCTGCTGCTTGAAGGGCCTCTGTCCAGTTCTCGTCCATCACGTGAGATAATGGATGATCTGCTGAAGAACAAGAATCTCTTGAAGAACAATGAGACTCGTCTTCAGACTCAGCATCTCCCATCGTCGAGGACTGTGGAGAAGTACGGCCATTGATAAGAGGCTGTGCATACCATTCCACATCACTTGGTTCTTCAGGCAGATTGTTTCCAACACGCCCGTGATCAGAACCAGCGACACTTTGATAACGGGGACTGTCACTGTCTGCCCTCCTGTGGGCAGATGAAAGGCCCATCACTTGCACATCATAGTCACCTGCATTAACTAATCCTTGACTACCAAGTGGTGTTCTCATATTTGATCTAGATCGAAGAGGCCGAGGACCAAGTAAGTGACTCCCATGTGATTTATGAGAACCTCCGGTAGAAGAGCCTCCACAATAGATCAACTGCTGTGGTATGAGTCTAGTGGAGGGTGACTGGCCGTGACTATCGGTGGAGGCAAGTGTGTTATCACTTGAGTGCTCTCCACCTAACGTTGGAGGTGGGGGAAACTGCAGTACTGGACCCGTATCTGTTGACCGAGAATTTTTTTTTCATTACTTGGTTGAATAGGCAATATACACAACACATAATAAAGTATCTGATATCATAGATTATGTCAAGAGCCTAAGTCATAGGGTTACGCACTTTACATAGCTCTGAAATAATATCAATTGCTTTTTCTTTGAAAGTTCATTATCTACGTTAGTTTTATAAAGGCTAAGACAGGTAAACTATGTTGGGTTAGATATTGTTAAGTTAGGTTGTTTGCTATTATGTTTTTGTCTATGTATATGTAAGAGACAAGGCAAAACTGCCTGTAACAAGTGTCCCCCTCAAAGTTGAAAGAGTGATAGAGATCCAAATTCAAAGTATGTTAGAGTCAAAATGTCTGGACACTCTAAGCTTGAACCAGTTTAAATCATAGTATGAGAGAAAGACAGGTTGAGGGAGAGACTTCCAGAGCTTACTTAATGAATAAAAGAAAGACAGAAAATCGGCTCACTCTTGGGCTAGAGAGTTGGACAGAATAGGTGTGGGAATGTGTTGAAAGGCGGGTGTCCCCCACTCTCCGTAAAGGAGGAGGTATACACTGAGAAAGCTCTGAAGAACACTTATCATTGCAATAGCGGTAGAAGAATGAGAGAGATGCAACATTGTGGCGTATAGAGAGAGATTATAGGGAATTAGTAAGAGGAGGTACATTGATGAGACGAAATGCTTTTGATTATAACCTATCAAGAATTGTGGTATGGGTTGAACCTGCCCACACATGCGAGCAATACTCAATACATGAGGGCACAGTGCCCCTGTACAGAGCAAGAAGCTGTGCAGGGGTGGATAACCCACAGAGACGGTTGAGCACATCTAACTTCTGGGAAGCTGCTATAGCAAGAATGGTATTTTGATCTTTCCATGAAAGGTCAGAAGAAAAAGATACACCAAGAATATTGAGAAAAGATGAAGGGTTGATTTGTGTATTGTTGAAGTGTAAGTGATAATCTTATGGAAGATTGCGACGGGTGGAAAGGAGAAATTGGGTCTTGGAGGCATTGGAAGTAACAAGATTCTCTCTGCCCCAATCGGAAATAGTTGATAGATCAGAAGATAGGTGTGCTATGGCCTCATCATGTGAGTTTTGAAGTGATTGTATGGTGGGTCGTTGTGGAAAACTAGTTGAATAATGTAACGTAGAGTAGTTAGTATATAAGTGAATAGGGCTAGAGGAACAGTCGAGAAGATCATTAATGAATATTAGGAAGGAAACTGGAGACATAACAGAGCCCGAGAGAAACACCGAAGTTGATTGGTTGAGGAAGTGAGCAATGGCCATCCGCAACTGCAGCATTGGAGCATCCGGAAAGTAAATTTGAGACAAAGACACAGACAGAGGGATAGAAACCGAAGGAGGGTGTTTTGGAAATTAGAGATTTGTGCCGTACTCTATCGAAAGCTCTCATCATAGTCAGGGAGGATGACCAAGAGTTAGCAAGATAAGTAAGGAGATCACTAGTAGAGCGGCCTTTAAGGAAACCATACTGTAATCTCATTAGGTTATGGTTTAAGGTGTTACTATGTTTTTAAATGCTCCTAACCAACCTTTCTCCAGATACGGGGTATAGGTGTGTGAGCGATGGCTGCCGCTGTATTCACTTGAGGCGGTTTTGTTGCAGGAGTTATCAGAGGGCATCTTGATCGTGTTGGTAGGCAGGGACTGGACGGGGCTCAGTGGGATGTTGGGCGGCAGGCGGTGCAAGGTTCCAGGCCCCCGGAAGATGTCACGGATCAGGGGCGTTGTGGCGTATGGCTCCGGAGACATAGGCTTACATCTGTAGGAGGAGAGAAAGAAATGAAAGGGAGACGTTGAACTGGCCATGGGTCTTAAGGCAGTGATTTGATTGAAGAAAGTAAAAAAAAGATACACGGATCAAGGGTGTCGTGGCTCCAGGTTTCAGATACATGGGTTTACATCTACAAGAGCAAAGAAAGAAAATTAGGAGAGTTTTGATATATGTGTTTTTGTTTATATTTCGTCTATGTGTTTGAAGGATACAGAAGGCAGGTTGCCTGTAACGAGTGTCTCCCCTAGAGTCAAAAGAGTGACAAAGCGCCAAATTACTTAATACAATTGAACGAAAATGACCTTCAAGATATAGGGGTCATGGCATACTATGAAAACATGGACTAACAACTGGCAGGGAGGACGGTTCGCTTTAAATGTTTATAGTATCGTGGTCACAAATTTGTAAAAAGTTAAAAATGAGGTCATAGACATGGTGGCATACAGCTCCGGATTAATAAAGTTACCTCTGAAGGGAGGTAAATAAGGTAGAGAAAGCTTATTGTGTGATGTCCTTGGGTTTTCAGGCATTTGTTTGAATATAGCAGAGTCCCGTGCAAAATGTTACGGATGAGTGGCATCATGGTGTGCGGTTTAAAGTACATGTGCTAAATTTCCTATGATGAGGGGGGAGAGGGGGAGAGAGAGAGAGAGAGAGAGAGAGAGAGAGAGAGAGAGAGAGAGAGAGAGATAGAGAGAGAGAGAGAGAGAGAGAGAGAGAGAGAGAGAGAGAGAGAGAGAGAGAGAGAGAGAGAGAGAGAGAGAGAGAGAGAGAGAGAGAGAGAGAGAGAGAGAGAGAGAGAGAGAGAGAGAGAGAGAGAGAGAGGAGGAGAAGAGAGGAAAACAAATGAGTTTCGGAAAGATATTCATGGAGTACTTAGGCAACTGTTAGACAGAAGTGTTTTTAACACTCAAGCCCAACATATGTCGGGCCAGAGAACCATGGCCAAATTGTGTTGAGCACATTATCGGCTCTGAGAGAGAGTTCACATGTTGGGAGGATGATAGGCGGGCTCTGACCGCTTGGCACGAACCGAATGCCGCGACTGAGGTCCCCACCACAACATTACACATCCACGGCCTCACGAGACCAGGAAAAAACTCGGGAAATTACCGTATTTTAGGGTTTTTCCCCTCGTGTTGCACGATCGTTGCAAGAGAACCCGTGGTCGTACAAGGGTGATTCAGGTGTCATTGGAAAGCACTATTATTATCGCCCTTTCATGGATACATAATTGTATTACGCTCTGGCTCTTGTTTAAGCATGAAAAAAAGCACGGACTGTAGCTCGCTTAGGATAAATATGCCCGCCTGCCAGGTAGTAGAAGTTACAAATATCCCCGTTTGACAGGGGTTAATGACGACAGTACAATATTTACAAATTGTTAAATAGCTACTGATAGATGCAAACTATTTCTGGTGCTTGAAAAAATTAGAGTAATATATTTGCTAAGGCATTTTGTTTAATATATTTAATTTAGAGGCCTAAATTAATCCCTCTGGTAGTACTCGAGGGGCTACTATACAGTTCCCTGCACAAGTTCCGTTCCTCTTTCAGATTTTATTGACGAAAGTGAGATTATTATTATTGAATTAGGAGAGTTTCTCGCTATGCATTAGTTAAATGACCTACTGTAACTGTGGAATAACATATTACACTCTAAAATCAAATGTACTATATTTATTTACATATATAAAATATCAGAGAGGAACGGGAACTGTACATCATGATAAGGTGGCTCTACCTGTGTGTCCATATATAGTCTGTTTATTATATGTACGCCAAAAATCTAGACCACTAACCTCTATAACTCATAAACGACTAGAGTAATCAAGCACCTTGTATTGAGTATTGTTCACATGTGTGGGGAGGTTCCTCTCACACTAGACAAAGTTGAAAGGAAGGCCTTTCGTATCATTAACTCCCGTCCACTCACCAACTCTCTGCAATCTCTCTCTCTCCGCCGCAATATTGCATCTCTCTTGCTATTCTATCGCTACTATAATAATCAGTGTTCCTCAGAGCTATCCCAGTGCATACCACCTCCTTTACGTAGGGCACATGGTACCCGTCTTGCACCTCAATCCCACCCCTACTCTGTGCAACTCTCCAACCCAAGAGTGAAACGTTACTCTCAAACTTTCTTCTACTCAACAGCTGAGCTCTGGAACTCTCTCCCAGAATCAGTCTTTCCCTCTTCCTATGACTTAAATTGCTTCAAACTCCGTGTGTCCAGGCATTTTGGCTCGAACGTCCCTTGATTTTGGCCCTGTCACTCTTTCAACTATGGGAGAGGCACTCGCTATAGGCAGTTATGCCTTTTGCCTCCCTCAATCACATAGAAAAAAAAAAAAAAACTTGCTAGACCACTAACCTCTATAACTCATAAACGACTAGAGTAATTAAGCACCTACCTAGACCACTAACTTCTATAACTCATAAACAACTAGAGTAATTAAGCACCTACCTAGACCACTAACCTCTATAACTCGTAAACAACTAGAGTAATTAAGCACCTACCTAGACCACTAACCTCTATAACTCATAAATGACTAGAGTAATCAAGCACCACGCTAGACCACTAACTTCTATAACTCATAAACGACTAGAGTAATCAAGCACCACGCTAGACAACTAACCTCTATAACTCATAAATGACTAGAGTAATTAAGCACCTACCTAAACCACTAACCTCTATAACTCATAAATGACTGGAGTAATCGAGCACCTACCTAGACCACTAACCTCTATAACTCATAAACGACGAGTAATCGAGTACCTACCTAGACCACTAACCTCTATAACTCATAAACGACTAGAGTAATCGACTAACCTCTATAACTCATAAACGACTAGAGTAATCAAGCACCACGCTAGACAACTAACCTCTATAACTCGTAAATGACTAGAGTAATTAAGCACCTACCTAAACCACTAACCTCTATAACTCATAAATGACTGGAGTACTCGAGCACCTACCTAGACCACTAACCTCTATAACTCATAAACGACGAGTAATCGAGTACCTACCTAGACTACTAACCTTTATAACTCATAACGACTAGAGTAGTCGAGCACTTTCCTGGACCTCTAACCTCTAAAACTCGTAAACGACTAGAGTAATTGAGCACCTACCTAGATCACTAACCTCTATAACTCATAAACGACATGAGTAATCAAGGACCTACCCTATGACTGTTTTCCATGAGTCAGGGTCGCTGCTCTGAAGGACAAAGTTACCAAGAGGAAGGAGTAGGCATGGCTAACGGTGGCAAGCATTGTTCACAAGAGAGATCGGTTTCACTAGCCTCGGATTTAACCCATTTTGTATCGGCGACATCTTTTGTATTATATTCTAGCTACATTTAGACGATTTTATGAAGCTTAGCAAGGATACATGGTAGCAAAAGAAAATTAATTGAGATAGTCTGTTGCTTTTCAATTGGTAGACATACTTCCTACACTCTACACGGGTTGCGTGCTTAAGCACCCGTCACACTATGCTGAATTAAGTGCTGACGCTCCACGACTTAACCCGTGGAGCCCCGGCTAGTTTTGTATTGTTTGTTCACCAGAACCCGGCCGGTTTTCAATTTTTTTTTTTATTCCAGAAACAATAGCGAATGGGTTAGGAATGAAGGAAAAACCACGAAAAACCACTCATAAAGCTTAAAGAATGGTCCTACAGAGCCCCCGAAAACGTATTTTACAAGAGTAAAAAATTGAAGGCAATTACCCCCAAAAACCAGGTTATTGCGCGCTCACGCGCACGCACGTGGACTTTGAGAGTTTTCAACCATCGGCACGGTTACGTGGGATACGTACACAGTTCCCATACAAATCTGAGCCCTCTCGAGTGGCTACACCTGAGGTTACGGTCGGAGCAATTAGGGTGACTCGTCAGACGCGTCGCTGGGGCTGTGCGTTACATACATCGCCGATGCGCCAGACGTGTTGCTGGGGCTGTACGGGTTAAGGGTCGTAACGAGGTCTTTAGTCAAGTTGCCAAAATGTTGACCCTGCAATGTTAATTACTGTAAACTTTTTTTGAGGAAATATATTATATATGGTTAGGAGAGCAAAATTAGCTTGGTTGCTACTTGTGCAAGCTTTAGCATTTCTCAGAATTCAAGATGGCGCCCTCTGCCATCTTGAATTTCGGCCAGTTTTCACCTTTGGATCTTGATGACATAGAGGGTCGTGTAATACCTCTTTTTAGGAGTTTTCCAGGACGGGGAGTCCAATTCCGGGGTTAATTTGTGGATATAGGGTAAGTATCAAGGTCAAACCAGAGGTCAGAGATCAAATTTTGCCTAAAATCTGGAAAATCACCAATATTGACCGATTGTATGTGGTTCATTGTCTTTCTATTCCAGCATTTTACTAGGATGGGTAGGTAGGTAGATATAATATGTTTGCTATGTCTACATGTAGGTATATCCCGGGAATCATTATATATTTTGTACTAAATTTTGTTTAGCAGGTTGAGCAATGGGTCAGAGTTCATTGAACACCAATATTCACCATGCATGCACTCCCCACGCTGTGCGATCAGTGGTTTAACAACTTTTCTTCTCATTTCAGATTGTGACAAACCAGTGTAATCAGCATTGATACCCCCAGGCTGTCACACTCATCATGTCTGCTGGAGGGGAGAAGTGCCTGTTTAGTCCATGTAATGCCAGTGGAGTGCTGCAAACATTCAAGACCGTCGCTGTGCAGAAGATCATCGCTACAAGCAAAGTGAAGCAGGATGAACTGTACAGAACTCTCTCTGGAAGTAAAATTGTAACTCACAAGTCATGTTACTGTAGCTATACTTCGAGAAGTAGAAACAATGAACAGCCGAAGAGAAAGTCTACACTAATTGACAATGGTGTTTCCAAAAGATTGTTGAAGTCTCAATGTAGTGACTTTGTTTTCAAGCGAGACTGTTTGCTGTGTGGGAAAGAGTGTAAGCCGAAAGACAGCAAGAACCCACACAGCTGGGTGCAGGTCAGACAGTGTAAAACTTTAGATAGAAGTGGTGATATCACGTTCAAGCAACACTTGGAGGACATCTGTGATGAGAGACAGGACCAGTGGGCTAATGAGGTAGTTGTTCGACTCAGTGGGGTCATTGATCTGCATGCTTCTGACGCACAATACCATGTCTGCTGTTATGATAAATTTCGAGTTGTCCCAATGTCCTGCCCCTCCATGACGGCGCCTGTGGAAGAGGCGCTGAGGTCCGTGGTCACGACGATGGCTGAAAATATGACAGAGACGTGGACGACTGCGGAGCTGTACTCCATGTACATCGCTGCTTCGGGCACTGTGACAAGAAGACAGTGTGTGTCCAACATCACAGATTACTTCGGCGCCAAGCTGCTTGTACTCCACATCGAGGGTTGTGAAAGCTTAGTTGGATTTGAAGCCAGCCTCGGACAGTTTATCAAAATTGCCAAGAAAAGCAGCAGCGACGATGATGAGCTGGAGAAGATGGTGAGGAAGATTCGTGGCGAGGTCAGGGCGACACATAGGCCTGGAGACTACAACCTCAGTGACTATGTTCGTCACAAGATCATTGAAAACACCAGTGCTACTCTTCTTAAACTAGTATCTAGCCTTGTATCTGGAGGCAACATCACAAAGCCATCCCTGACCCAAGCTCAGTGCATTCAACAGCACATTTGCGGTGCCGGCAGAAACCAGACTACACTCGGGCTCGCTGTGAAACTACATCACAAGCATGGTAGTTCAGAGCTCATCAAGACTCTCAATGAGCATGGTATCACAAGCACATGATGAAGTGCTGTGCTTCCGCAAGTCAGTGGCCATGTTCGTGTTGGACAACAAATCAGATTACCACAAGAAACTTGGCTTAAGCACAGAGATCGGCCCTATCTTTAGCTGGGCTGACAACTACGATTTGTACATTGCGAGCCCAAATGGAATGAAGAGCACCCACGCCATGGTCATGGAGTTCACCCAGCATCCTGCTGGTATCATCAACACAGGAAACATTGGCGTGATGCAGCTGACTATTCCTCGACTCAAGAAACATGACATGTCCTCTGTGCGATTCACCCACCAGAGTATACAGCTGGAGCACTATAAGGGGCCTTCCAAGGTGAATCCACCCCTGCTTCCGATGAAAGCTCTGTCCGCTGAAGAGTTGCAGGTTCAGTCCGCATCAGTCATGTTCAGTCAGGAGCGAGATGTGGCATGGTTGTCACAAGTCCACGGGAACGATAAGCCAGTTGAGTGGGCAGGCTTCAATGCTCAGCAAGACCGATTGGTGGCAGGTTCTGCCCAGAAGCCCAAGACACTGGTCGTGTTCGGACCGATGATCGACTCACCGCCTGCTCACCCCGACACTGTAATAACTACGCTTGTGTATCTTGAGAGGACTCTCAATAGTTTTGGGATGCAGTACACTCACCTTACAGTTGACCTCCAACTGTATCAGACTGCATGCCTAGTTCAATGGAACGACCCTCTGCGCTGGACCGGCGTCATACTTCACCCAGGTATGATGCACACTCTCATGAGTTTCCTGGGCTGTATAGGAAAACTGATGAAGGCATCTGGTGTGGACATTCTCATCAGTGCAGCATTTGCTGGCATCACCAGCATTGTCAACGGAAAGGCCTGGACCAATGCTCTACGGGCATACCGTCTCATCATTGCCGTGTTGCTGCAGAATTTCTTCTCGAATGGCGCCAAGACTTATGAGGAGCAGAGTGTCTACCTGGAGTCAGTCAGACAACACCCGACCGGGAGGCTATGGGAGGACTGCCTTGTCAAACCGACATTGTTGTCGCTTATGTTCCTGCGAGGAGAGAGGAACGGTGAATTCCTACTCCAACAGCACTGTCTCAAGGAGATGCTGCCATACTTCTTCGCAGCAGGTCATCAGAACTATGCCCGCTATCTGAGCTGGTATGTGCGACAGATGGAGAACCTTCCCCAGCATGCCAAAGAGGACCTACTGGCAGGTGCGCACGTGTGTCGGCACTCAGATGGCGGAACCGCAGTGCCTGCAGATCAGTTCGGAGAGCAGACATACATCAAACGAGGGAAGGGTTCTGGAGGTATGAAGGGCATTTCAACGAGCGCTGAGCAAGTGGCTGTGTGGGTGAATAGTTTCAATGTGCGCCCACCTTGACATTGCCATGGAACATATGTACGATGAATCTGAGGAGGAACAGAAGCCACACGGTGGAGTAGATGGGGAAGAGAAGAGTAAGCACAAGGAGGAAGGAGAGAGAAGAAGGAGACTGGACGAGGCCGATCGGAGGAAGATCGCGGTGGAGCTGGAGAAGTACAGTCACCCTTTCAATGACCAGGAACCAGGTCTTTATAACATATGCAATGGACAAGTGGCAACAGACACAGTGAATGTTCAGAACGCATTGGCTATCGGGAGTGAGCAGAGCGGACACTTCTCTGCTTCGCTGAGCAGTGAATTCCACAAGACAATAAAGAAGAAGGTCAAAACAATGGAGTCTCTCAAGAAGGCAGTCACTATCAAAGGGAAGGCCGTCTACGACATCGAAACTCTGTTCAGTCGGCTGTTAATCATGGGGCAGCAGCGCAGCATTGATATAGCCACTGTCTTCCAGTTTGAACTGAGTCCGGTCCCTCCAGCCCTTATCGACGAGTACGGCTGCTTGAGGAAGGGTGACAAGGCAGTGCTCGTCAAATCTCTTGGCGTCTTTGTCACGACTCAATCTGCTCCAGATGTGGTGCTGGTTGATGGCGGTCAGCTTCTGTACCACATTGTATGGCCAGTCTCCGGGACTACAGGAGACCTGGCTGCAAGTTTCGGCACTAGACTGGCCCACTACTCTCCTGTCTCCAAGAAAATAGTTCTGTTCAACAGATATGACCAAGAAGCTTCCAGTGCAAAGGACCACGAGCGAACAAGAAGAGGAAGAGCCAAGGAAGTTCGGCTAACCGCAAATACTCCCCTTCCATGTCGAGAAGCTATTCTTCACAATTCTAAGAACAAGAATCTGCTCAACAACATTCTATGCGGCTATCAACTTCCACACAATATTCAACTCATCAACAAGCTGGAATGTGTCGTTACCCATGACGAGGCAGACATAACCCTCTGCAGCTACATGCTGAAAGCAGTGGAAGAAGGCGCCGAGACCCTCCGCATCCTCAGTGATGACACTGATGTCTTTGTTCTCTTGGTGTACTGGACATCGAGGATGCGAGTTTCCGCCAAGATTGAAATGGAAAAATGGAATGGGGATGTCTTGGACATCAACGAAACTGTTTGGCGGTTAGGCCCGAGAAAGTGCAGCCAACTTCTTGGTGTCCATGCACTGTCAGGCTGCGATACAGTATCATACCCCTTTGGAAAGGGAAAGCTGTCAGCACTCAAACTCCTAGAGATAGATATACCAGGTCTCGATGAAGTGCTCGGACAGCCAAGCATGACCCACACTCAGTTGCAGGAGACAGCATGCACAGAAGAGCTGTACAACAATGAATGACACACATGCTCACTTCTACCGTGCACGTAAGAAGCCTCCAGCACTGAAGAAACTGCCACCGACTGATGCGAACCTGCAGCTGCACGTGCTCCGAGCTCATCTTCAGATGCTACTGTGGAAGGCATCGGACCAACGTGATCCACCTGTAGAAGCTAGAAATATTGCCAACTTTGGTTGGAACATCGAAAGCTCCACCATCACACCGGCCGTCTCAACACCGCCAGTTGGTCCCCAAGCACTCCTGGATGTAGTTAGCTGTAGCTGCACTGCAGAGGGCAAGGCTTGCAGTGGCACACGATGCAGCTGCAGCAGTGCAGGCCTTTCATGCACGGACTACTGTAAGTGCGAGGGAGGAGACATTTGCTGTAGTCCTTTCACCAGGAAGCACATGGATATAGAAGACGAAGAAGGGGAGCTAGATGTGGATAATGAATAAACAAACATATGATTCACTTCTTTTATATATATATATATTTGCATATTGTAGTGGCTGACAAATAAATTCATATTCAAACCACATAAATGTGATTTCTCCAGATTTTAGGCAAAATTTGATCTTTGACCTCTGGTTTGACCTTGATACTCACCCTATATCCACAAATTAACCCCAGAAATGGACTCCCCGTCCTGGAAAACCCCTAAAAAGAGGTATTACACGACCCTCTGTGTCATCAAGATCAAAAGTTGAAAATTGGACAAAATTCAAGATGTCGGAGGGTGCCATCTTGAATTCTGAGAAATGCTAAAGGTTGCACAAGTAGCAACCAAGCTAATTTTGCTCTCCTAACCATATATAATACATTTCCACAAAAAAAGTTTACAGTAATTAACATTGCAGGGTTTACTATAGGAAGTATAGGGGCGGCAACTAGAATACTTTGCCTAAATCGCTGAGCATCGTGGGTGGGCGCCAACTCATGGGAGAGGGCGGGAGAGGTCGTCAAGGGCTTTAGGAAAAGTTTGACATCTACAACTCTCATAAGCTGAGTCAGCGGCAAGTACATACATACATACACACAATGGTTTAACGTAATTTTTCCATTACATTCATTGTAACGGCTCAGACGGGGTTGCCTTTCAGTAGTTGGAGTGTACTGTAGTACAATACAGTCCTGCCACAGCACTGCCCCACCAAGTCATCACTGTGGCTGATGTTGGTATAATGCTAACCATGCCTCAGCAAGACTCAACAGAGTCTCCCTGCAGCACTTGCACCTGCAGTATCTGCAACGACACCAGCCTTAACAGTGTTACAAAAAGACAGCACCAATACAAGACTCTACTGTATATTAGGCAATTGGATTATAGAACAATAAAATCCTGCCCCAACACTGTTCCAACATGCAAACACTGTTGCTGACACAGGTGTGGTGTCAAACAGCGCCCAGGTAAGATTCAGTCCCCTGTGGCACCTATCCCGACCCCACCAGCCTCAGCAGTGCCATACCCAGACAGTGCTAAGATAAAGACTTTATTGTATAGTAATGGCTGTTGGTCCACAAGTCTATCGCCATCCCCCCCTATTAGTCGCCTTGTACGACACGCAGTAGGATGCGTGAGGCATATTCTTTTTTTCCTCCACCATTAGATGAAGGCCCCCTTGCCCCCTGGGGGGGGGGGGGGTCAAGAAAATGGACGGGAAGGAAATGGTAGGTGGGCGGCGTCCAGTAGGCGTCAGACAGTACAAGGGTGCCAACCTGTATGTGTAAGACGCCACTATAAGGTAGGTCGCTGTCAGACGGCAACCAGGTAACGACCTGCGGTGACCTGCGGCGACCATACGCTGTCCCAATGGCTCGCCAATATTTGGGGAGGCGACCCAACTAAAGTGGGACGCCGTCAGACCGCGTGGCTAAGGGTGTCGGCGGCTTCCATGGTCGCCGCCTTACGGCGACAATGAGGAAACACGTATGAGAAAGTGTCTTGAGGCGGTGCCCAGGCGGCATCATAGGGGGAGGGCATACCGTGAGTTCGCACTTCGAAAACATATGTCCGCGACCTGGCAACGTCGCATGGGACAACGTTGATAGAGGGTCTTGGGGTGATTTTTTAAGCTTGATGGAGGTCTAGCGAGGAAACTAAAAAATAAATTAATATATAAATAAATAGACCCGCAAAAATCACCACTGTCCCCTTAATCTGATCCCATCAACGAGTGACTATCTATAAACCCTTTCAATGGTGGTGACGTCTGTTTTGGCTTAGTTCAGCCCAGCTTAAGAACGGTATGTGGGAGTTAAGAGAGATAAATGAGAGAGATGGAGGTCTTGTGATTGTTACAGGCCCTTCGTAAGCATAATAAAATAACCTAATAGTTGCCAGACTATAACGAGAAAGACGTCACCGGTACTGAAAGGGTTAACTATAGATGGCCTTGTTTTACCCATTACTCAAAGAACCACTTAAGGGGAGATGGGTGTATTTATTTGCTCATTTATGGATCTTTTATTATGTTTTTAGTTTCCTCCCTAGATCTCAAGCTTAATTACCCCCCCCCCCCTTCCACACACACACACACACACACACACAAAAACGTCACCTATGACAGACCGGTTTGCCTCGGTCGGGGTCAAGTGTGACGGAGTAGGGGTCCAGTGTGACAGGGTGGCCGTCCATTGCCGCCGTAGTACGTATAGGCGCCGCCCTACCTCCTATAGGCGCCGACCGTCAGGAGTATTGTCACTGACCAGTTTGCGCGCTACGGCGCATGATGCCGCCCGGCAGCGACCGTTATTTTTCCTTATGTCTTGCATGGTCGCCGCTAGACCCCGTCCGGTTGCCGTCAGGCGGCGTGCCCGTCCATAGTGACCGCCGTGGGCGTCCCGTCCCTCGATCACCCACGTTACTCGGCAATGGTCTCCCTCTTCTATCGCCACTCCTTAAGTCGTGGAGCGTCGGCACTTAATTCGGCATAGCGTGACGGGTGCTTTAGGTCAAGCAAGTTACTTTTAGTCTCCCGCTCTTCCCAGCCACCTATTACAGCATACAAGCAATAAATAGGAGGTACTATTTTTTCTTTGTGACCCTATACTTAGATGAATACTTTGAGTGTATAGATGCATATTCCTTTATTTACTTGATACAATCTGATTAAAGATTAAATTATTCAAAGAAATGCATTACAATATAAACAGAGAATTTGTGCAATTAACTGATTTAAGCACATTTAAAAAACAGAGAGACCGACATCTAATTGAAAGAGCAGATTGCAGGCTTACTCCAGAATATCATGTAGTATTATAAAACTATCTGATACATGAGGATCATGAGGATGCATCTTACAAAATAATTAACATAAAAAATAAAGACAATGTGTGTGAATGTTGAATGTTCGTACTCGCGCAACAATATTCTTAACCCACCCAGACACAGAGAAACATCCATAAAAGCTTCTTCAGGTCAGGTTAGTGACCTGAAGAAGCTATGTGCTATACGTTGTCAATAAAGTGCTCCTCCTCATATGTTTTTTTTTTCTTTCTATGTGAAGGAGACTAAAGGCAGAACTGCCTCTATCGAGTGCCTTCCCCAGAGTTGAAAGAGTGACAGGGCAAAATCAAGGGACGTTCGAGCCAAACTGCTTGGACACACGGAGTTTGAAGTAATTTAAGTCATAGGAAAAAGGAAAGACTGATTCTGGGAGAGAGTTCCAGAGCTCAGCAGTTGAATGGAAAAAAGTCTGAGAATACTGTTTCACTCTTGGGTTGGAGAGTTGCACAGACTAGGAGTGGGATTGTGTTACAAGACGGGTACTACGTACCCTACGTAGAGGAGGTGGTATACACTGGGAAAGATCTGAGGAAAATTGATTATTATAGTAGCGATAGAATAGCGAGAGAGATGCAACTTAGCGGCGAATAGAGAGAGATTGCAGAGAGTTGGTGAGCGGGTGGGAGTTAATGATATGAAAGACTTTCCTTTCTACTTTGTCTAGGAGTGCGGTGTGAGAGGATCCTCCCCACACATGTGAACAATACTCAATACAAGGATGCACTGTGCCCCTGTACAGAGCAAGAAGCTGTGCAGCGGTAAAGAACCCCTTGAGGCGGTTGAGCACACCCAGCTTCTGGGAGGCTGCCTTAGAAAGACTGATAATATGGTCCTTCCAAGTGAGAGCAGAAGAAAAAGAGACACCGAGAATATTGAGAGAAGATGAAGGATTGATTTTTGTATTGTTGAATTGTAAGGGATAGTCCTCTGGGAGTTCTGAACGGGTAGTAAGATTAAGAAATTGGGTTTTGGAAGCATTAGAGGCATCAAGGTTTTCTCTGCCCCAATTGGAAATAGTAGTTAAATCAAAGGATAAGTGTTGCATGGCTGCATCACATTTGTCTTTGAGGGAATGCTGGCTGGGCCGTTCAGGAAAACTAATTGAGTAGTGTAAGGTAGAGTCGTCTGCGTAGCAATGGATGGGACTGGAAGTACAGTTGAGAAGAGCATTTATGAAAATTAGAAGAGAATGGGAGATAGGACAGAGCCCAGCGGAACACTGGAGTTGATAGGATGAGGAAGTGAGCGATGGCCGTCCACAACCGCAGCTATGGAACGGCCGGAAAATAAATTAGAGACAAAGGCACAGATGGAGGGATAGAAACCGAAGGAGGGTAGTTTAGAAATTGAAGATTTGTGCCAGACTCTATCGAAGGCCTTCGATATGTCTAGTGCAATAGAAAAGGTCTCAGCGAAGTCCCGAAAGGAGGATGACCAAGAGTTAGTAAGATATGAAAGAAGATCACCAGTAGAGCAACCCTTAAGGAAGCCATACTGGCAATCTGAGAGCAGATTATGAGAAGAGAAGTGCTTAAGAAATTTGGAAGCAAGAATAGTTTCAAAAACTTTAGAGATACAAGAGATGAGAGCAATTGGACGATAGTTGGAGGGTTGAGAGCGGTCACCCTTCATTGGGACAGGTTGAAGCAAGAAGGGAAGACGTTAGAGGAGAGACAGAGACGAAAGAGTTTGCCTAGGTAGGGAATCAGGACGGAAGCAACAGTTTTTTAGTACAACAGGAGGAACACCATCCGGACCGTACGCCTTCTTAGTATTAAGCCCAGAGAGGGTAGAAAATACATCTTTAGAAGAGATTAGGATATTAGGCATAAGTAGGAGAGAGGGGGGTGGAGAGGGAGGAATAGCACCGGAATCATCCAAGGTGGAGTTTCTAGCAAAAGTTTGAGCAAAGAGTTCAGCTTTGTCAGAGGAAGAAGTGATGGTTGTGCCATCAGAGTGGAAAAGGGGAGGGAAAGGCGAGGAAGAAAAATTGTTAGAGAGGTTTTTGGTTTGATGCCAGAAAGCTTTGGAAGAGCTAGAGTTGGATAGTTCAGTGCATTTATTATTGATGAAAGAGTGTTTGGCAAGTTGAAGAACAGATTCATTCTGTCAACTTTTCAAAGTTATTTTAACAAAAGCTAAACAACCCACCTAGGATCGATCTGCCCGTTAAAGGAGACAAACTTGAGCCTATCGGGATCCTCATAGACATCATCCGGTTGGCGGCCCTCGTAGTCTGCCTTACTGATGGAGGCCCCACCGGCGGAGGAGTTGGGGGCCCGGTGGAAAAGCTGGGTGATGGGCATTCCGTCACTCAACCCACCCACACCCTTGTCACGGATGTCACCCCAACTCTCGGGGTACTCCTGCCAGGGACCACCACCATCACCTTCACACAAAGAGAAAGAGATTTTATACAGCCGTGGCATAGTCAGTAGAACGTCGGCTGCTGATCAAAGTGTCTGCGGATCGAGCCCACACTGTCAAAATGTTATTAGAAGATGTCAAGCCCGGGCAACTTGACCTAGCAATTTGTGACAAATGCCTAATGTTCATGGCCACTTCTGCACGGGAATTACTATCGTTTGGAAAAAAAAAAAAAAAATGTGGGAGTCAGAGGAATATTTGTAATGGTGCGTTTCCCTTAGATTCCTATTGGTCTTTCTTAACCATTTCAGTACCGGTGACGTCCTTTTAACTTTATTCTGGCTACAATTAGACGATTTAATTCAGTTTATAAAGGGCCTGCAGCAATAAACAGTCTTCGAACTATTTCACGTAACCCTTTTTACTACCACAGATCCTTCTTAAACTGCTCAAAATCGTCTACATAAAACAAAATAAAATAAACCGTCGCCGGTACAAAAGGGGTTAGTTATCAATATAATGATATCCATATTTGGTTTGCTCTATTTATTGTATTATGCTGACACCTTTTATCTTACTTCTGGCTAGCCTTAGAATATTTCATTCAGCTTAAGAAGTGCCTGAGGGAGTCAGATGGTTAAATATAATAAGTGTAGCCCTAAGCCTCAGTTGAGTATACTCGTTCAACCCACTCAGTATCGGTGACGTCCTTTTCATCATATTTTGGACACTTTTAGACGATTGTATTCAGTTTAAAAGGCCCCTCCAGCAATTAACAGGCTTCGAACTATCTCACTCAACCCTTGTTACGTCCACAGATCATTCTTAAACTGCGCAAAATCGTCTAAATACCGGAAGTGTATTATTAAAAAAAACGTCGCCGGTACAGTAGGGGTTAGAGAAAACGGATTTTGAGAACTGAAAGTACCACTACATTAGTACCAACCAAACACATGAAATACGGAGGGAAACAGTCATAATATTCGAAGATGATAATTTATATAAACAAGAGTAGACATGAAAACAATGGAAGGATTATATAATAACAATATTAGATTTGCTGTCATGTATGTAGAGTTGAGATAAAGTCATGAATGCAATATATATATATATAAATTAACATATTATGTATCTAAACTGAAAGAAGCTTGACTATAATTGCCATATATAATTCATTTAGGATATTACTATACAACAATGTAGGTCAGAATTATAAAGGGGTTACACATCTATAAGCTTTGACTCCAACTGTACATAACCATAACTATAATAGTATTCCATCATGCACGAAGCTTGTTTGCTTTACCTTTAGAGGAGTGTTGCTTCCTTTTTTTCTTTCTTCTGCGGCGATAAATATAGGCAACAATGACAGCCAAGGCCGCAAAGAGTATGGCCGCCACCAGAGTAATGCCCACGATGAGGTAGGTGTTGCTGTCCAGGGAGGAGGACTCTGTGATGTCCAGGGTGTGGGAGGGGGTGTCTTGGGGCAGGGTAAGGTTGAGAGGGGAGGAGGTGGGTCCGGGGCCCCTCGCCGTGACCCCCCTCAGAGTGACCAGGTAAGGGGTGCCTGACAGGAGCCCTGGCACCAGGGTCCATGTACTGTTCACCGTTGTGTTCATCACTACCTGGCCCTTGTCCAGGGAGTTGGACACCTAGGGAGAGATAAATTATGCAATAGTATTATTACATAGCCCTCGTAGGGGTGGCTTAGTATTACAATAATTCTACATGCATCCATATTCTCTCTCTCTCTCTTGTACACACACATACATACTTGCATGCAAACAGATACTGTATATATATAATAATAGGGAAATGTTATAATCAACTTGAGTAGTGAAAATGTTGCTTGAATATTGTGCAGGCAAATTGTAGAAAATCAAAACCATTTGTGTAATGTAGTTACCAATAGATTATATCCAGTGATGCGACCGTTGGAGTACTGTGATGGTATGGGGTCCCAGGTGATGCGGACGGTGGAGACGTTGACGTAAGAGTAGTGTAGGCCAAGTGGAGGTACAGCTGGGGCCGCCTCTAGGGTCGTGGCTCGGACTGCGGACGTGGGCTGACCTTCTACTGACCGGTAGAAGGGAACTACAAACACTTCATACCAGGTGGCAGGCCTTAGATTACTGACTATGTGAGAGGTTGGTTGGTATCCATCGTCGTGTAGAACTACAGTCTCTACACTGAGGCCACCAGCAGGTCTACCATGTTGGGTCTCTAATGGTCGGTACCTCACATATACACCCTCCAGAAGATCTGCATCAATCAATAATTGCCAAGATACTCGGAGAGAGGCAGCAGAGGCTGGCTCCACGCTAACAAGACGTACAGTTGGTTGTGACAACCTTGCTCTGAGTTCGTGAAGAGGTGGTGCTGCTCCCGCCCCTTTAGCTAAAGTTTGCACAGTATGAGTGACAGGTGACGGCCTCGACACTCCATGGGAGTTTCGAGCCCGTACTATAAACATATAACGCGTCTCTGGCTGTAAATCAGTGACTGATAAAGATACAGGCGTGGGTGTGTGACTGGAGGTGGCTGTCTGTTGGGTAGATCCTATTATCCAAGGACCCCGCAAATCTGGACTCCATAATTGTACCGTGTACCCCAATAAAGAAGAGAAGCCCGGCTGCCCTCTCCGCCACCCTAGAGACACTGCTGTTGTGTTCACTCCCAACACTGTTACCTGGCCGGGAGCTTCAGGTAAGGAGCCTTCATCGGGGATTTTAAAGAAGGCTACATTTGGATTTGTAGGTTTAGCTACTACTAATGAGGCAGTCCAAGTTGTTTCTCCTGCTTCAGAGGAGGCCGTGCAGGTGTACACTTCTGTATCCGTCATCTTCAGCTCTGGAAAAACATAAAATATAAATATATAGTACTTTTTTCTCTTTACATATCTATATCTATCAATGTATATATATATATATATTCTCTCTCTCTCTTTATATATATATATATATATATATATATATATATATACAGTATATATATATATATGTTAGTAAAGCCAGGTAATACATTTTCTTTAATACATACGAGGTTGAAAGAAATGTAAATTTCTGCGTTGGAAATTTTATTATTCAAAGTTTCCAGGTCTCTGATGAGTTTTCGCTGGGTGGCAGGAAGTAGATGAATGAGATTAGCAAAATTCATGGTGGTACAGGGTTACATTAATGTACATGATGATACAGGATATACGACGCGTTTCACTGGACAACCAGCATTATCAAGTAAGGACAGAATGATATAAAAGGTAAACAGGAAGGGTATATATAGAGGGTGGAGGATCAGAGGAGGCGAAAATCAGGGGGCAAAAGTCTGCTATTGGTGGAGGGGTATTCTAGGAGTGTAAAAGAGAGATCCGCTTCAACGCAGGCGCACTGGATGAGGGTAGGTGGTGGTCGGTTGGCGGGGTCGAAGCTGATTGGCTGCGTGTCGAAGGGCGTGGCCTAAGTTGCGTAGTACGTGTGGCGTCGGCAGAAGACGAAGCTGAAGGAGGTAGCGCGGGGGGCTGCGTCAAGGGCACCGGGGGGCGAGGGGGGGCGTTAGGTCCTGTAGGATAGTGCCTTTTGGCAGAAGGAAGGATCTGAAGGTCCAGAGTTTGGTTGTTGATGTTAGGATGTAAGGCTTGGATATATAACGCTTCGAGTATAGGTAATCTCCTTGGGTCACTTTCTTTATCGAGTATGGTGGTGTGTTTCTCTAACCCGTTGCGTGTGAGGTGGAGGTGGTTAGGGGTGAGATAGTGGTCTTCACCTTCAGGCTGGAGCCATCAAAGACCACTATCTCACCCCTAATCAGCTTCGACCCCGCCAACCGACCACCACCTTCCCGCTTCCAGTGCGCCTACGTGAAGTGGATCCCTCTTTTACACTCCTAGAAAACCTCTCCACCAATAGCAGACTTTTGCCCCCTGATTTTCGCCTCCTCTGATCCTCCACCCTCTATATATACCCTTCCTGTTTACCTTTTATATCATTCTATCCTTACTTGATAATGCTGGTTGTCCAGTGAAACGCGTCGTATATCCTGTATCATCATGTACATTAATGTAACCCTGTACCACCATGAATTTTGCTAATCTCATTCATCTACTTCCTGCCACCCAGCGAAAACTCATCAGAGACCTGGAAACTTTGAATAATAAAATTTCCAACGCAGAAATTGCCATTTCTTTCAACCTCGTATGTATTAAAGAAGAAAAAAAAAATATATATATACCGGTATATATTATATACATATACATACTGTATATGGACAAATAAGAAATACAACTGAAGTTCCAATAAACATAGTTGTCATGCAGATTATTAATGAATCTGAACTTGCCTTTTATTCGTAAAGTGCCAAGAGGAGTGATGGTTGTACGAGCATCTGGCTGTATGGCCCTACCCGCCCGCAGCCAAACCACAGTAGGCTCTGGAGTGCCCCGTGCTTCACAAGGCATTTCACCTTCCGTGCCCAGAGGTAATGTCTGATTGGAAGAACCTAGTGCAATGAGAGGCGGTGGCATGTCAGCTAGATCTTGTACTTCTAAGTGGGCCCGGGCAAGAGCAGAGCCAGCCACTCCGACGGCCGAGCACACGTAATAGCCCTGGTCCTGCTGGCGCCCTCCCCGCACCGTCAGTGTGTTGTTGGCATCTACAGACCATCGGCCGCCACTCCAGGTTTGACCAGACTCAACCACGTCCCCAGAACCTTCATGGGTCCAGTAGGTGGTGGGCGGGGGTGACCCAGAGGTGGCACACTCAAAAGACGCTGTTCCGTTGATACCAATACGAGCATCAAGTGGCGTCACAGTAATAAAAGGGCGGGCTGTCAAAAAATAAACAAGGTATATTAAGATCTAAAAAACAAATTAAATATTAATAATAATGACATGAGTACATACTTTAAGATTTAGCTTTGCAAACACAAAATAACAGAACAGTTTTTTAGCAAAGCATATATGCATGCGACTTTATCTAATATTTCAATAACCCAAATATGAATAAAACATGATTTCTTGATAAGATGGTAATGCATTGTTTTGGGACAACTCACAATGGACGTTGAGGGTGATATTGGCACCAACGGATCCAACAGGATTCTCGGCTTGACAGGAATAAACACCCTGATCTTCTGGTGCAACATGGTGGATCCTCAGTACCTGGCTGTTCTCTTCCAAGGCCATCCTCCCTAGAGGCAATTCTCCAGGGGGACCTACACGACGCCAAAATACTTCTGGAGGGGGGTCACCACCGACCCTACAGATCAGTTCTATAGTAGCACCAGCAGCGCCTGTTATTGTGCCTGACGATGATACCAGGTGCGGCGACACTGTAAACAGTACAACCAAACATCATAAGTTTGATGACCAGGCAATTAACCCGTTCAGTACCGGTGACGTCCTTTTCATTATATTGTGGCAACTATTAAATTATTTAAGTCAGCTTAGGTAGGACCTCTACCAATTAAAAGGCTACATATTATTTCATTTAATCCTTTGAGTTAACACAGATCTTTCCTAAGCTGCATAAGATAGTCTAATAGTCCCCAGAATAAGATGGAAACAGACGTCACCGGTACTGAATGGCTTAATAATAGTTGTATCATAATCACACGTAATTAAGATAGCATTCAGGAATGTATAAGACTGCCATTGGGGAAAATGTACACAGTTAATACTATCTAATAATAAAGTCGGACAGGTTGGGAGAGAGGTATTCTGACCAGGAATCGAACCCACTCACCCAAGAGTATGTGGGAGAGTTGGGCAACGTAACCACTTGGCCATCCGCTCTCCCACATACAGTATACCTGGGTGAGTGGGTTCGACTCCTGGTCAGGAAATCTCTCTCTCACAGTTAATACTACTAAAAAATCCAGATAATAATACATATATATGTATGTATATCAGGTCAGGTCAGGTGAAGGTATTGAGGGATAAGTCTTTACAACGGCACCTTGTATCTACTTTCCGAGAGTGTTGAAAGGGGAGAAGAGGTGTGGGAGAGAGAGGAAGCTGGTAGAGTGGATTTATTGTGTGTGTTTTTACTTATTAGTCTGTATTGGGTTATTGACACAGGGCCCTCCCGGTCGTCATCATGCGACTGTGTCAAGAGTATTGCAACGTCCCAAAGCTGCTTGTCAGTACAGCTATTTCTTTAGTAATATAAGGGGACTTCACTCTAACATCAATTCTGTACACCAATTTCTTCAAGCAGAATCCCCTACTCTCCTTTTTTTGACAGAGACTCAAGTAACATCCACATCTGACACATCTAGATTTAATTTTCCAGGTTATCAACTGCTCCAAAATTTCAGACCTAAAGGTGGTGTATGTTGCTTCGCAAAATCTGAAATTGCCCTGGAGGAGGTTACTAGTTTCAAATTGTCCCTATTTTGATTATTCTATTTACAAATTAATTTCTGCTGGTAAATTTAAATACATATGTTGCATCTACCGTTCCCCAAATACTCCTCCAGAGCAAAGTCTTTTGATTCTCTGTCCTCAGAAGTCAGTGTCCTCAACTTAAATGCTTCTTCTGAAATCACTGTGTTGGGTGATTTTTAATGTCCATAATGTTGAATGGCTCACTCATTCAGCCAGGACTGATGATGCTGGTCTTGAATGTGAGCTATTTGCAGACTCATTTAATCTCATTCAACTAGTCAACCAACCCACCCGTGTACCAGATAATCCTAATCATAATTTCCCACCTACTGGACTTATTTTTAACAACCAATTCAGAAAATTATGATGTTACAGTGAGGTCCCCACTTGGATCTTCTGATCACTGTCTGATACAGGCCACCTGTCTATCACCTACCACACCTTCCCACTCTGAACCTGTTTTGGTGACTAAATGGCATTACGATAGGGCAGACTGGGAGGGTCTTCAAGGTTTCTTTATTGATATTCCCTGGACCTCTTTCTTTTCTAATGATGCACACTCCACCTTGAGCCACATACAAGATTTGTAAAAATTGGAATGGAAACTTTTATTCCTCATCAAAAGTACAGTAAAAGATCTAATCACTCTAAATGGTTTGACCATAATTGTGCTAGAGTAACTGAACAAAAAGTAATAGCCTACAATGCATACACAAGATCAAAAACACATGAAGCCTTAATACTTTAGAAACATCAGAAATCATGCCAAAACTGTATTAAACCTAACTAAATCAAACTTTCTCCATAAGCAGGCAAATAAACTCTAAATAATCCAAATGATAACAAAATATTTTGGTCTACTCTTAACTCATTCAAATCCAACTTCACTACTGCTCATCCATTCCACCATTAAAATCTCCGACTGGCAATCTTGTAAGTGACCCACGAGGTAAAGCTAACCTTCTTGCAGATATTTTCTCCACCAACTCAACCTTAGATGAAATAATCAAGATGTCCCTGTACTTAATTTTAATTCACCTGAAATTCCCTCACTTAAGATCCACACCAGACATGTCAAAACTATTTTGCAGAATCTCTCAGTAGATAAGGCTCCTGGTCCAGATGAAATTCCTCCAATAGTACTTAAGAATTGCTCCTTGGTGCTCGCTCCTGTATTGGCACAATTTTTTTCCGTCTGTGTACTCATACCTCATGCTTCCCAGTACCCTGGAAGAAGCAAACATCCATCCAGTTCCTAAAAAAGGTGCCTCTTCAGATCCATCAAACTACAGACCAATAGCTCAACCTCCACTCTTGGCAAAGTTTTTGAAATTATATTAAACAATCACATAATTAAGCATCTGGAGAGAATAATAAATGAATCAGTGAAAGGCAATATGGTTTTAGACGATGTCGATCAACTGCAGACATTCTTTGCCTTCTTACGCATCAAATCAACCAAGCTACAGACCAACATGGTGAAACACATACAATAGCACTGGATATATCAAAGGCATTTGATAGAGTCTGGCATCAATCCTTATTGATCGAGATGTCACACTACGGCCTTGCGCATCATTAGTTCCACTAATTTCTTCTTATCTTCATAACAGAAAAAATACGTGTAATGGTAGATGGCCTTTATTCTCAATTTCACTCAATAAATGCTGGTGTTCCCCAGGGATCAGTTTTGGGCCCCAACTCTGTTCCTCAATCATATCAATGATCTCATATCTACCACTCATAATCCAATACATTCCTATGCAGGATGACTCAACACTCCACAGTTCCTTCACATTTACCAATTCTTTCACCCAACCCGATCTTATAATTCAAAAATAAACACTGCAATTTCTCTGAACCGGGACCTTTCTAGAAGATTAATGAATGGGAACAAGAGAATCTAGTTTCCTTTAATGCACAGAAAACCAAGTACATTCAATTTTTCTAACCGACAGAATCTCACTGACTCCCATATATTTTTTAATGATGTAAATATTCCCACTTCCCCTAGTATTGACATTCTCGGTGTAACATTAACTACTAACTTGAGCTGGACACATTATGTTAGAAGCATTGCTAAGAATGCCTCTAAAAAACTGGGACTCCTGTACAGAGTTCGAGAATTCTTCACTGACGAGCAGTTGGACGTAATATATAAGCCATGTGCGCTCGCAGATGGATTACTGTTCACCTCTGTGGGGTGGAAGTGGAGTGGTTGCATTGAGGCAGTTGGACAAAATTCAAAATAAAGCTATTAGATTAATCAATAACCCTGCAATCACACAGGACCTTCCTACATTAGCCATACGAAGAAACGTTGCATCCCTTGCATTATTCTACAGATATTTCACAGCAATTGTTCCGAGGAACTTGCTTCAATGTGCCGCCTCTCCACATCTTTCCTGCCCCGTAGAACTAGGGCAGCTGAGAGCGCCCATGTATTTACACTTTCTCCTCCACAATGCAGAACTTCTGCTTATCAGAATTCATTTATCCCCAGAGCTACTACTCTTTGGAATTCACTTCCCTCGAATTGCTTTCCACAAACTTACAATCAACAAATGTTTAAATCCAGTTGTTACAAACATTTTATGAATGGAGGATGCCTTTAGGCACATGGACCTTTTTGTTTTATCTGTGTTTTTCCTTCCTCCGTTCATTGTCTCTTAAAAAAAAAAAAAAAAAAAAAAAAAGTATATGGTAATGGTGAAGGTATTAAGGGATAAGCCTTTACAACGGCACCTCATATTTACTTTCCGAAGAGTGTTGCAAGGGGAGAAAAGGTGTGGGAGAGAGAGGAAGTGGTTGGAGTGGCTTTCCGAAGAGTTTTGAGAGAGGAAAAGATGTGGGAAAGATGGAAAGCTGTTGGAGTAGATTTGTTTGATATACACTAGACCTACCTAATACGGTGAGTGAAGCGGCCTGAGTTTCCCTGTGACCAAAGACGTTCCTGGCTCTACAAACATACTGTCCTGAGTCCGACACCCGCACCCCACTGATCACCAAGCTCCCACCGTCCACCACACGGTACCTGCAACAACACACACACAATACTAAATAAAGTTATTGTTTTATTTGCTATGTGTATGAAGGATACAAAAGGCAGGTTGCCTGTAACGAGTGTCTCCTCCAAAGGCAAAAAAGGGACAGAGAGCCAAATTCAAGTGGAGTTGTGGTCAAAATGCCTGGACACACAAAGTTTAAAGGAGTTTCAGTCATAGGATATAGGAAAGATTGATTGAGGGAGAGACTTCCAGAGTTCACTAGTTGAGTAGAAGAAAGACTAAGACAAAATTGCAATTCTTGGATTAGAGAGTTGAACAGATTATGAGTGGGACTGTGTTGATACGTGGGTGCCTCACACTCGCCTCAAGGGTGGGGTTATGCACTGTAATAGCGATAGAAGAGTGATAAAGATGCAACATTGCGGCGTGTAGAACGAGATTGTAGGGAACTAGAAAGAGGAAGTGAGTTGATTAGGAGAAATGCTTTTGACTCCACTCTTTCGAGAAGTGCGGTATGGCTGGAACCTCCCCGCACATGCGAACAATACTCGATACATGGGCATACTGTGCTCCTATAAGGAGCAAAAGCTGTGTGGGGGTGAAGAATCCAGAGATAGTTGAGCACACCTAACTTCTGGGAAGCTGTGATGGCAAGAGTGGTAATATGATCTTTCCAAGAAAGGTTAGATGACAAAGATACACCAAGAATATTGAGAAAAGGTGAAGGGTTGATTTGCGTATTGTTGAAGAGTAATTGATAGTCTTGTGGAGGATTCTGACGGGTAGATGAGAGAAAAATTATATATACTGTACAAACCGAGCGTATTAACCTGTGTTGAGTGGCCGGGTCCAGCAGCAGGCCATCTTTGACCCAGGACACCACCGGCTCCGGGTTACCTCTCGGCGGCAAACACTCCAGCAGCGCCGTCTTACCCGCAGCCACCCGCGTCGCAGCCGGCTGCAAGCGAAAGTCGTCCCGGAGAACTGGGGGGGAAAATAATAATATAAGAAGTTAAAGTAAAGTATGCTATTGATAAAGGGAAATAACTGTGAGAAAGAAAATGGGAAACATCTGTGAGAAAGAAAATGGAAAATAACTGAGAAAGCAAATAGGAATTTAAAGCAAAGTATAATATTGATAAAGGGACATATAGAAAATGAGCGCAAAATACTGTAGAGTAATGATGAAGGGAAATTACTGTGAAAATGAAAATACAGGAATTAGTATTATACAGATATGACTTTAAATGTTAATACACATTCCACCCAAAAATTACTTCTAAGTAACCTCCCATTTTGACTATCAAAGTATAATATGCAACAATACACAACTTAGCTTTCAAACCACCATTACTCTTGGCAGACTTCAAGATTATTATGACATCCATTGAGTATATTGACTCGGGTCTTGGTCCAGAATGCCACAACGATCATTCCTTTTTTTTCCGAGGTTATCAATGTCGGTAATAAAACTTTGGGTCGTGATGGTAAACGCCTCTAAACAAGCGGCCGACATAATCCACTCTCAGTATAGGGCACGGGATTGACTAGAGAAGAAAGAGAAAGGCAAACAAGAATATCGATAACAGAACAATCATTGACGAGAAAGAGGTATGAAAAATGAACAAACGAACCTTTCTTATTTGAAAGGTAAACACAAATATCGTTAACAGAACAATCAACTTACGAGAAAGAGGTATGACAAGCGAACTAAGAATAAATACGGAAGCTCTTACGAATGAGCATTGGATTATAATACACAAACATATTTATAAAGTAAACATACACACACACACACACACACACACACACACACACACACACACACACACACACACAAACATACACACACACACAGTCAATCATTAAATGACGTCAACCCCTTAAGTTTAGTTGTTACCTTAATGTATTTTACTGGTATACATAGCAAATGCATTTGATTTCCGAATACACTAATAAATAATACAATGTTATGCAAATTTTAGAGCATTCACAGGCCAGTGATAATGCATTATTTGTACATGAAAGATTCAGGAATTTGTGAGTGCCTGTGTTGCACCGAGAGACGTCCCTTAAATGTCCAAGACAGCGCGAATATGGAGCCACAAATTAGCGTGTAAGAATCGTCAATAGCCAAGGCAAAAATATATAATCATGCCAGTCATAAATCAGCGCCGCCGCGAACAGGGAGTGAGAAGCGTGTAAGGTCAAACACATGTACACAGCGGGGTAGTGGCAGGAATAGTAGTAAAGAGAATTGGTTTATCTATCTATCTATTGCCTGACGCCGTGATCCCCGAAGGGGTGGCCACGAACGAACCGCCCCCATGCACCTCTGTCCCCAGTCAGCTGATGGCCCTCCTCCCAACCAGCACCGCCTTCATCCATCCTTCCACCTCTCCTTCGGTACACCTCTCCCTCTCTGTCCTTCCACCTCGCTCTCGTACACCCTCTTAGTCATTCTCCCCCTTTCCATACGTTCCATATGGCCGAACTATCTCAAGTTGTTCCTTTTCACACTTTCCAGCACATTTACCTCTACACCACACCTCCTTCTTACTTCCTCATTCGTCTGTCTATCCCTCCGTGTAACTCCGCACGCACTTCTCAAGTAACTCATTTCCACCGCTCTCACTCTTGGTCTGAGTCTCTCCCGAACGTCCAGGGAATTGGTAAACTTTGTAATAGTCACTAGGTTATGTTGGGATATGATAGGTTATGCTGATATATATATTGGTTCTGTCATATGTACAATTTTCCACACGTCAGATAGTCACGCCGTTAACTTTAATTGTGCTATTTTAGGTAACTATGTGTATATAATTACATTGAATATACACATTACACAGGCTTGTATGTATGTATGTATATACTCAGGCAAATACCCCATTGCTAGGAGTGGCCAACTCGAGACAGAGCTCAACCTAAAACATATAACCTAGGCTTAACCTAATATAATGTTCGTCGATGTCTACTTGTGAGTTATTAAATTTGTAAGGACATATATAGCTAAAATGTGATTAAATGCATAGCTATTGACTCGTGAATTTATGTATGCCAGATTATCCATTTAGATTAATGTTCATATCAAATCAGATCTATATCAATTAATACGTATTGTATATTTAATAAAATATAGCTGATTTGATATGAACATCAATCTAAATGGATATATTGCCATCATGAAATTCACAAGAGTTCACGACCATTTGTCAGTAGCTGCACCTCTGTATCAGCCGGACATCTGAGCCACAATATCTTCCTGTATCTGCGGAAAAGTGAGTAACATCTTAGCAAGAGAAACAACCAATGACCAGCGCTATTTTATGGGGGTATTGCTTATTATTTATCTATCTATCTATATCTATCTATCTATCTATATGCTCAGGCCCAATCCCCATTTTGGGGGTAGCCGACTCAAGACAGAGCAAGAACAGGGAAAACACAAAAACAACATAAAACAAAAAATAAACACAGATAAAAAACACAAACTCTCACACATCCAGGTCACCCAGGAGAAGACCCAGAGACCAGGGTTACCAAGGTCGCTCCAGCACTCCCCTGGCCCCTGACCACCCGGAGAGGTTCCGATCTCGGCAGGCAGACATGCAGCGGAGCCAAAGCCACAAGCCCTCCCACCACACTTCCAGGCACACCCTTCATATTAATCGTCTCCCCGGGCCAGGCGCCTGATGGACTATTATCTAGTCCAACTTGCGCCCGACCCCTTACTCCAAATGACCACGTGTTCACTCAACTATTCACAAGCATTCTCCATTCACTCCTGTCCACCACCACTTCCCCTGCCTGATCTATAGTCATTCCTCTATCATCCAAAGCCTTTCTTACACAGTCTCTCCATCTCAATGGGGGTCTTCCTGCCCTTCTATCTCCCCTTGTACCTGACTCACATATTCTCTTTGTAAGCCTTTCATCTCCCATTCGTTCAACATGACCATACCAGCTCAGCACCCTTCTGTCCACTCTGGCTGACAAATGTTCCTGCTGCCCCACTCTCCTACGTATCTCTTCATTCCTCAATCTGTTCCTACGAGTAACTCCACACATACTCCTCAAGCAGCTCATCTCCATCACATCCAGTCCTCTTTTCTCCTTTTTCTTCAGAGCCCATGTCTCAGCCCCATACATCACTGTTGGCACAACAATTCCTTGATACAGTGCACTTTTTACTTTCACTCCGAGATTTCTCGTCTTCCACATACTTCCCATTGCTCCGAAAACCTTCCTTCCCTTCACACACTCTCTGTTTTACCTCCACTTCCATACCTCCACTCCTGCTTATTGTTCCTCCTAGATATTTAAAACACTCTACTTGTTCCAATATTTCCCCATCCAGCCTCACATCTAGATTCACCCAATGCTCTCCCCTATTACACACCATTACTTTACTTTTATTGACGTTCACCTTCAGTTTCCTCCTTCCACAAACCACACCAAACTCTTTGACTACCCGCTGCAGTTTCTCATCAGAATCCGCCACCAATGCTGTGTCATCAGCGAACAGCAACTGATTCAACTCCCAATCTCTACCATTCTTTCCTACTAAACCCAATCCTCTTCCCATAGTTCTCCTTTTCACCTCCCTTACCACACCATCCATAAACATATTAAACAGCCATGGTGACATTACACAACCCTGTCGCAAACCTACCTTTACCTCAAACCATTCACTCAACTCACCATTTCCTACTCTCACACATGCTCTGCTCCCTTCATAAAAACTCTTAACTGCTTCTAACAAATTTCCTCCTATTTCATAAATCCTTAACACCTTCCACATTGCTTCACGGTCCACACGATCATACGCTTTTTCCAAGTCCATAAAAGCCCAAAATATCTCCTTATGCTTCTCTAAATACTTCTCGCATAACTGTCTTACTGCAAACATCTGATCCATGCACCCTCTTCCCCTCCTAAAACCGCACTGTTCTTCTCCCATTGCAACTTCCGTACACTTTATTATCCTCTCTATCAACACCCTGCCATACAGCTTTCCATCCACTAACAATAAACTAATACCTCTATAACTTGAACACTCCTGCCGATCTCCCTTCCCCTTGTACAACAGCACAATACATGCACTCTTCCAGTCTATTGGCACCATTGACACAGCAAAGCACACATTGAAAATATATATATATATATATATATAATTTATGTGTAAGCTTGCTCGCTAGACCTCCATCAAGCTTAAGTAAAACACCCCCTAGACCCCCTTTCAAGATAAATCTTTAAGAGTGGCCTGTTTCATGTTCCTCAAGACTGGGTAGTTCTACATCGAGTGTTTCTTCATCACTGCTTGATTCTGTGTCTGTCTCTTCCTCATTGTCTTGCTGGTCGGGAGTGTTTTCTTCCTCTTGTGTTGTATTATGGGGGAGTTGGCTCGTTTCTGGGTTCATTGTTGTGGTTTGTGTGTTGAGGTTTGGGGGTGTCCAGATTGTGAATAGTTGGAGTATTTTTCTAGATTCTTCTTTGGTATATTCTAGGGATTGGTATGGGGGCAAGTTGTTCTGTTGCAGACTCTTTGCCATTGCTTCTTGCATGGTTGACTTTTCGGTTACATTGCACATGTGGGCTTCCATTAGACTAGTGAAGTACTGTGCATTGTTTATGTGGTTTGTGTTTGTGGCAGGCATTTGTGGCTGACTGTTTGGGGTGTTGTTGCTTGTAATGTTTGCGTAGGTTTGGGATTTCTTTTCTTGTCTTTCTGTTTGGTTTGTTTTGAGAATGTTTTTTCTCTTTACACATTTCATTGCGAGGGTTCTATGTTCCTCTCCGCAGTTTATGCATTTTTGTGTTTGTCCTGGGGGGGCAGTTCTTCCAGTCATGTCCGGTATGACCGCACTCAGAGCAGATTTTGTACTCTGAGTTTTGTGGGCATTTGTAAGTGGGGTGTTCATCTAAGGCATAACATTTCATACAAGTTTCTATGTAAATGTATTCGTCCTGTCTGATGTCCCATTTGGGAATAGTCAGGTGGAACATCTTTAGGCCGTCCAGGGCCTTCTCTGCCATCTTTACATCTTCGAATTCTATTTTGACATAATGTGCACCGAATTTGGTAACATTTGTTATTTTGGCGAATGCATTTTTCTCTTCTGCTTCTTGTCTTATGTCTTCGGCTGCATTGTCAAAGATCATTTTGTCCACCTTTGAACATATGACACTTCTCTTGGCCTTGATGTGCATAGGTAGTATGGGGGAGAAGCAGTAATTTTCTAGTGTGTTGGTTGCTTCCTTGGTGAATAATTTCTCAATGTCTTGGTCTGTTGGGGTGATGACAATTAAGTGGTCATTATTGTGTTTTACTCTTGTTATTTGGATATCTAGCGGGGATGTTGTGTGCAGAAATTTGTTGGGAGCCTGTTTATCATTGTGATGTTTTAATTTAATTTTGACCCTAGTCATTTTTCATTTTTTTTTTGGCCCTCTACCTGCCTAAAATACGTGGGAGGTAATGCTAGTGTCGCAGGGTACCTTTTTTCCGGCTAAGTGGTTAAAGAGGTTCCTGGACTTCCCTTCGTATTTCCTATTCCTATCAGAGTTTTTGCCACCCTTACCTTATTCCTCTCCACCCTTCTAAAGGGCCCCCTTGTGCGTATAGCCGCAGGGTTCGGTTTGGAAAGATAGGCAGGGACTCTAGGCGAGCCAGCAGTGTTTGATTTATTTGTCAGGTGTAAAGGTTTTCCTTTATTTTAGCAGTCAATCATCATTTTCATGAGCCAGTTTTTTCTTTTTCCTTGTTTAACAGTCAATCATAATTGTCCAGCTATATTACTAGAGTAATATTTCTGATGCTCTGTTTTTTTTTTTTTTTTTTTTTTTTTACTTTATGCTCTTTCCTCTTTGTGTTCAATATTTTCAGAGCTTATTCTAGCGTCCTTCTATGATTCAGAGCGCTTTTTTAGGAGCTGCCTGGCACAGTGGACTTGAGTAAGATGTTGAACTCGTATACGTTCGCCCTTCTGATAAGAGAAGCCGCGTTTTAAAGAACAGTCTCTTCCAGTGGTCGTGTATACGGATTTGGGTTATTTATCAGAGCTTATTCTAACGGCCTTCTGTTAATCAGAGCAACTGTTTTATGAGTGCCTGACACAGTGGACATGGATAAGATGGAGCAGCTGAGAGCAGATGTTTGGAGCAATTTGGAGCAATTTGTGTCGTCAGTGTGACAGTCAAACCAAACCATAATATTATACGTTCCTAGGTCCTCTCCTCTCCCACCACTATCATCATAATATTATACGTTCCTAGGTCCTCTCCTCTCCCACCACTATCATCATAATATTATACGTTCCTAGGTCCTCTCCTCTCCCACCACTATCACCATAATATTATACGTTCCTAGGTCCTCTCCTCTCCCACCACTATCATCATAATATTATACGTTCCTAGGTCCTCTCCTCTCCCACCACTATCACCATAATATTATACGTTCCTAGGTCCTCTCCTCTCCCACCACTATCACCATAATATTATACGTTCCTAGGTCCTCTCCTCTCCCACCACTATCACCATAATATTATACGTTCCTAGGTCCTCTCCTCTCCCACCACTATCACCATAATATTATACGTTCCTAGGTCCTCTCCTCTCCCACCACTATCACCATAATATTATACGTTCCTAGGTCCTCTCCTCTCCCACCACTATCACCATAATATTATACGTTCCTAGGTCCTCTCCTCTCCCACCACTATCACCATAATATTATACGTTCCTAGGTCCTCTCCTCTCCCACCACTATCACCATAATATTATACGTTCCTAGGTCCTCTCCTCTCCCACCACTATCACCATAATATTATACGTTCCTAGGTCCTCTCCTCTCCCACCACTATCACCATAATATTATACGTTCCTAGGTCCTCTCCTCTCCCACCACTATCACCATAATATTATACGTTCCTAGGTCCTCTCCTCTCCCACCACTATCACCATAATATTATACGTTCCTAGGTCCTTTCCTCTCCCACCACTATCACCATAATATTATACGTTCCTAGGTCCTCTCCTCTCCCACCACTATCACCATAATATTATACGTTCCTAGGTCCTCTCCTCTCCCACCACTATCACCATAATATTATACGTTCCTAGGTCCTCTCCTCTCCCACCACTATCACCATAATATTATACGTTCCTAGGTCCTCTCCTCTCCCACCACTATCACCATAATATTATACGTTCCTAGGTCCTCTCCTCTCCCACCACTATCACCATAATCACAATCACTACTATCACTATCACTATCATCACCAGTACTATCGCTATCATCACCACCATTACCACTATCACTACCACCATCACCATCAACTACTCAGTCCGTACCTACTTCATACACACACTTACTCTAACACACCTCATAACTTCTTGAATATCTATCTATCTATTTGTCTATATATCTATCTGGCTATCTATCTATATATCTATCATTCTATCTATCTATCTATCTACTTATCTTTCTGTCTATCTATCTGGCTATCTATCTAATTATATAAGCTTTGGTTGCAACAAAAACTATCTTCCCCACACACCGTTCATTCATAAAATATCCTAAGATGGTAAGGGATATACACATGGTATGCATTAATTAATAAGCATAGTAATTGTGTTCATATTCAAGGGTTATTATTAGTACACTCGGAAGCTTGATTACAACGTTTACATTTAATCAACCCTTTCAATACCGTGGACGTCTTTTTTAGTATATGCTAACTATATGTATACGATGTTGCGTAGTTTAAGTAGGTTATGTGGTAGTAAAAATGGTTTAGTGAGATCCTTTGAAGCCGGTTTAGTGTTGGAGGCCCGATTTAAACTGGATAATATCGTCTAATAGTAGCCAGAGTACAGTTAAAAGGACGGCACCGGTACTGAATGGGTTAGTATACCTTCTCTTATTCAGTTCTAGTTGTCAAATAATCAGCTACGTTTATAAAATGTTTTCTTCGTGTACTTGAAGCTTTCATTCATATGATGAATATAATATGTATAGTAAATATTTTGTGATTACGTTAACAGTGACCATGAGTTTTGTATTTGCAATTGATTAGGTCTTAAGAGTAGTCGCAATGCTATCAAATTATACCAAGCTCTTTAGCCATACGCACATATTTAATGCCAAGAGAAAGCAAGGATTTCAATTGGCCTTTAAATACTCAAACAAAACGATCACATACATTTTACAGTCGATATCCAAGTTTTTCCGCACACACTTTTTTACTTGCACTGTTTCCCTAATATACGTATCTCGGGCATAAACCTACAATATACGTATCTCGGGCATAAACCTACAATATACGTATCTCGGGCATAAACCTACAATATACGTATCTCGGGCATAAACCTACAATAAGTGTTAGTTTAGCACGTGTTGCTTCACTATTTAATGGTATGTATGTAAATACTCAGGCACATACTCCATAGTTGTGGGTGGCCGAATCGAGACACAGCCAGAACAGAAACAACCTTTAAAGTTCCAGTTCTTAGGGTCCGGGACCCTTTTCCTCGCCCCTTTCTCTGTCTCGTCTAGTAGGTGAATTTTACAAGGGGAGGAGGATTCCTAGCCTCCTGCCCCCAGAAGGAAAAAGTAGGACAGCAAAAGATACAGACAAAAATGGCTAAGGTTGGGTCTATACCCAACCTTATGCCAAACCTCACTCTGGATAGGACGAAAATGGAAAAACTCAGCACTAACAATTAAAGTGATGCTAATGAGGTTCTCGCGCAGTAACAAGCTGCTCTCACTACCTGACCAACAAGGCTGATTTAGGCTTAAGTGGCTATTTCGTAGACTAATTAATTTGTACTTGACGTTGACCATTGTGGATGGATGGAGAGTGATGGGCCGTACCTGACCAAGATAACCCTGCTGCCCAATTATCTCAGGTATACTCTTATCTCAGGTATACTCAGGTATCCGTAATTTCCTCTTGTTGTACATCAGTTTACACTCTGTTAGGGCATAATTAGCTCTGACAATTTTGGTCAGGCTTTAGAAGAATTAATAGTTAACATTGGTACAAACCATAGAGTATCATATAATTCGTTTCATGAGCAAATTTTAAAATTAAGTTATTACCTACATTCAGTATTCAATTATCTACAAAACACTATTCCCATTGACTCTAAAGTACAGTACTAGTTAAAGTGCAAATATATGATTTATAAAAACACAATACCATTTATATTATAATTACGATCTATTCTCATCGGTCTTGAGCAAACACCTGAATCGATCCGACAGAAAGGAAGCGACCACCAGTAAGTGGCTGAGGACCATGACTGTATCACCTCCTACCATCGACAGTGATAGAGAGACCATTGAACTGATGCTCTCTCTCCCTCCTGGATCATTACCGGGATTTACTGCCCAACAATAGCCGGGCCAAGTCGACCCCGCCGCTGGTCTGGCCTATCCCCTTCAGTACCAGTGCCGTTCTTTTAGTTATATTTTGGCTACTTATTTGACGATTTTATCCCCATTAAATCCCCATTAAATCCCCATTAAATTGGGCCTTCAGTAATTACCAATCTTCGAACTACCTCACTTAACACAAGTAAAAACACGGGTACCCAACCCCGAAAGCAGTTGAAATAGGTGAGCTATCCCCCCGCCAAAGGCAGCTTTCTAGGGCCTTTCCTAGCTGATGCTGAGAGGATTGGGTTCTAGTCATGTGGTGATGGGCTGGTCTATCAGAGTGATCTCTGCCATACCCATAGCTTACTCTGACTGTTCCTTTTACTTAAATATTTTCTATATCTCAAGTGACAGCGTCTCTTCCATGGATTGACCTGCCAACCTAGAGGTTGGCAGATTGGGAGCCAAAGCGTCACATTTGTTTCCTTTGCCCCTCAATTTTCCCTTCATAATTGCTGAGGGGCACAGGGCCTTGGGTGGGGCTTTGGTTTCCCAGGCGCTTCTGCACCCTCCTCAGCTCCCGGCCTTAATTAGTGGTAAGCAGGGAGGGTTTGATGGGGTCGCTTGGTTATGGCCTTGGCCTTGCTCGGGACCTTGGGGTTGCTCGTCCAGACAGGCTGGGGAACAGCAACAACAACAACAACAACACTAGGAAGGTGGGCTGTTGTGTGGGAGCTGAGGGGGGCTGCCGTGCTCTCTACCGTCCACCCACCGCTGGTCTGGACTAACTAGGAAGGTGGGCTATTGTGTGGGAGCTGAGGGAGGCTGCCGTGCTCTCTACCGTCCACCTACCGCTGATCTGGACTAACTAGGAAGGTGGGCTATTGTGTGGGAGCTGAGGGAGGCTGCCGTGCTCTCTACCGTCCACCTACCGCTGATCTGGACTAACTAGGAAGGTGGGCTATTGTGTGAGAGCTGAGGGAGGCTGCCGTGCTCTCTCCCGTCCACCCACCGCTGGTCTGGACTAACTAGGAAGGTGGACTATTGTGTGGGAGCTGAGGGAGGCTGCCGTGCTCTCTCCCGTCCACCCACCGCTGGTCTGGACTAACTAGGAAGGTGGACTATTGTGTGAGAGCTGAGGGAGGCTGCCGTGCTCTCTCCCGTCCACCCACCGCTGGTCTGGACTAACTAGGAAGGTGGACTATTGTGTGAGAGCTGAGGGAGGCTGCCGTGCTCTCCCCCGTCCACCCACCGCTGGTCTGGACTAACTAGGAAGGTGGGCTATTGTGTGGGAGTTGAGGGAGGCTGCCGTGCTCTCCCCCGTCCACCCACCGCTGGTCTGGACTAACTAGGAAGGTGGGCTATTGTGTGGGAGTTGAGGGAGGCTGCCGTGCTCTCTGCCGTCCACCCACCGCTGGTCTGGACTAACTAGGAAGGTGGGCTATTGTGTGGGAGCTGAGGGAGGCTGCCGTGCTCTCTCCTGTCCACCCACAGCTGGTCTGGACTAACTAGGAAGGTGGGCTATTGTGTGGGAGCTGAGGGAGGCTGCCGTGCTCTCTCCTGTCGAGCATTCAAGCCTTGATCAATTAAAAGGCTTCAAACGATCCTAATTTACCCATTTTACTACCACTGATCCCTCTTAAGCTGCATACAATCGTCTTAATATAGGCTATCTAGAATACAACTGAAAAAGTCGTTGTCGGTACAATAAGGGGTAAACGATTCGGTACACAGAGACTCAGCGATCCAGGTGGTTAATATAAACCTGATATGATCTCCACCTGCCCCTGAATGATGACCATCGCCCCGCCCCCCGCCCCCCGCCATAACACTGTGACAGCCAACAAGTGACGGAACCACTACAGGAGCTATACGGGTCTGGTTGAAAATCAAATCAAGGGGTGACTTCGTAATTCAACTTTTTAAAGAACCGATTATGCAATTTGTTTGTTTTTTAATATTTTCTGGTTAATTCGTATTTTAAGTCTTTCAAGATATGATTAGATGATATTATACAGTTTGAGAAGGATCTGTGTGAATTATAAAGGTACAATATATCTCAATTAACCCGCTGACTTCCATATTCCCTGCCTAATATGATATTATACAGTTTGAGAAGGATCTGTGGTAATTATAAAGGTACAATATATCTCAATTAACCAGCTGACTTCCATATTCCCTGCCTAATATGATATGAATCGTCTAATAATAGCTAGCAAACAAAAACAACTGTATTTTTGTTTTCTGGCTATTATTAGACGATTTTTCCAGCTTAGGCAGGGCTCAAACGTCCCTTGATTTTGGCCCTGTCACTCTTTCAACTCTGGGGGAGGCACTCGCTACAGGCAGTTCTGCCTTTTGTCTCCCTCACTCACATAGAACAACAAAATATATGGAAGTCAGAGGGTTAATTCAGATAGTGTTTACCCTTAAAATTACCACAGATCCTTCCTAAGCTGTATACAATCGTCTAATGATAGCCAGAATAAACTGTCACTATGCGTCATAATCTTCAAAGGGTTAAGCATTCGGGACGATGAAGCATCTCCTCCATTCATTTTGGATAGCATTAGACGAGTGTATTCAGTTTATGAAGGACCTATGGTAGTCAGCATATTAATAATGATGGAGTGTATTCCTTTAATCACAGACGAGTACAATCGTCTGTGTAATATAAACCGTAATAAAGCTTAACCCCTTCTGCACCATGACGCCTTATTACCTTTGAATCTGACGGTTTACCCCCCACACAGGTTAGACTTTCGACCGTCATGGGATAGAAATATCACCTACACTGAAAGACACGTCACCCCACTTAATTTAATTCCCAATAAAGCATATACATTTGTATTTATTAATCGTACTGGTATTGCATAGCTTGATTTAGAAATATGTAACTTAAATGTTTTGTAGTTTAAAATCATGAAAATGACTGCATGATAATGACATTTCTTGGCCGGTGAAGACTGTACTTTGTTTTACATATGAATGTGTTAGAACATAACACACCAGCGCTTTTCAGGCTGACGTTCTGGGAATTTCTCGCCCGGTGAAAACATAATAGAATATACTTTAGGAGAGAGGTATTCTGACCAGGATTCGAACCCACTCAGTCCAGGTAGACTTGGGAGAGTTGGGCACCGTAACCACTCGTTGGGTTACGGTGCCCAGCTCTCCCAAATCTACCTGGAGTGATTGGGTTCGAATCCTGGTTAGGATATCTCTCTCCCAACCTGTCCGACATTATCATTATAATATAGTTCATTTAATGTATGACTGTGGGGGTACTGACCAGCGATTTCCAGGGTGGCGTTCCTACTGGTGACCTGACCCGCTGTGTTGGAGGCCACGCACCAGTAAACCCCTGCATCGTTGTCCTTCTTCGTGTGTAGCACCTTCAGGAAGAACAGGTCCCCAGTGGCTAGCTGTACGTGACGCCCCTTGTGTAGGCTGGTGGGGAGAGAGACGGATTCGATGATAGTAAACTGGAGTAGTGAACAAACTGTGTATTGAATTTACTGTATATACCATGTGAGGAGGAGCACTTAATTGACAATGTTTGGCATATAGCTTCATCAGGCCTGATGAAGCTATATGCGAAACGTTGTCAATAAAGTGCTCCTCCTCACATGGTGTTTATATTAATTCTGTTTACTGTTCTAAGTTTATTTTTATCAGAATTCTCTGTGGTATAGTGAAGTCTAAATAGAGAGGAGTTTCTTGTAAAATAAACTTTCTTTTTGGTAGATATAATACACAAGTGACTTATCTGTAAAGTCAAGAGCATATATGGTGACACTCCCATTTAAATCATTATTAACCCTTACAGTCCCAGGCCCGAGTATATTCGTCAGTAGATAAGTAACTCCCCAGTCCAAGGCACGAGTATATTCGTCAGTAATGTATTTGGCTTGTAGCTGCCTGTACAAGGCTTATTCTGTGTTTTTTTTTTTTTTTTTTTTTTTTTTTGTTAAGCCATGTAAAAAAAAAAAAAAATGAGAGATCCAGTCTTGCCTAATCTCTTGAGGTGAAAAGGTGGTCTCTCCTGCCATTTTCGCCACAGTGCTTGGGACTGCTGGGGAATTTTATTACCGTATCCTACGGTACTCAACGGGTTAAACGCAAACGAGACAATACAATGATTTATCATAGCCTAGATGCTTCAAAACTTGGCGTTAAAGGTTCAAAGTACTAATTTAAATTTTCTATCTAGATAATACAGTGTTTTTGTCTATGTGTATGAAGGATACGAAACGCAAAGCTGCCTGTAACGAGTGTCTCCCCCAAAGGTGAAAGACTGATAGTCGCTATTTTAAACAAATTTAGTTTTCTTTTCTTGTGGGAAGACGTGTGGCATGCTTGTTCAGTGTAGCAAAATGAATAGGAGGAGGAGGCGTTTGTGAGAGCGAGCTGGATTACTCTCTGTGTAGGTTGTTCCTGTGTACCAAGTTTTACGGAGCAATGACTAGCAGATGAGCGTGAAAAGGCACAACATTACTTATGAGATGCCACACCACATTATTGCTAGCAGTTACTTTAATTTAACAGGTAGCTCTAAATATTTAGTTTTAGTCTTTTTCTTCTGCTCTCACTTGGAAGGATCGTATTACCAGTCTTGCTAAGGCAGCCTCCCAGAAGCTGGGTGTGCTCAACCACCTCAAGGGGTTCCTTACCCCTGTTCAGCTTTTTTTTTTTTTTTTTTTTTTTTTTTTTCTATGTGATTGAGGGAGGCAAAAGGCATAACTGCCTATAGCGAGTGCCTCCCCCATAGTTGAAAGAGTGACAGGGCCAAAATCAAGGGACGTTCGAGCCAAAATGCCTGGACACACGGAGTTTGAAGCAATTTAAGTCATAGGAAGAGGGAAAGACTGATTCTGGGAGAGAGTTCCAGAGCTCAGATGTTGAGTAGAAGAAAGTTTGAGAGTAACGTTTCACTCTTGGGTTGGAGAGTTGCACAGAGTAGGGGTGGGATTGAGTTGCAAGACGGGTACCACGTGCCCTACGTAAAGGAGGTGGTATGCACTGGGATAGCTCTGAGGAACACTGATTATTATAGTAGCGATAGAATAGCGAGAGAGATGCAACATTGAGGCGGAGAGAGAGAGATTGCAGAGAGTTGGTGAGTGGACGGGAGTTAATGATACGAAAGGCCTTCCTTTCAACTTTGTCTAGGAGAGCGGTGTGAGAGGAACCTCCCCACACATGTGAACAATACTCAATACAAGGGCGCACTATGCCCCTGTACAGAGCAAGAAGCTGTGCAGGGGAAAAGAACCCCCTAAGGCGGTTGAGCACACCCAGCTTCTGGGAGGCTGCCTTAGCAAGACTGGTAATATGGTCCTTCCAAATGAGAGCAGAAGAAAAAGAGACACCAAGAATATTGAGAGAAGATGAAGGGTTGATTTTTGTATTGTTGAAGAATAAGGGATAGTCCGCTGGGAGATCCTGACGGGTAGATAGATGGAGAAATTGGGTTTTGGAAGCATTAAAGTTAACAAGGTTTTCTCTGCCCCAATTGGAAATAGTATTTAGATCAGAATTTAAGAGTTCTATGGCTTCATTACGTTTGTCGTTGAGGGATTGCTGGCTGGGGCGTTCTGAAAAACTAATGGAGTAGTGTAAGGTTGAGTCGTCTGCGTATGAATGGATGGGAATTAAGGTACAGTTAAGGAGATCATTTATAAAAATTAGAAAGAGAATAGGAGATAGGACAGAGCCCTGAGGAACACCGGAGTTTATAGGGTGAGGAAGTGAACAATGGCCGTCCACAACTGCAGCTATGGAACGGCCAGAAAGGAAATTAGAGACAAAGGCACAGATGGAGGGATAGAAACCGAAGGAGGGTAGTTTAGAAATTAAAGATTTATGCCAGACTCTATCGAAGGCTTTCGATATGTCTAGTGCAATAGAAAAAGTCTCACCGAAGTCCCGAAAGGAGGATGACCAAGAGTTAGTAAGATATGAAAGAATATCACCAGTAGAGCGACCCTTAAGGAAGCCATACTGGCGATCTGAGAGCAGATTATGAGAAGAGAAATGCTTAAGAAATTTGGAAGCAAGAATAGTTTCAAAAACTTTAGAAAGACAAGAGATAAGAGCAATTGGACGATAGTTGGAGGGTTGAGAGCGGTCACCCTTCTTTGGGACAGGTTGAATGTGAGCAAACTTCCAGCATGAAGGGAAGACGTTAGAGGATAGACAGAGACGAAAGAGTTTGCCTAGGCAGGGAGTCAGCACGGAAGCACAGTTTTTGAGAACAACAGGAGGAACACCGTCCGTCTTGCCGTCTTGCTTTGTACAGGGTCACAGTGCGTCCTTGTATTGAGTATTGTTCACATGTCTGGGAGGATCCTCTCACACTGCACTCCTAGACAAAGTAGAAAGGAAAGCCTTTTGTACCATTAACTCCCGTCCACTCACCAACTCTCTGCAATCTCTCTCTCTTCGCCGCAATGTTGCATCTCTCTCGCTATTCTACTACAATAACCAGTGCTCCACGGAGCTTTCCCAGTGTATACCACCTCCTCTACGTAGGGTACGTAGTACCCGTCTTGCAACACAATCCCATCCCTACTCTGTGCAACTCTCCAACCCAAGAGTGAAACGCTATTCTCAGACTTTCGTCTATTCAACTGCTGAGCTCGGGAACTCTCTCCCAGAATCAGTCTTTCCCTCTTCCTATGACCTAAATTGCTTCAAACTCCGTGCGTCTAGGTATTTTAGCTCGAACGTCCCTTGATTTTGGCCCTATCACTCTTTCAACTCTGGGGGAGGCACTCGCTGCAAGCAGTTCTGCCTTTTGTCTCCGTCATAAACATAGCAAAAAAAAATTACGTAATATATAATTATAAGTACAGTCAAGAGCATGAATGGTGACTCACCCATCTAAATCATTAGAAAATGCAAACAAGACAATACAATGACATATTTCAAATGATATAGAACTTGGCTTTAAAGGTTCAAAGATTCGAAGTTTTGTAAACTAATATATGTTTATTACTGTACAGTACATGTAAAAACAAACATAAAATATATAATATTGCCATTAAAATTGAGGTATAACTTACACAAAAGGGTGTCCATCCTTGAACCATGTGATCTCCGGGTCTGGTCTACCCATGGCGTGACAGTTGAGGGTGGCGGGCTCATTCTTGGCCACCAGGAGGTCTGATGGGTGCTCTGTGATCACGGGGGACCGGTACTGCCCTGGGGGAGAACAAGTCCAGCAGTTTAGTGAGGTCGTTCCGTTTACCATGACTGAAGGTGTGTGTGTGTGTGTGTGTGGGGGGGGGGGGGGGGGGAGAAGAGCGGATGTAATGTTAGTTAAAATAGGACTTCAGAGGCTATAAATCCTTCTGGATCATGCAGCACTCTTGGGCCTGGCAGTGGTGCACATTGAGACACAAAACAGAGCAGAGCAGAAAAATGAAAACAGATAGTTCATTGTAGACGTAGGCCTGCTCTGACAAGTGTCCCAATGTGGGCATCGTAATTCTAAATACTTACTGATTTCTGCCCCGCTCTGTACTGCGTTGCCCAAGTTGCCTACTCTAAATGTGCACTGGGCCTAAGCCGCGTCAGGACGGGAGCACCATTTCAAGAACTCCAGTCCCTTGCTGGTGTAAACATTTCAATCGAATTTTGAGTTTTGAAGTATAATTCGGCTAGCTTCAGACTTCTCGTACTCAGACGGCTTCTTTTCACACCTTCATAATGTAAATGAAACAGTGAATAAATCAATACAAACATTCGATTGCTGTGAATTAATAATTATGTGTATACAAAAAACAGTGTCTTGTTATCATTCCTCCAAATATTGAACAAAAATGCCTGGCTATGATGTTACCTACGAGAAAAATGTATAATCTTTGTTTCAGGCGTGTGGGGAACAACATGGTTTCAAGATAAGATGGAATTAAACAAATTAATATATAAATAAATAATATATATAAAAATACAATTAAAAATTCCATTAAATATATAAATATGGTGAAGGAAGATCAACTAGTATAAACACAATAAATATAAATCCAATTATTGATAATAGAGCGATGCCACTAATGGCATGCTCCGTTCATGGGGACATTTATAACAAATACAATTTACAACTACTGAGGGTTGAAACAAGGTGGAAAGTTGACAGTAGAAAAGACAGATCAAATGAAATTATAAATTAATATGGAGGTAGAGATAGGTATGGAGGTAGGGGCGGGTGTGGAGGTAGAGGTACGTATGGAGGTAGTAGACAGGTGTGAAATATGAGACAGATGTGGAGGTAGAGACAGGAGGTGTGGAGGTAGAGGCAAGCATAGAGGTACCGGTACTGTAGAAGCAAATGTGAAAGAAATAGCTGATGTAGAAACAAAAGCGGGTCTGGCATAGAAAATTGAGTTAGTGGCAGGTGTGTTGGAGAGTGAGTGGCAGGTGTGTAATTGGAGGCAGGTGTTGGAGGTGTAGATATGTTTGAAGCTTGTGACAAGTGTTGGACAAGACGTGGGGTTGTATAAACAGGCTATACAGACGTGGGTATAATGGAGGTGATTACACCAGATATTATAGTGTGTATTATATAAGACTAGGGTATACCATCTTGTTACTATACGGGTAGCAACAAATACATCACATACAGCGTATTAGATATCATATTACGTCGTGATAAGTATTCTACTTAAAACTACGAAAAATATTCCCTTTCAAATTAGCACGAATAAAATAAAGCCACTAACGAAGACGACCGACTTCTCCCCTCAACCCACCACCAAAAAAAAAAAAAAAAAAAAAAAAAAAATCACTACCAAAGACGACCGACCTACAATACATAAATAAATTAATACGTAAAAATTAAGAGGGACTGTAAACCGAAAGAGAAGTGGAAGGATGGAGTGAAAAAGTATATGGATGAAGGCGGTGCTGGTTGGGAGAGGCGTCGACTGCACTGGGGACAGAGGTGCATGGGGGCGTTTCCTTCGCTCCCTCCCTCCCTCCCTCCCTCCCTCCCTTCCCTTCCCTTTCAGAGCACCGCCTGGTTTTTCGAAGGGGTGGAATAAAGTGGCTAAGGTAGTGTTGTATAGGGGCGAGGCTGGAGAGAGCATTGTTCACCCAGCAAGCAGAGATGGTATCAAGCCCCGGCGTCGACACTAAAGGATCGAACCCTCCAATAGAAGTTATTTAACCCCCCGCTCAAGGCGATCAACCAGCTCAATACACCGCCTCCATCTTGTGAATTTAAACCCGGGCTCGGGAATCGGGGGACTTGAATATTTCCGGGTCTCTCCGTATATATCCCTGCGTCGACCAGCGCTGGCTGTTGTCAACTTCAGAATTGCACTCACAAGTTTTAATCATAAAGTCAAAGCCGATACCACGAGGGGAGAAGTGGGCTAAAATATTTTCCAGTAAGCTGAGTAACTTATAGCCTTACCATTATTTGGGAGAGGCGAGGAAGAACAGAGTCGGGTTGGAGGTACAGAAGATGGAAGAAGACCAAACGAACATAAGAAGCAAGTGAATTTGAACATGGTCGAGAGAGTTAAGGTATATTCAAGCTACCCTGGCAGAAATTAGTAACGCTGCCTTAATCTAAATTATATTACAATAAAGGCGGTGTCACACGAGCAGTTTAGAAAGGCAGTATAGGAAGTAGAAAAAGGCAGCAGCGTTAGGGGGTAGATGGGACTCGTCAGCCTTGCTCGGCAACCCATTTAGGGGAAAAACCCTATACAAATTCGGGTGGATGAGACTTGTCAGCTTGCAAACCTGTTTAGGGGCATACACCTTATGCAAATTACCGAAGGGCGACGCGCTCATATGTGTCACTTGCAGGTGGCGAACTCTACAATAGACAGAACTCTACACTAGACAGAACTCTACAATAGACAGAACTCTACAATAGATAGAACTCTACAATAGACGGAACTCTACACTAGACAAAACTCTACAATAGACAGAACTCTACAATAGACAACTCTGCAGTAGATAGAACTCTACAATATACATAACTCTACAATAGACGACACTCTACTATAGACAGAACTCTACAATAGACAGAACTCTACAATAGATAGATACACTTTCTAAAAAAAATCAGCAGAGTAGATTACGCGTGGGTTATGGGTTGGTGGTAGTACAGCGGTGATCATTTATCTTGGTAGTAAATTCAACCCGTCCATTGTGTTTCTTAGCTAACGAAGACCTCAACCACATTCCCCCCCCCCCTTGTTGGTCTGTCCCGGCCACAGATGGGTGTCGCTGATTACAGGTGAACAAATAAACACAGATAAATGCAGGTGACACAGATGGGCACTTGGTGAGCTGGAGTGAGCAACGGTGTATACAAATGAACGATTGAGGCTACATTAACTTGACAGATAGAATATGAGACGTACGAGCACTGCCCAGTAGCACTCTTGATCTGATATGAAGCATAATAGTTGGGGAAGAAAATACAGTACAAAATATAATATAATATATATATATATATATATATATATATATATATATACTGTATATATATATATATATATATATATATATATATATATATATATATATATATATATATATACCTGTATATATACTATGTATATATATACTGTATATATATATGTATATTTGTTTGTCTATGTGAGTAAGGGAGGCAAAAGGCATAACTGCCTATAGCGAGTGCCTCCCCCATAGTTGAAAGAGTGACAGGGCCAAAAGCAAGGGACGTTCGAGCCAAAATGCCTGGACACACGGAGTTTGAAGCAATTTAAGTCATAGGAAGAGGGAAAGACTGATTCTGGGAGAGAGTTCCAGAGCTCAGCTGTTGAATAGAAGAAAGTTTGAGAGTAACGTTTCAATCTTGGGTTGGAGAGTTGCACAGAGTAGGGGTGGGATTGTGTTGTAGGACGGCTACCACGTGCCCTACGTAAAGGAGTTGGTATACACTGGGAAAGCTCTGAGGAACACTGATTATTATAGTAGCGATAGATAAGCGAGAGAGATGCAACATTGCGGCAGAGAGAGAGAGATTGCAGAGAGTTGGTGAGTGGACGGGAGTTAATGATACGAAAGGCCTTCCTTTCAACTTTGTCTAGGATAGCGGTGTGAGAGGAACCTCCCCACACATGTGAACAATACTCAATACAAGGACGCACTAGGTCCCTGTACAGAGCAATAAGCTGTGCAGGGGTAAAGAACCCCTTGAGGCGGTTGAACACACCCAGCTTCTGGGAGGCTGCCTTAGCAAGACTGGTAATATGGACCTTCCAAATGAGAGCAGAAGAAAAAGTGACACCAAGAATATTGAGAGAAGATGAAGGATTGATTTTTGTATTCTTGAAGAATAAGGGATAGTCCGCTGGGAGTTCCAGACGGGTAGATATATGGAGAAATTGGGTTTTGGAAGCATTAAAGGTAACAAGGTTTTCTCTGCCCCAATTGGAGATAGTATTTAGATCAGAATTTAAGTGTTCTATGGCTTCATTACGTTTGTCGTTGAGGATTGCTGGCTGGGACGTTCTGAAAATACTAATGGAGTAGTGTAAGGTTGAGTCGTCTGGCGTATGAATGGATGGGAATTGAGGTACAGTTGAGAAGATCATTTATAAAAATTAGAAAGAGAATAGGAGATAGGACAGAGCCCTGAGAAACACTGGAGTTTATAGGGTGAGGAAGTGAGCGATGGCCGTCCACAACCGCAGCTATGGAACTGCCGGAAAGCAAATTAGAGACAAAGGCACAGATGGAGGGATAGAAACCGAAGGAGGGTAGTTTAGAAATTAAAGATTTGTGCCATACTCTAACGAAGGCTTTCGATATGTCTAGTGAAAAAGTCTCACCGAAGTCCCGAAAGGAGGATGACCAAGAGTTAGTAAGATATGAAAGAAGATCACCAGTAGAGCGACCCTTAAGGAAGCCATACTGGCGATCTGAGAGCAGATTATGAGAAGTGAAATGCTTAAGAAATTTGGAAGCAAGAATAGTTTCAAAAACTTTAGAGATACAAGAGATGAGAGCAATTGGACGATAGATGGAGCGTTGGGAGCGGTCACCCTTCTTTGGGACAGGTTGAATGAGAGCAAACTTCCAGCATGAAGGGACGACCTTAGAGGATAGACAGAGACGAAAGAGTTTGCCTAGGCAGGGAGTCAGCACAGAAGCACAGTTTTTGAGAACAACAGGAGGAACACCATCCGGACCGTACGCCTTCCTAGTATTAAGCCCAGAGAGGCTAGAAAGTACATCTTTAGAAGAGATTAGGGTATTAGGCATAAGTAAGAAAGAGGAGGGTGGAGAGGGAGGAATAGCACCGGAATCGTCCAAGGTGGAGTTTCTAGCAAAAGTTTGAGCGAAGAGTTTAGCTTTGTCAGAGGAAGAAGTGATGGTTGTGCCATCAGAGTGGGAAAGGGGAGGGAAAGACGAGGAAGAAAAATTGTTGGAGACTTTTTTGGCTAGATGCCAGAAAGCTTGGGAAGAGCTGGAGTTGGATTGTTCAGTGCAACAGGCGTGAGTAGACCAAGATCTTTTAGCATTAGTCTGAGAGAAAGAGAATGGAATGTATGCTTCCGAGCCCAATAGGATTACCTCGGTAATGCGTTCAGCACTCTCCGAGGGTCCCCGGCCACGGAAGCAGAAATCATTCCATGGGAAATCAAAGAAGTACTGCCGGAGAGCCTCCCAGTCGGCAGCGCCAAAGTGCCACAAGCGCCGCCGGCTAGGAGGATCGGGTGGCCGTACTGGAGAGATAGGACAGGTGACAGAGATAAGTATATGGTCGGAGGAGCCCAAAGGAGAGATAAGATCGACAGTATAAGAAGAAGGGTTAGAAGTTAGAAACAATTCAAGAATGTTGGGCCGATCTCCGAGGCGATCCGGGATACGGGTGGGTTGCTGAACTAACTGCTCTAGGTCATTTAGGATAGAAAAGACGTATGCTTGTTCACCAGGTTGGTCAGTAGTGTGAGAGGAGAACTATTGGCGGTGGTGAACGTTGAAATCTCCTAAGATGGAGATTTCTGAGAAAGGAGAAATAGATAGAATGTGTTCCACTGTAGAGTTTAGATAGTCAAAGAATTTGGGAAAGTTGGTAGAGTTAGGGGAAAGATAGACAGCACAGAAATATTTAGTAAGAGAATGACAGGAAAGTTTGAGCCATAAAGTTGAGAATATATATATACCGGTATATATATATATCGTATATTTACTTATTTATTTATTTATATACACACACACAAGGAGATATATAGTGACAAGACATATAAACTTCATGCACAAGATATCTTTTTAGATGGTCTTGATGCCAAGGCCCCAATTAAAATGCAAATAAATAAAAGACTAAGCTCAAGTAAATATGTTTATATGATATTATGTTTTCTTACAAAATACTTTCACTTATATTTGCATCGCTTTTATGCAGATAACTCTCCATAATTAAATCAGTTACATAGATACATTTGGATAGCGAAACATATGAGTTGTCCACACATTTGTACAGGGTGTCTAAAAAAAAACACCCTGATAACAAATTGTTGCCCTGGCCATAATTGTCATCTGATTGTATTTTTCTTTTCAGCGTATGTTGAGCAAAGATGGGAATTTCTGCACTGAAGATTTGGTAGCCATCGGACTATTATGACACTGACTATTGAACAAAAAACCAAGATCGTAGAATTCTACCTAGAGACGAAATCGTGGGTCGGAGTGAAGCGTGCCTACCAGAGGCATTTCAATGTCAAGACTTCACCTGACCCTAAAACTTTGAGAGAAGTGGTTCGGAAATTTCGGACAGAAGGGACTGTTCATAATCTGAACAAGAAAAGGTCGGGAAGACCAAAAACAGTAAGGACAGTTGAAAATGTGGATACCGTTCGTCAGTCAGTGACACAGAGCCCAAAAAAGTCATTACGCAGAAGATCTCAAGAACTTAAACTGACCCGTGCACCAACCCACAGCATTTTGAGACAAGATCTCAATTGTTTTCCCTATAAGATCCATATTAAACACAAACTTACTGACACTGATAAAGTGGCTAGAGTGGCAATGTGCAACTGGTTCAATGAGAAAATGGAAAGGGATCAGGACTGGATAAAAAATGTGTGGTTTACTGATGAGGCTCATTTTCATCTGGCTGGACAAGTTAATTCTCGAAATAATGTGTACTGGGGCAACCAACCACCACTTGAAGTTGTCGAGAGACCATTGCACAGTGCCAAAGTGACAGTCTGGTGTGCGCTAAGCAGCCAAGGGATAATAGGCCCTTACTTTTTTTAGAATGAAGATGGCCATACCGTCACCATTAACCAGCAGCGATACCGAGTGATTGTTCGCAGATTTTGTTCCTCTCTGGAACATCGCCAAGGTGTTCCATTCCAAACCCAGTGGTTTATGCAAGATGGGCCTACACCCCAGACAGCTAATCAAATACCGTACTAGAAATGCTTAGAGACATGTTTGATGATCGTGTAATCTCTAGAAGAACTGAGAATCCATGGGCACCTCATTTTCCAGATCTCACTCCAGAACTCAGAATTTGATATTTCAAAATGTCAATGTGTGGTAAGCAATCAAAATCAGGGTGTTTTTATTTTGAGACACCCTGTATGATTGATTCTACAAACATAATTACATTTCCAGAAAATGAATAATTCATGATAAGAACAAGAACACATATTTGTGTAGTGATCTCCAATTCCTCATTTCCATAGTAGCACTGATAAATAAATGTGTAAGGTAAAAGACAAATAAGTAACGTTAAGAGTTTCCTAATTTCCGCTAGGTCATCACTTCACCCTTCACTACGGGTTTACCTTGCTCTTCTCTGCATAATGAACGGCCATTATTTATGGGCCGTCACTTGGTTTGTTTCAGGCGCGGCTTTAACTGGGTTTTTATTCGTTTCTGTTTTGAGTTTCGTTTTGTACAATGTAAGTATGTATATACAAAGGCACATAGCTGGGGGTGGCCGACTCGAGACAGCCCAAACAGAAACAACATCTAAAGTTCCAATTGTATATAATACTCAGATATCATTTTCAGGAAACTTGGTATTACTGTGCCGTTGGAAAGGCTACATCTCCGACCTACATCTGATTTCGTCTATTCTACTGTAGTTAAGCTCCGAAAAAGAGTTAAATAGGAATTAGATATACAGAAGTACTGATGAGAGAGAAACATACCGTAGTTCATTCACAATGAACATTTCTGAAAATGTGTGTTTCCTCTATACTGTCTGTAAATACCATTACATATGTCGGTGCAGAAATAATAAAACAGTAGATCTTCAGATATATTTATTTATTTAGCAATGTTCCGGTCTACATAGCGATAGAATTAATGACCATAATGTTATATCAAATCAAATTTAAGGTAACAAATACTATAATCATGAAAATAATATGGTTTTCCATAATAGTTTCTATAATAGTTTAAATATAGAGATCACAGTGCTCCAATATTTCATAAATTAAAGTTACTTCCCTTTCCCGAGCTTTATAAATTGTGTATAGCCAAAACCATGTTCAAAATTATGAAAAATATGATGCCTGCAATAATAAGTGAGATGTTCCACACTAATAATGCAATTCATTCATATCCGACACGACAACAGGGCCAGTTACATGTACCGCGAGGAAGAACAAGCATGGTGCAATCTACGTTCAAATATAAAGGTATCAATATATGAAATAATATCACGCAGAAGGTAGATCATCGTTGTTCATTCTGTACTTTTAAAAAGAGAGTAAAAACATATCTATTGGAAAATTAATAGTAACCATAACAAAGATATATAATATGTCAATTGTATCAGTAGGAACATTATGTAAGCGTACTTTTTTTTTTTATATATAATATTATATTCTCTTGACACTCGAGTCGGGAGAAAACGGAGGAAGCGTTGCAGAGAGACCAATATAATTTATGATATATCAGATATCAGTGTGTATGGGTGTGTGTGTGTGTGTGTGTGTGTGTGTGTGTGTGTGTGTGTGTGTGTGTGTGTGTGTGTGTGTGTGTGTGTGTGTGTGTGAACAAGAGTAGTGTGAATTAGTAAGTCGTTTCCCTAATATTTGATAATGTATAAATAGATACAACTTTTCTGTTTTGTCTGCAATTTAGTGTGTAGTGCATATCTCCGAGGACATACTGTATATTATACCATGAGTATCAAGTCCTCATTGACAGGACCTATTATTTTGTATTTCTTGTGTTTCTGATATTCTTCATGTCAATACTTTTATTTGAATTATTTGAATTTGAATTAAAATATATAACAAATATATCACAAAGTTCTTATTGCATTAAAATAACACAATGCAATATAATTATTTATGTTAACAATAATACTAAATCTTAAATTCATAATAATTCGTTTACTACACTGAAAACAATCTCCTACATTCCACTGTTAATTCACTATGCTTAACCCCTTCAGCACCATGACGCCATTTTACCTATGATTCTGGCGAAAATTAGATGATTTTATGCAGTTTAAGAAGGACCTATATTACTAAGAGGATTTATTGAGCTCGTATTTACCCATTTGAATCGTATAGGGGATTACAAATACAATCGTCTAATGGTAGCCAGAGATTGTAGACACAAATCGAGCATTGCAGTACCCAGGGGAGGCCACATAGGCATATGATAATAAGTTGCTGGAACTACTGTCTCATTTGCCTGGCTTCCCCATCCGATTCTATGTGTGCCTCACCTACACAGAGAGTAATCCAGCTAACTCGCGCAAACACCTCCTCCTCCATTTAATTTCACTACACTTAACAAGCACACCAGCCATCTTTTCAAAGCATCTAAATTACCTAGCCTATAATGTACTTTGATTTTGGCTCTCTGTCACTCTTTCAACCTTCGGGGGAGACACTTGTTACAGACAGCTTGCCTTTTGTCTCTTTCGTGCACATAGGAAACAAAATCATATTATGACAGTTGCGTAATGGTGGTGAAGGGGATAATTGTAGATGTGTTAATAAAGTGATACAGTTTGTGTCAGTTCAGTGTATACCCACTCACTAGGCTACCAACACCAGCTAAAACTGTTCCCTCTCCCTCGACACATGTACACACTTCATCAAAGGTTTGTTTATTCCCTAAACACGGGGCCACATACTAAAACACTTCTCGCTAGAAAAACCCTGCCAGCTTGCGTAGTTTCACGTTCTTTCCTTCGATAATTAACAACAGCGTTAAAGATGAAAAAAGTGTTTCAAGAATATATTAAACCCTTGAGGATCTAAGACGCATTTTTACATATGATTTTGGTTATCAGTAGACGATATTATGAAATTTAGGAAGGATATCTAGGAATCAAAGGGACAATTACTGTCTCAATTAACTCTTTATCTCCAAAAAGTTCATCCTAAGCTGAATAAAATCGTGTAATATGATAGCGAGAATAAACAATAAACATGCGTGCTGATCCTCAAAGGGTTACAGATACAATTATTTGTTTCCATACAGTTATAAATATATTATGATTGGTCTGGCTACATACTTAAAATAGCGAATATAAATTATATTAGTGTACATTTCTTCAACTGCAGTGATATAATGTCCATTTTATCTTTAGAGAAACGACCAGACAAAAACAAAAAACAAATATATATATATATATATATATATACCGGTATATAAAACATCTGTAAAAAGAAACGAAGTTAGGTGTTGGAATTCAAGAGAATAAATGAGATCAGTAACAAGGCTACCCAATTTACAGCAGGTAATTAATTGGTTTTTGTTTTCATGTGTTGACAGCAATATAGTTCCGGAACGCTGTAAGCGATAGAAGAGAGCTGTACACAGAACATTAAGTTAAATCTTGATAGCGAGTTACAGTTAAGTAAGTGAGGTGATGGAGGCCTCTTATTTATAGTAATAAGAGACTTGTTTACAGTATTCTATCACGATACACAGCTAAACATGAGGGAGAAGGGGGTCCAGAACAAAAAATCTCCCCTTAGGAGTACATGAATTTCAAAACCGGTTAGAGATTAACGCAGGATTACGGGGGTCTGCAGAGCGGGCTGATCCCCCTTCACACCCAACCCTTCTCGTCCATATGCTTATCCAATTTTTTCTTAAAGCTCCCTATCGTTATTGATCCCACTATATCACTTGGTAGCCTATTCCACCCATCTACAACTCTGTTACCAAACCAATATTTGCCTATATCTTTTCTGAAACGAAATTTATCTAATTTGAAACCATTGGTACGAGTTCTTTCGCTATCACTGAGCTTTAGTACATTTGTCATGTCCCCTTTGTTAATCCCACTAACCCACTTGAACACCTCTATCATATCCCCTCTAACTCTGCGTCAACGAATGTAAACCTAATTTCTTCAACCTTTCTTCATACGGAAAATTTCTAATATTATGGATCATTTTTGTCATTCTACGCTGAATTCTCTCCAATGAATCTATGTCTATTCTGTAATAAGGACACCAAAATTGGACAGCATAATCCATATGGGGTCTCACTAATGACAAGTAAAGTTTTAAGATAACATCAGCAGTTCTGTTACTCACACTCCTAGAGATGAACCCGAGAATCCTGTTTGCCTTATTACGAACGCTTATACACTGTTTTCTAGGCTTCAAATCATTGCTAACAAACACACCTAGATCTTTCTCGCATTCTGATTTTTCTAATTCTAAATTAGCTAGTTTATATTTAACATTTGTTTGCATCTTCCCTATCTTTAATACCTTGCATTTGTCAATGTTAAACTTCATCTGCCAATTTACTGACCATTCATGTAAGGTATCTAGATTTCAGCCGTGATAAAGGATGAAAAAGTTAACGAGATTGTTTAGGTGGAGGTTAGTCCATCATTTCCTTAACACTCTCTAGTCCGACCTCCTGTGGGTTATTAGGATATTTTATTTTATTAATATTGAGGATTGTGCTTGTTTTTGCCATTTTTGAGCAATGTATGTTCGTGTGTACCCTAGGCTAACAAAAAAACCTTCCCAAACTTAATTTCAACTAAAATATGCCCACCTTGACCCCCTTCAAGCTAAATTTGTATATTTTCGATACAAAAAAATCCCGGCCGAAGGCTGATTTCTTCTAAGCTACAGGCATGCTATCGCTCGCCCAGAAATAATCGACACTTGAATGGGGTGAAGTGTCTTAATATCGCCAAATTAATGAGATGAAACTTCTCACTTAAAATCTCCAAACTGATGGAGGGAAACACGGGAAGCCCAAACAGACCTCCTTCGGACAATATAGGCGTAATCCTCATAAATATTACGGTACTTACAATATATACATATAGTCGTAAATCCGTTTCCACAGATATACTTCTGTAATAACTAGAAGCACGTGAAGCCCGCGAATAATTATGAGTGGGCTGGATACTATGGCATCCGAGTGTACACTGATAAGGGTGTCGTTGTAACCGTCACAGCGAATATAATAATACACAAGATTTTACTCGTGTCCCAAGCGGTGTGAAGAATTAGAGATATATTCCGTGTGTGTAGTATAAATTACACATCTTGAGAAATGCTTGCCCAATTTGGCTGAGGGTTCAAGTGTGGGAGTGAGACCGAGACCCGTATTAGGACCATAGGAGAGGCCAACTTCATCTCGCCTCTCACTATACCCGGTTCCAAAATGGTAGGCCAGAAATCGTGAATCCTGACATCGATAACTCAAAAAGGGCTAGAGCAAATGGACTTTAAATATCCACACCTATCCCCTGACTTACTCATCTCCAAATGGTAGAAATATTAGTTCGATTACTCTAGTCATTTGTGAAATATAGAGGTTGATGTTGAAGAGTTTTGGCCTACTTACTTGGAACAGGGTATAGCATTTATGTAGCGTTCTCAGGGTGGATTTTGGAACTCTAGGTTTTATCAGGGTTAACCTTTTCACCACCAATACGTAATTTTCTTCATATGCTGGTTACCATTAGACAATTTTCTTTTGTTTGTCATCTACTTATACGACTCAAATTGGTAAATACGATCTCAATAAACCCTCTTAGTAACATAGGTCCTTCTTAAACTGCATGCAATCATTTAATTTTAGCCAGAATGAAAGGTAAAAAGGCGTCATGGGGTTGAAGGGGTTAACCCTTTGAGGATCATGACACATTTTGACAGTATAATCTGGGTTACTCTACCCAGGAATATTCTGTTCTGTAGGGGATACTTTAAGGACTCCTTACTCTATCAGGACGTATTTAAGTATTTTCGGCTCAGTCAGGGTTTACTCAAAGACTCTCTACTCTATCAAGGTTAATTTAGCAACTCTAGGCTCTATCAAGGTCTATCCAGGGACTCTCCGCCGTACACTGAACAACCTCCTCCCAAAATGAGGTTCATAAATAGAAAATATGAAATCCATAAACAAAATACCCAGGGTAGAGTCCTAGAGGAGTGGAATCAGACAGGAAGAGGGGGGCCCGGCCATAAAAAGCCTCTCCCCAGTGCTAGAGACCCCTTTGGTAAAGAGAGATCGGCCAACTTCTGCCATATTGGTGCCACTATATCCTATTCCAAGTGAGATGGCCAAAACATTTGAACATTAACCTCTATAACTCACAGACGACAAGAGTAATCCAGCAAATATTTCTACCATTTGGGAAGGGTCAGGCAGGGAATAGGTGTGTAAATTTACAACCCATTTGCTCCAGCCCTTTTGGAATTACAGAGGTTAGGGTTCAGGATTTCTGGATTACCTACTTGCAACGGGTTACCGGTATAGTGTCCGTTTTGTCCAGCTGATGGTAAATTGCTAAATCTCTTTCTTGATTACTCACATAATTATTACGAAGATTTTGTAGCGAAATATGTTGTTATTCCCGAGAGCTTGGCATTAATAACATGCAGAAATAGTAGTTTCCTATATTTCAATTAAGTATTGAGAAATAAATTTATAAGGGTTTAAGTTTACCATCAGCTAAAATAAAACCAACTATACTGTTATTAGTCTGTCTCTGCCCTCATACTGAATATCTGCACCCATAACAATCATCCGACAATACTGGTGCATAGAAAATAGTATATATAGTTGATTTTTAGTATTTGTTTTGGTATTAATAATTTTTATTTATATCAGCAAGATAATAAATAAAATACCAACCCATTGTTCGACAATCATAGTACCAAAATGGCACGCAGTCTTTCCTTCATCCTATGACTGATTTAAACTGCTCGTGTCCAAGCATTGTGAACCCAACGTCCATTGAAGTTGGCTCTCTGTCACTCTAGGATTTGGGGGAGACACTCGTTACAGGCGGCCTGCCTTTTGTGTACTTCATACACATAGGGAAACAAAAGGTCAATCTCCCTTCTCACATCTTCCCAAAGACTCCCCCCCCCCCCCCCCCCCTACAACGTCCACCAGGTACAACAATGGTCCCGCAAGCCAGGCCTCCCGTATATCTCTGGGATGCCACAATAAAACGCTATACACTTTGATAATAAAATAGGGAAAGCGGGGACCTCCATAAAAGCGCTTTCCTGATAATGACGCTAAAACCCGGTAGAGAGTCCCTGGGTTAGGGGTCGCTACTCGAAGGTTGTAATAAAAGTAAATACCCCCCCCCCCAAAAAAAAAAAAACACACTATAAAAAGGTATCCTTCCGTTCCGGGGATACAATAAAGATAAATATCACAGAAGTAAATGACTGCCGAATCGCAGCAATATGGTAAGATATACGATAGGTATTTAGAAACTTTATCTTATAATAGAGGAAGGATAAAGAAAGACAAAACAAAAAAAGGTCCATGTGCCTAAAGGCATCCTCCATAAACTCTTGTAGGATGTAAATTTGTGAATGTAAATTTGTGGAAAGCATTTCCAAGGGGGTGACCATAGGCTATGCAAAAGATAAGCATATATGGATAAAACGAAAAGTAGTTTTCCTTAGAAAGAAACACAATACACTGTATACCTAAAGAAGGTCCATCCAACAGGCAGGTGAGAATGATATGTCCACTTTCCCTTCCAAGCAGACCATCAGAGCTCGTAATACCCCCTTCGGCTGACACCATTACACCTAAACTTTCTCCTTTACTACAATAGGAGCACCCCACACACACAGAGACACCCCCCCTCCCCCCCCCCCCCATTGGGGGTTGAGGGCCCCAACCCATACCTATAACCGGAGCTTTCAATAGCGCCGCCACCACAACTATTACATTAGTACTCCACCACCGCCGAGGATCCCACGTCTTAAGGGAAGCATGTAAGTACATTCCCGCGACTTGGTTACATGTCACCCACGCACTTCTATCTTTGTTTAATTTTGCAAATTCGTCTTCCCCATTGCTCACCGATCTCTACTATGTACACTTCCATGCGATCCGATTGTAGCAAACACACTTTGTTTCCCCTTGTTCCCCTTGTCCACATACAGTATATCTACAACGTCTGTACAAAGTAGGCCGTTTCTGCCGAATAAACCATTTACCATAGTGTGTGTGTGTGTGTGTGTCTAGACCAATTTTTATTTATTCTAAAAGTACTGTATTGTTTAATTGTTTACCTTCTTCGGCGAATGCAATTAATGTAAACTACACCTTTTACATAAACAATAACCAAATTAGCTTTAACAAAACGTTACCAAAGGTAATTATTACACAATGAGGCCAATTCTATCAAACTATGTATTAAGAATAACAGTACGTGTTTCATCGTATTGATCAGTTTTGCTTAAACCACACGCATAGTTCATATACTGTATATATATATATATATATATATATATATATATATATATATATATATATATATATATATAAAGTAACATGTAACACCATCCTTTCCTCTACACAGGCATACTCTGAGAGGCCTTGTAAGCCAACGATGACACGCCCTTTTCTAGCGGCCCTAAAACTCCCCTAAAGTTCCTTCTGTAGCCATCCCCTCACCACTGCCCAGGTAACATACTAATTAACAGGTAGCTCCATAAAGGCTTAGATACATAAATACTCCGGCGGGAATTTGGGTGGAAAATATATATGGGCAAAAAATCCACACACACCCCGAGTCAAAACAGAGATTTGATTTATTTTATACTCGCCATTAGAGGAGTTGTATTCGCAAACTTTCACATACACGCAAAGTTAACGCTAAGCTTGCATCTCCTTAACTCACGTGTTGCCTAATCTACTGCCAGACAACAATAATAATAAGTTGGGTAAAAATATATTAAAATCTTCTATCACGATAATTTAACCCCTTAATCACCAGTACGTAATTTTCATCATATTCTGGTTACCATTAAACGATATCCTATAGGCTGTAATCTACCTGTACGATTCATATGCATACTACGATCTCAATAAACCATCTTATTAACATAGGTCCTTCGTAAACTGCATAAAATCATCTAATTTTAGCCAAAATCAAAGGTAAAAAGTCGCCACGGTGCCTGGTTAGAGTAATACCTGTTTCCAGCTCCTGAACTCTCCCTGGGCCAGGACACAACAGCAGTATAATTAACAAGGTACACTTATACCCGCCACCCTCCCCAGACTAAATATTTACCGTACCTTGGAATAACACCGATGTTTAATTGTCTTTCTACCTTCTTAGTTTGCCTGTTTATTTAAGGGGAGGTATTCAGTTTGTTCCCTAGAGCTCCAGCAAGCTTAAAATTACACCCCCTTGACCCCTTTCAAGATAAATTTTGTACATTTTTCGGTAGAAAAATGTCCAGGCCGAAGGCCGGTTCCTCTTAAATTACAGGCTCGCTATCGCTCGCCAGGAAAAGATTGACACCTATATGGCACGAAAAGTCTTAAAATTGACAGAAATGGGGCGAAAGTTCTTAAAATCACCAAAGAAATGGGGCGAACGTCTTATAATATCAAAAGCAATGGGGCTAACCATGTGGGAGAAAGGAGTCAAGAAAAAAATCCCTCAAGTAGAAATCTCCCCTTAAGGGGGTAGTGGTTATTTTGGGGTATATTTATATATTGATTTTAGAGTTTCCTCCATAGATGTCCATCAAGCTTAAAAGGACACCTCCCCCTAGATCCTCCTTCAAGATCATGTTGCACATACAGTATTTCGGTAGAAAATGTCCCAGGCCGGTCCGTCCTTAATAATACAGGTTCGCTATCGTTCGCTAGGAAAACATCGACACCTAAATGATACGAAAAGTCTGAATATTGAAAACAAACAAAAAATGGGGTGAAAGATATTACAATTGCCAAACTAATGAGCCGAACGTCTCCACATATGAAAACTAATGGGGCTAAACATGATGGGGAAGGGAAGCCAGAAAAACCAACCATCCCCCTTTAAGGGGAGATTTTCACTTGAGGGATTTCTTTCTTTGCCCCTTTCTCCCTCATGTTTAGCCCCATTGCTTTTGAAATTTTAAGTTGTTCGACCCATTAGTTTGGCGATTTTAAGAAGTTTCACCCCATTTGTCACTTTTAAGACCTTTCGTCCCATTTAGGTGTCGATTTTTTCCTGGCGAGCGATAGCGAGCCTGTAATTTAAGAGGAACCGGCTTTCGGCCGGGACATTTTTCTACCGAAAAATGTACAAATTTATCTTGAAAGTGGGTCAAGGGGGTGTAATTTCAAGCTTGATGGAAGTCTAGGAAACACACTAAACACCTCCCCTTAATTGTTTGTCTCCACTGCAATATGATCGGGTTCCTTCTTAGTCTAGGAAACACACTAAACACCTCCCCTTAATTGTGTGTCTCCACTGCAATATGATCGGGTTCCTTCTTAGTCTAGGAAACACACTAAACACCTCCCCTTAATTGTGTGTCTCCACTGCAATATGATCGGGTTCCTTCTTAGTCTTCCTGTATATGTAACCCCTTCTGTACTTACGACGTATTTTTAATTTTATCCTAGCTATAGATGACGTTGTGCAGCTTAAGAAGGATCTGTGGTAGTTAAAATGGTTAAGTCAGATAGTTCGAAGTCTGTCAAATGCAGCCCATGTTATAGTAAATAAAATCGTCTAATAGTAGCCAGAGTATAGTTAAAAGGACAGCACCGATACTGAAAAGGTTAACTCCCCACTACCTCCCCGCATTTGCTTTATCCGTAGACCAGCCCCCAAAATACATATTGATCATTACCAACAAAATATTGTCTGTTTATCAAGAGGAACATTTATCTGAAGTTGTTAAAAAATGGAGATTGATTGTTGAGCTTGTCTAAACGATCTGGATTTTCCTATGGACCGATCCAAAGTCAATGCATATTAGACACTCCTTTCAAGATATCTAAGCATAATAACTTCCCGTGTTCTTTTCCCGATCCGTCCCTTTGCTAAAAAAAAAAAAAAAAAAAAAAAAAAAAAGGGTCCCCACCCCTTTCTGATTCTTAAGTAAGCCATTTTAGAATTACATAAGAGTGACCATTACTTGCGTTACTGTATGTCTACAAACACTTCAATAAAGTAAGAGTGTTTAATTTTTTATTTTTTATTGTGTTTTATTGAAGTTTCATTTACAAAATGGTGTCCTATCTAGTTTATTCTAGGTCCCTTATAGTTTATTTTATTTTACCTCTATAAAATAAACCTAGCTGCTCACCTATGCTTCCCTTGCTCGCCTCGGCTGGATAAACAAGGAACCCGCCAGAAAAGAGTTGGTGGGTGTCAAGGAAGAATTTTGGACGGAACGAGGGGCGCCGGAGTGCCAAGCTTGCCCTACCATTATCATTAATAGTGCCTCTCTGGTCCCTGATATGATCAACAACCTGCGACAGCCACTTATATCCATCCTTCTGTAACACTTAGTTGACTGAAAAAGTCTCGTTTCCGATACCAGGCAACTCGATATAATAACTTGATAACCAATGTTGTTTGTATTAGCAGCGAAATATACCAAACTAAACCATCCGTGAGTAAGATCAACATCCCAAGATTGCAGCTTGCAATACATCCTTTCTTAATCATCCAATTAATCTGACTGTCAGCATCACAAGCATGATACTATGTTGCAAATATACACTACACATATACTGTATATAAACTCGCAAGAATGCCTCGAGAGTCAGCAGTAAAATATATTGTGTGAGAGTAAAATATTGCAGGCAGAACGCGAGGTGCCAAAGTGCCGGCACCCGACCCAGCATTAACATAATAGTGTTAAGATCAACACCTCCTGACACCATCATTGTGTTCGTCCCTCTGTCACCGGAGCCCTATGTAGGGAAGGGTAGTCCAAGTTCTTTACAGCGGTCGCCATCAAGTGTTTTAACTAGATAATATTTATTTATCTTTTCATGCACGTATGGTTTAACGGAAAAGGCATGAATACCACCAAAATCTTCACTATCTTAATATCGCCCCTTCTCATAGAAATCGACCTTACATCTTCATTAGCTAAATTATTCCGATAATTCTTATTATTCTTCATGTCATTAACATTAAGCCTGGTGTGTTAGATATGGTCAATGTATTGGTTGTTATCAAGATGGAAGCTGCAAAAACGCAGTCACTTCTAGTTTTGTTATAGTATTGTCTATTTATGTATGTATTAAATGTTATTTATATATCTGTTATTGTTTACAACAGAAGACTAAAGAAACATTTAAATTGGGGGACAGGACTATGGCTCAAGAATGTGTGCAGAATACAGCGAGCGGAATGCACAATGGCGACAATGTTTTTTCGTATTTCTGCCAACATAGAGTCCCTGGCCACACACACTCCCTCCACTGTTTCTCAGACGTGTTGTTGATGGCCGTACAGTAGATGGGTGGACGGCATCAAAGGGGTCTGGCAAGACTTTAAGCGACACCTCGTTTGCACCTTCTGTCTTCAAGCTCGTTCACGATTTTATACGGCCATGCATATTTTGACAAGGCTCTGATTTGTAAGCTCAAAATTAAATGCTTGTGTCAGGCTGGGGGTTTAGAGAAGAGTTTTTTTATGGGCTAATTGTATTACACTGATTATGACATTTGATTTATTATGTCATTAATTTTGTAAGTCTAAGCATTAGCTGACTATGTATGAACATTGGTCTCCACGAATATATACAATAAATATATTCAAAAGGTTTTAACTTTAGTGTGTCTTTAATCACCGCTGGTCCCCAGCTACATTTACTTCTTCCAATGAAGTAATGTGTATATATGTTTTTAACTTTTTGTTTACCTTGCGTTTATTCGCCTTGAGAGCTGTTCCTCCGAGTCAAATGTCCTTATATATATAGGCCTATATCAGTAATAGAGCTTTACAGACATATAGCTAAATACGAATGTGTTTTAAATAATACAGATAGTCATATAGTGATATACTTCTGCTTAAATTTCCTTAGTTTTATTTTCATCAATAGTTTGGTCGGTTGGGCTCGCCACCCTCGTCCGATAACTACCTACAGGGTCCAATGAATTGACCGGGAAATTGAGGCGATTTATATATATATATATTTAGTCATAGACTACAGTACATCTGAACTGGACACGAAAATGGAACTTTGCAGTAAGGGACCCAAAATCGGCAAACGAACCCCCAAGTTCGAACCTCGAAACCGCGAAAATGTGGTATTTTCGCGGTTTCAAGGTTCATACTTGGGGGCTTGTTCTCCGATTGTGGGTCCTTTACTGCAAAGTTCCATTTTCGTGTCCAGTCCAGATCTACTGTAGTCTATGAGACAGTATATATACCTCAGTCCTATCCATTCATATGCGGACGGCTAGACCTTACGCTATTCAACTAGTTTTCCAGAACGCCCCAGCAAGCAACCACTCAATAACTCAAGGGATGAAGACATAAAACACTTATCTTCGGATATAACAACCATTTCAAATTGGGGCAAAGAAAATCTTATTACTTGCAATGCTTCCAACACCCAATTTCTCCATTTATCTACCCGTCAATAATTCCGAGGACTATCCCTTATACTTCAACAATACAAAAATCAACCCTTCGTCTTCTCTCAGTTTTCTCGGTGTCTCTTTCTCTTCTGATCAATCTTGGAAATACCATACTACCACTCTTGCTAAAACGGCTTCCCAGAAGCTGGCTGTGCTCAACCGCATCAGGGGGTTCTTTACCCCTACTCAGCTTTTTTATCTGTACAGGGGCATAGTGCCCCTGTATTGAATATTGATCGCATTTGTGGGGAGAATCCTCTCACACAGCACATCTAGACAAAGTAAAAAAGAAACCCTTTCGTCTCATTAACTCAAGTCAGCGCTCACCGATTGTCTGCAATCTCTCTCTCTCTTCGCTGCAATGTTGCAACGCTCTTGCTATTCTATCGCTATTACAATAAGCATTGTTCCTTAAAGCTCTCTGTGTATACCACCTCCCCTATATAGGGTACGTAGTACCCGTCTTGCAACACAATCCCACTCCTACTCTGTGCAACTCTCCAACCCAAGAGTGAAACGATACTCCCAATATTTCTTCTATTTAGCAGCTGAGCTCTGGAGCTCTCTCCCTGAATCCATTTTTCCCTCATCCTATGAATTAAATTGCTTCAAACTCCGTGTTTCCAGATAATGTTGGCTCGAACATTCCTTCATGTTGGCCCTGTCACTCTTTCAACTCTGAGGGAGGCACTCGTCACAGGCAGCTTTGCCTTTTGTCTCCCTTAGCAAAAAAAAAAAAAAAAAAAAAAAAAAAAAAAAAAAAAAAAAAAAAAAAAAAAAGTACTTCCTCCGTCGCTCTGGTGTTGAAAGGGTTACAATAAAAAACGATAAACCTGTCCAGATAAAAGACTTCCCACCACCTCCTTCCCCTTCAGCCCAGATTACCCCACCCCTTCTGCTTGTATTAGATTAGGGCATTAGGCTAAGCCGCAGTGGTTCCCAAACTATTTTATTGGCGACCCTTAATCCAATGGCTCATGGTCCTTGCGACCCTACACCCTCAAACACTGAATTAGTACGTTTTATATTTGTATTGAGTGTTAAATTCCTAATTATTTTACAAGAAAGTTATATATATTCTTACATTATAGTATGTAAAACTCTATAACTTAAGTTTCTGCAACATCTGTGCATGCAGCCAAACAGTTCATCCATTCTAGGTCATGTTTCTTTAAGAAACACAAATCACCATATTAAAAATGTCTTTTCTAGTGGTGGTAGATATCAAGGCACTGCAATAAAGAAACTCTTCTAGTGTATGGCTTCTTCTCGTTGGTATCAAACTAAAAATATGAGTTGGGGGTCACCTGCAATGTCAACTGATTCATCGGTCTGTAGTGAAAAATTTCCTACTTTTTCAAAGCCACAATAAGTTGAGATAATATGTCTTCTGACATCAGGTCAATTCGACGTTTAATACTACCATTTGAAAGTGGTACAGATTCCAACTTCTTATTAACATAATATTATGTTCCACAAAGAGTTTTCGCCATTGCCACTGCATCTGGTGACACATGAGGCTTTTTACATCTCACAATAGTGCATGCTACTTCAAAGGACGCCACTGAAGCCTTTTCCAGAGAAATAGATGATGAGCTGGGATCATCAATCTGCCTTCGTTTTACCAATTCTTCATTTTCCGGTGAAATTTGGATGAGCTGAACTCAAATGGGGCTCTTCAATTTATTATCCTTCATGGATCTGATAGCTAGGACTTGAAGGCACTGGAAACATCGAGGTCTGACATTTGCAGAGCGTTCTCTAAACTCAGTGAAGCCATACTTAAAAAGATCTGGTCTATACTGTAACTGTACTTTGCGTTGACATTTTTGCCATTAAAGTAGTAATTAAAACACATAAAGAACTGTTATCATACGTCCTATTCCAAGGGGAAAATTACTGAGGTGCTCAACATTATATGATTTCACACTAATTCACACATCATGATAACCCGTATAGTTGATTGCACAACACATTTCACACTAATGCACACATCATGATAACCCGTATAGTTGATTGCACAACACATTTCACACTAATGCACACATCATGATAACCCATATAGTTGATTGCACAACACATTTCACACTAATGCACACATCATGATAACCCGTATAGTTGATTGCACAACACATTTTCCTCACTCACACTCGCTTACCCAAACAGTCTATCTGGCAGTCAAAATGGAAATTGGACTTTTGCTAAAATTTGCATAATAATATACCAACCACAATATTAAGCTGACCAACATGCACAGTTAGATTATTCACCATGAAATGTATTCAACGAAATCCCCCTCATTCACTCTACCCCCCATTCACAGGCTTATATACATACATTTAAGGACATATTCGTAATAATCCACATACAATGAAAATTATATGTATAATATTTACTGTTAAAGTACATTCTGTGGCTTCGCCCCATCAAACACATCATTACTCACATACTCAAAACTATTATTGATCTTGCTGTTCTTATACCAATGTATTATATTAACTATTATCCTTACAATAGGTTTTTGGGTTCTAGGTTGCGGAGTGAAAACGGATAATAAGAAAATATACGGTAACAAACACATATATACATGGGCAATTTTGGGTTTTTGGTCGCGGTGTAAGTAAAATATATATGCTATAATGACAAAGTTATTTCTTCCAATAGTAAAAACACATCTGTTATTTCTTGCAATAAGACAAATTATTTTACTTTATGTAACATGCTATACGTAAAAAACAAATAAGTTAATTTCGCTGGGTTAAAGATGAAAGTGTAAACGGCTAGTTAAATACGACAATATATAATAAGGGTGGGCAGACCTAGGACGGTAATTGTTAGATTTACCTCCCAAACGTGTACCATTCTTCACCTTATACCTAAACACGCACTACTGAACATCGTGGCAACAAAAAATATCTTGCAAAATTTTGAATTGCAGTATATACCGTATATACAATTATACATAACCAAGTAGGATGCATACAATACTAACCATTCATTAACAAACTTCTTGAATATCACTGTATAATATGAATGCCCAATATTCGAGTCGAGTGGTGAGTAACTGAGTGAGTGAGGGTCACTGGGCATCAGAGAGTTCAGACTTAAGCCAGGCACACAACATCCCGTACCGTACGACTTACGAGAATTTGACTTGATTAACGGTAGCCGCACCGAGTAGCTAATTAACGAAACTCTTCATGTGATTGGAAATTTTATTGTTAAGATTTCAAATACAGGAATATTTATGTTTAAGACTTGAGTCTTAAGTCTAACGTCATTTGATAATGTAATCATATTTATATATTAACACGTTTCACGATGGAATGTTTGCACTAATAGTAGTTTTTTCCAATATATTTAACTTTTTTTCTCCAGACCCTCCCAAGACCCTCAGATAAACCCTCGTGACCCTTGTTTGGGTCGCGACCATGGGTTTGGGAACCACTGGCCGCTAAGGTGAAGAGACAGACGTCACATGTATTTGCTTTGGCCTCTTCAGTGCCTGTTGCATTATTCTCACGACTTGCTTAAGGCAGCTCCAGCTCCAGCTCTCGCTCTCGCGCTCGCTCTCGCTCTCTCTCTCTCTCTCTCGGAGTGGGAGCCTGTCACTAGTGGAGTTCCACAGGGTTCAGTCCTTGGACCGGTCCTGTTTCTCATTTACATTAACGATATTGATGTAGGGGTAAACAACACCATTTCCATATTCGCCGACGATACAAAAATAGGAAATACAGTCCTGAACGAAGATGATAGAAATGCGTTGCAATCTGATTTAAACAAGATATGAGAGTAGTCGAAAAAATGGCAGATGCCCTTCAATGTCGATAAATGTCAGGTGCTGCAGGTTGGTAGCAGAAATATGAAATACAAATACGAAATGAATGGCAAACAAATAAAAACCGCAACGGTAGTAAAAGACCTAGGGGTACTAATATCTGAAAACCTAAAAACTTCCGACCAATGTATAGCAGCTGCAAATAAGGCAAACATAGCATTGGGCTTTATTAAACGAAAATTTACATATAAACATGAAAACGTAATAGTGCCACTGCTCAAAAGTATGGTGAGGCCTCACCTTGAATATGGTGTGAAGCTCTGGTCACCTTATCTGATCAAGGACATTGTAAGACTCGAGTCAGTACAGCGTAGAGCGACGAAGATGATACCCTCATTAAGAAATAAACCATATGAAGAAAGACTTAAATGATTGAACCTGTTCTCATTAAACAAGAGGAGGTTGAGGGGTCAGTTTATTGAGTGCTTTAAGATACTAAAAGGTTTCGACAAAGTCGATGTAAATGCACTATTCACATTAAACAATACTAATCAAACTCGCGGAAATGGAATGAAATTAAAAACCAAAAAGGCAAACCTAGATGTCACAAAGAGTTTCTTCACCTACAGTGTGGCGACAGAGTGGAATAATCTACCAGCGAGAGTGGTGGAGAGCGACACAATAAACGATTTCAAGGGAAGGCTTGACCTCTATCTGCAAAGGGCTGGGGTGATATGAAAAAAAAAAAAAAAAAAAAAAAAAAAAAATGTATATGTATGTGTGTGCACTGTACAATATGTATATATATATACTGTATATATATGTATGTATGTATGTATGTGTATGTGTGTGTGTGTCTGTGTGTGTGTATGTGTGTATATGTATGTACCGGTGTATGTATATATATATATATATACCGGGTATATATATATATACATGCTAGAAACTCCACCTTGGATGATTCCGGTGCTATTCCTCCCTCTCCGCCCTCCTCTCTCTTACTTATGCCTAATATCCTAATCTCTTCTAAAGATGTACTTTCTACCCTCTCTGGGCTTAACACTAATAAGGCGTACGGTCCGGACGGTGTTCCTCCTGTTGTTCTCAAAAACTGTGCTTCCGTGCTGACTCCCTGCCTAGGCAAACTCTTTCGTCTCTGTCTATCCTCTAACGTCTTCCCTTCATGCTGGAAGTTTGCTCACATTCAACCTGTCCCAAAGAAGGGTGACCGCTCTCAACCCTCCAACTATCGTCCAATTGCTCTTATCTCTTGTCTTTCTAAAGTTTTTGAAACTATTCTTGCTTCCAAATTTCTTAAGCATTTCTCTTCTCATAATCTGCTCTCAGATCGCCAGTATGGCTTCCTTAGGGTCGCTCTACTGGTGATCTTCTTTCATATCTTACTAACTCTTGGTCATCCTCCTTCCGGGACTTCGGTGAGACTTTTTCTATTGCACTAGACATATCGAAAGCCTTCGATAGAGTCTGGCATAAATCTTTAATTTCTAAACTACCCTCCTTCGTTTCTATCCCTCCATCTGTGCCTTTGTCTCTAATTTCCTTTCCGGCCGTTCCATAGCCGCGGTTGTGGACGGCCATTGTTCACTTCCTCACCCTATAAACTCCGGTGTTCCTCAGGGCTCTGTCCTATCTCCTATTCTCTTTCTAATTTTTATAAATGATCTCCTTAACTGTACCTTAATTCCCATCCATTCATACGCAGACGACTCAACCTTACACTACTCCATTAGTTTTTCAGAACGCCCCAGTCAGCAATCCCTCAACGACAAACGTAATGAAGCCATAGAACTCTTAAATTCTGATCTAAATACTATTTCCAATTGGGGCAGAGAAAACCTTGTTAACTTTAATGCTTCCAAAACCCAATTTCTCCATCTATCTACCCGTCAGGATCTCCCAGCGGACTATCCCTTATTCTTCAACAATACAAAAATCAACCCTTCATCTTCTCTCAATATTCTTGGTGTCTCTTTTTCTTCTGCTCTCATTTGGAAGGACCATATTACCAGTCTTGCTAAGGCAGCCTCCCAGAAGCTGGGTGTGCTCAACCGCCTTAGGGGGTTCTTTTCCCCTGCACAGCTTCTTGCTCTGTACAGGGGCATAGTGCGCCCTTGTATTGAGTATTGTTCACATGTGTGGGGAGGTTCCTCTCACACCGCTCTCCTAGACAAAGTTGAAAGGAAGGCCTTTCGTTTCATTAACTCCCGTCCACTCACCAACTCTCTGCAATCTCTCTCTCTCCGCCGCAATGTTGCATCTCTCTCGCTATTCTATCGCTACTATACTAATCAGTGTTCCTCAGAGCTATCCCAGTGCATACCACCTCCTTTACGTAGGGCACGTGGTACCCGTCTTGCAACTCAATCCCACCCCTACTCTGTGCAACTCTCCAACCCAAGAGTGAAACGTTACTCTCAAACTTTCTTCTACTCAACAGCTGAGCTCTGGAACTCTCTCCCAGAATCAGTCTTTCCCTCTTCCTATGACTTAAATTGCTTCAAACTCCGTGTGTCCAGGCATTTTGGCTCGAACGTCCCTTGATTTTGGCCCAGTCACTCTTTCAACTATGGGGGAGGCACTCGCTATAGGCAGTTATGCCTTTTGCCTCCCTCAATCACATAGAAAAAACAAAACAAAAAAAACATATATAGTTTGTAAGGCCAGACTTCCTAGTAAGGACCTTGAGGTCTCTCTCTCTCTCTCTCTCTCTCTCTCTCTCTCTCTCTCTCTCTCTCTCTCTCTCTCTCTCTCTCTCTCTCTCTCTCTCTCTCTCTTCTCTCGTCTCTCTCTCCTCTCTCTCTCTCCTCTCGTCTCTCTCTCTCTCTCTCTCTCTCTCCTCCTTCCACTTCTCTCTCCTCTCTTCGTCTCTCTCTCTCTCTCTCTCTCTCTCTCTCCTTAGTATTGTATGCATCCTACTTGTAAAAAGACCCTGGAGTTACATGTTGCGAATCAAAGTAAAACAAACCCGAAAGAATTCTATAGTTATATCAGAAAGAAACAAGTAGTTACTTCAACTGTTGGACCGTTAGTCGATGAAAATGGAGAATACACCAAAGACGAAGTACAAATGAGTAATGCCCTCAATAGCTTCTTTGCATCAGTTTTTATAACCGAAGACCTCAGTGATATCCCTACACCATCGCCGATTCAGATGGATAATTCAGATGTTCTAAGCAATATCACCGTTACAGAGAGAGAAGTATTGAATTGTTTAGATAAACTCAAGGTAAATAAAACGCCTGGACCTGATACAATCTCGCCTAGAGTTCTAAAAGAAGCTAAGGAGATGAGGTCTCCAAACCACTGACATTGCTATTCAATGAATCCTTGCAGTCTGGGACTATGCCTGATCAGTGGAAGCTAGCCAACGTAACACCGATATTAAAAAAAGGCAGCAAATCCCTACTCAGTAACTATCGTCCAATTAGCTTAACCTCAATTGTATGTAAAATGCTAGAAACGGTCATAAGAGACAGACTCGTAAATCACTTAGAGGCAAATAACTTACTTAAAGATACTCAACACGGCTTTCGTAAAAAACGTTCCTGTTTAACAAACCTCTTAGACTACTTCCACGATATCCTCAACCTCTACGATGAGAGTAAAGCTGTAGATATTATATACCTTGATTTTCAAAAGGCCTTTGACTAAGTTCCCCACAAACGTTTACAGCTAAAACTAAAAGCGCATGGAATACAAGACGGTGTGTTGAAATGGATAGAAAATTGGCTCAGCGACAGAAAGCAAAGAGTAGTCATAAACGGTAAGGCATCTAAATGGACCAATGTAAGTAGTGGGGTACCCCAGGGATCGGTATTAGGACCAATTCTCTTTCTAATTTACATCAACGACATAGATGAGGGTCTCACCTGTACAATCTCAAAATATGCTGACGATGCAAAAATTGCAAATAGCGTACTCTCAAAAGAACAAGTTGACGATATGCAACACAATCTAGATAAATTGTCATGTTGGGCCCAAATTTGGAAAATGAGTTTCAATGCGGATAAATGTAAAGTACTACATATCGGATACCTAAATGAGACAGCAAACTATTCGATGAATGGCACTCAGCTTAAGAATGTAAACAGAGAAACCGATCTGGGAGTAACAATATCGAGTAACCTAAAACTGAGTGAACAATGTTCAAAAGTTGTTAAGAAGGCAAACAAAATAATTGGCTTTATAGGCAGGTCATTTGAGCATAAATCCAAAGAAGTTATCCTAACCCATTACAATTCCTTAGTCGGCCCTCTTCTGGAATACTGTGTTCAATCCTGGTGCCCTTATTACCAAAAAGATATAAACAAGCTAGAACGAGTTCAATGTAGAGTTAACAAAATGATACCTAGCCTAAAGAACAAACCATACGAAGAGCGTCTTAGAGAATTAAATCTATTTCCTTTAACCCAGCGCAGATTAAGAGGTGACTTAATTCAAGTGTTCAAAATCATCAAAGGCATCGACAATATGAACTGTAGTAAGTACTTCACTATCGACCAATCTAATTACACGCGGGGAAACGGTTGCAAAATTATTGGTAAATCTTTTAACTCACACGAATCTAAGAATTTCTTCTTCAATCGAGTTGTCAATTTGTGGAATGGGCTTCCCCGAGACGTTATAGCCTGCAGCACCGTTGATTCATTTAAACTCCGCTTAGACAAATATCTCGCATCAAACCCGCGACTGACTGCGTTTGTAAATGAATAACTTTATTTTATCCCCCCCTCAGTTACTAACCCATCTGTCCCCTACTAACTTCTTAATCCTGCCACGGACATTAGTTCCAGGGCAGTAGTTCCCTTTCCAATGTTCCCTTACCCACTCTAAACCACTGTTTGGACACTTGATCCTCAGTGTTTTGGAGGACAAGCAGCCTAGAAGGGTCACTAGACCTATTGTTGCTTGATTTCCTTTGTACTCCTGTGTACTCCCGGACCATCCACCTGTCCCAGTTTGCCTGATGTGAGTGAGAAATAGACACGGCCCCCCCTCCCTACCCCCCCTTGACTCCTGCACGAGTCAAGTCAGGCAGAGGTAGTGAGTCAGGCGGCGCGGGGTGCATGGTAATGTGTGTGTGTGTGTGTGTGTGTGTGTGTGTGTGTGTGTGTGTGTGTGTGTGTGTGTGTGTGTGTGTGTGTGTGTGTGTGTGTGTCCTTCTTATACACACTGATCTAATGGTGGCGATGCAAGACAAGCTATTCCTGAGAGAGAGAGAGAGAGAGAGAGAGAGAGAGAGAGAGAGAGAGAGAGAGAGAGAGAGAGAGAGAGAGTAGTACAAAGGAGTACAAAGGAAATCAAGCAACAACAGATCTAGTGACCCTTCTAGGTTGCTTGTCCTCCAAAACACTGAGGATCAAGTGTCCAAACAGTGGTTTAGAGTGGGTAAGGGAACATTGGAAAGGGAATTACTGCCCTGGAACTAATGTCCGTGGCAGGATTAGGAAGTTAGTAGGGGACAGATGGGTTAGTAACTGAGGGGGGGATAAAATAAAGTTATTCATTTACAAACGCAGTCAGTCGTGGGTTTGATGCGAGATATTTGTCTAGGCGGAGTTTAAATGAATCAACGGTGATGCAGTCTATAACGTTTCGGGGAAGCCCATTCCACAAGTTGACAACTCGATGAAGAAGAAATTCTTAGATTCGTGTGAGTTAAAAGATTTACCAATAATTTTGCAACCGTTTCCCCGCGTGTAATTAGATTGGTCGATAGTGAAGTACTTACTACAGTTCATATTGTCGATGCCTTTTGATGATTTTGAACACTTGAATTAAGTCACCTCTTAATCTGCGCTGGGTTAAAGGAAATAGATTTAATTCTCTAAGACGCTCTTCGTATGGTTTGTTCTTTAGGCTAGGTATCATTTTGGTAACTCTACGTTGAACTCGTTCTAGCTTGTTTATATCTTTTTGGTAATAAGGGCACCAGGATTGAACGCAGTATTCCAGAAGAGGGCGGACTAAGGAATTGTAAAGGGTTAGGATAACTTCTTTGGATTTATGCTCAAATGACCTGCCTATAAATCCAATTATTTTGTTTGCCTTCTTAACAACTTCTGAACATTGTTGACTCGGTTTTAGGTTACTCGATATTGTTACTCCCAGATCGGTTTCTCTGTTTACATTCTTAAGCTGAGTGCCATTCATCGAATAGTTTGCTTTCTCATTTAGGTATCCGATATGTAGTACTTTACATTTATCCGCATTGAAACTCATTTGCCAAATTTGGGCCCAACATGACAATTTATCTAGATTGTGTTGCATATCGTCAACTTGTTCTTTTGAGAGTACGCTATTTGCAATTTTTGTATCGTCAGCAAATTTTGAGATTGTACAGGTGAGACCCTCATCTATGTCGTTGATGTAAATTAGAAAGAGAATTGGTCCTAGTACCGATCCCTGGGGTACCCCGCTACTACATTGGTCCATTTTGATGCCTTACCGTTTATGACTACTCTTTGCTTTCTGTCGCTGAGCCAATTTTCTATCCATTTCAACACACCGTCTTGTATTCCATGCGCTTTTAGTTTTAGCAGTAAACGTTTGTGGGGAACTTTGTCAAAGGCCTTTTGAAAATCAAGGTATATAATATCTACAGCTTTACTCTCATCGTAGAGGTTGAGGATATCGTGGAAGAAGTCTAAGAGGTTTGTTAAACAGGAACGTTTTTTTACGAAAGCCGTGTTGAGTATCTTTAAGTATGTTATTTTCCTCCAAGTGATTTACGAGTCTGTCTCGTATGACCGTTTCTAGCATTTTACATACAATTGAGGTTAAGCTAATTGGACGATAGTTACTGGGTAGGGATTTGCTGCCTTTTTTGAATATCGGTGTTACGTTGGCTAGCTTCCACTGATCGGGCATAGTTCCAGACTGCAAGGATTTATTGAATAGTAATGTCAGTGGTTTAGAGAGCTCATCCTTAGCTTCCTTTAGAACTCTAGGCGAGATTGTATCAGGTCCAGGCGTTTTATTTACCTTGAGTTTATCTAAACAATTCAATACTTCTCTCTCTGTAACGGTGATATTGCTTAGAACATCTGAATTATCAATCTGAATCGGCGATGGTGTAGGGATATCACTGAGGTCTTCTGTTGTAAAAACTGATGCAAAGAAGGTATTGAGGGCATTACTCATTTGTTCTTCGTCTTTGGTGTATTCTCCATTTTCATCGACTAACGGTCCAACAGTTGAAGTAACAACTTTTTTCTTTCTGATATAACTATAGAATTCTTTCGGGTTGTTTTACTTTGATTCGCAATATGTAACTCTAAGGTCTTTTTACTTTGCTTAATTAACTTTTTGGCTTTGCGTCGTAGCTCTACAAATTTCAGCCGTTCTTCGTCATTTTGTGAGGATTTTAATCTATCATTAGCAAATTTTTTTAGCAAGCAGGCAGTTTGAAATATCTTTATTCCACCATTTGGGCTTATTATTATGGCCTGGACGCCGAGTTTTCGATGGTATGCAGTCTTGCACTGCTTTTAGGTAAGTGGCTTCGAATAACTTCCAAGATGTATTTATGTCGTTATTGTGAATTAAAAAGCTCCAGTCAGTTTCTTTAAACATAGCTCTAAGTTTATGGAAGTTTGCTTTCTTGAAATTAGGGACTTTTTCGATGCTACTATTTGGTTCGTTACTAGTAAACTTTAAAGTGAAAGTTATCGTACGATGGTCGCTGTTACTGAATTCATCACCAACATTCAAATTCTCTATTAATTCTTCTTTTGTTGCAAGTACAATGTCAAGAACGTTATTACCACGGGTCGGCGTTCCAACAAATTGATAAAGCGAACTCTCTTGCAAGTTCGTATACAAGTCATGTCCGGAGTGTGAAGTAAGAGTATCGCCCCACTTGGTCACAGGTAAATTAAAGTCACCAAAAATTACGGTATCTTGTGAGTTACTTACATCTGCAATTTGTTCGTAAATTTCTCGGTCAGTTTGCACTGATTGAGCTGGAGGTCTGTATATTAATGCAAGTATTATTTTGGTACCTTTATTATTCTTTATTAGCACAAAAGATGCGTCGACGTTCACAATTTGAGGTTTTGACAAGAGGGTAGGGTTAAGACTTTCTTGATATAAAGTAAAACGCCACCTCCATTTCGATTTATTCGGCTTTTCTCAAACATTACATAACCGGGAAGTGAATACTCTGCTAAAAAGTCTCTATCTTCTGTATTGAGCCAAGATTCTGTTATGCCAATCACATCATAATTTTCTGTAAACACTAGCTCCTCTAAATCTGAAAATTTATTGCGTATGCTACGAGCGTTTTGCATAGAAAACCTTTAAATTTGTTATTTTAGAACTCACGGAACGCTCTTTAATAATATTTTTGGTTCTTGTCGGATCTACATTTATGTTCATGGCTGTCCTCGGTCCTCGCTGTCTTCGGTCCTTATCGCTGGTGGTCCTCGGTTGCCTCTGTTTTTTTTCTTGGCGTTGGATGATTTATGTCACTGCTGCTTCTTCTCGGATGGCGTTTTTTGATCCATGGCTGCGGACTGCTTCGTGTAGGAGACGACCCATGCGTGCTGAACCCACAGGGTTTAGATGAGTGCCATCCTTGCGGAACAGAGTAGGCTGGTTGTAGAAGTTGTCCCATAGGTTGATGAATTCAACTTCTTCCCTCAGACACAAATGTTTTAGTCGGCTATTTGTGCTGAAAGCCTTGTCGTAGAATTTGTCAGGTGCGTCGATCTTGGGGAGAATGCCTGAGATGATGATATGCCTTGACTTGTTTTTGTAGTGCTGGATCATCTTGCGATATTTCTCCATCAACTCTTCGGATTTGGTGCGCATGACGTCATTTGAACCAGCATGGATGACAAAAAGGGTATTTTCATTTGCATCCTTTGTGGTATCTTCGAAGGCTTCCACAATGTCGTCCAGTCCAGCTCCTGGGATGCAAAATCTTTTTCGTTGATTTGGGACTCTGTCGCAGAACTCTTCGACCTGTCCTCGTAGGATGGAATCCCCAACGAGCCTGGTCTCTTCTGGTTCGTCTTCCATCTCTACCAATATCTCAAATCTGTTGGACATTGTGACTGGTAGATGAGACCTTTTCTGCGTTGGCCGTGCACCGTTCCTCACTGGTGTAAATCCGGAAACCTGTGGTGGCGGGACTCTACGTACAGGTCGGGGAGAGGAGTGGTTAGAACGGGGGCGAGGGGTTGGTACTGTTCGTGCTAGCAGGCTTCTTGCACGAGGAGTGGGGGAGAGACTAAGGTGAACAGGGCGGCTGTCCTGGTTTGATGTCGGCTCAGGTTCATCAGAAGCATCTGCTGCAGTGTCTACTGCAGGTGTTGGATTGTTGGCAGATGACGTTGGGGCGGTGGTGGATGCTGGAGTTGAAACAATTTGAGTTAGTGATACTCCAACGTTGAGTGTTACAAACTCAAAGAGAGAGAGAGAGAGAGAGAGAGAGAGAGAGAGAGAGAGAGAGAGAGAGAGAGAGAGAGAGAGAGACAGAGATAATGGGGGATTAAAGGCATGAAACAAGGTTACACAACAATGAATGACAGACCTTGGAATAATTATAAAAGATCAGATGGCATGGATTTGAAGATGTATTGTTCAACATTAAAATTATCTATGGCAATAAAGGGTTGAATAAAATTGTAGGAACAATTGCTGGACAAGATATATATATATATAATACTGTAGTACGGTACTCACTCTATGTGTACAAATGTAAAAGCTTTCATCTAACATTATTATATCTCTTAATACATAATATTTGATCAATAATCGAAAGGAATATGCATATATATAGGCAAGGTACGTAAGAAGCATGAAGGGTATATGACATTATTTACTGACGAAGATAATATTCTTAATATGATGAATAGGTGACGGGTAATTGGTTTAATAAAAGAGGGATAAGTTGCCTACCAAGGAGAATATATAAACACAAATATAATTATAGTTTGTGAAGCCAACTTGGTTTAGTAGAATTACAAATATTGCAACGGCTGTGAAGGGAGCGTAGAACGTAGTGGAAGGGAGACAAAAGAAATGCCGAACGACTACAAGAGAATATACAAGAAAGGTGAGGATGACAGGTGTGACAAAGAAGCTGTGTGTTGTGATTGTCCACACAAAACGCAGGTAAGATCTGGGAAAGGACAGTCAATAATATAGGTCATTAAAATCGGAAGAAGCTGTGTAAAGGTTAACAAAACAAAAAATAGAACAAGGAAAGTGCGCGACGTGAAGATAAAGATATGGAGATAAGACTATAAAGACAATATATATAGTGAATGGATATAAACACCATCAGAGGAGGAGCACTATATTGACAAAGTTTCACAGATAGCTTATTCAGGTCACTAATGGGTTAGGGACCTGAACAAGCTATCTGCAAAACGTTGTCACTAGAGTGTTCCTCCTCATGTGGTGTTGATATTAATTATGTCAACTTTTCAAAGTTAAATCAACAATTGTTTTTTTCTATATTCCAACTACTCCCTCTCAGGCATAGGCTGAGAGCCTGCACACTCAACCGCTGAACATGGTGAGGCCCGTGAGGTCTTTTTCCAGTCTAGGGAGTGAGACATGCGAAGCACCCAGGCTCGAAGCAACTCCATCTCTGAAGCTGCTCCACCTCCGCGCTTCACCGTCTCATTCCTCAGACTCGGACCCTCACTCTCAGAACGCCACCTATTGAGCAATTAACTCACTAGGCATTGCCGCCCTGTAGCATATTTTGAATATGGGAATATTCATACAATGCTATTTAATCAGGGAACAATTAGGGTATTTTTTGTTTTTGTTTTTTTTGGGGGGGGGCATTTCGGTGTGCTGTGGTAATGCACTGAAACTAGGTACAGCACAAATTCCATCCCAATAATATCTTCCCATTGACATATTGGCATTCGAACCCGGGTCCATTGGATTACCAGTCCAGTGGCAAGACCACTCTGCCACAACTCTTAAACTCTTAAAAAACCTTACAAAAATAAAGCAATCCCGTAGTTCAAATTTAGCCTTTGCACTCTAATGTGTCTAGGTTACTGTCATTGTTGTTTTAAGGTGATTTCTAATAGTGAGGGTGTACACACTAACAGAGGATTACACTGCATACATCACACAATATCAATAGACCATGTAATATAAAGATATAAATCTATATCAGGAGTAAATATGAAATGTAACCCCTTATTAAAGGACCTTGTAAATATAACGATTATATTTACACAAACAACATGAACAAAATATATATAAAGAGAAAAAATTAACAGTCTATAATTATAGATGGCATACTAAAATGTCTTGTATATAAAACAAAAACATATTTACAAACATTAAATTAAAATAATACAAGAATAAAAAGAAGAAAACTTGATTGTCAAAATAATATGGATGGCATACTGTAAGACATTGTATAAAACACGAATTAATTTACAAACATAAATTAAATACAAAACTATAAAGAAGAAAATTATGGTGGCATACTAAAATAAAATTGTATATTCAACGAAATTATTTACAAACATAAAATGGAATACAAAAATAATAAAGACAAAAATAGACTCTCAAGTATGGATGGCATACTGGAGAGATAAAATCGAGACAGGAATGCGGAATGAAATTTTAAAAAGGGACAGCAATGTATCGAGATATTTTCTAAAGTGAAGGATGGGAGATTGGAATTCTAAAAGCGAGTACCAGATTGCCTCGGGTGGGTTGTAAAAAGAGAAACTCGAGGGAAAATGAAAAATAGTTGAAGAGACGTAAAATGAGACAACGAAACGAATAAAACAAAGAGCGAATGAGGGAAATAAAACAAAAGCAGATACGTAAGGAAATTGACAGACTGAAACCTCAAAAATCGCCTGGTCCTGACGAGGTATATGCTAGAGTATTAAAAGAATGCAGAGATGAGTTAAGTAGCCCATTAGCATTTTTATTTAACAAGTCTTTAGAAACAGGTTTAGTTCCAGAAGCTTGGAAGCTTGCAAATGTAGTTCCGATCTTCAAAAAAGGTGATAAATCGATAGCATCCAATTACCGTCCCATTAGTCTCACATCAATCATAGGAAAGTTGCTAGAGTCTATTATTGCTAGGAAAATTAGAAGCCACTTAGACAAATTTAACTTAATAAATTCTTCTCAGCATGGATTCACTCAGGGACGTTCTTGCCTTACTAATTTGCTTAGCTTTTTCTCAGAGGTATATGAAGCAGTAGATAGTGACAAGTCATATGATATTATTTATTTAGATTTCAGTAAAGCTTTCGACAGAGTCCCTCATGAGAGATTGAGAAAGGTTGAGGCACATGGAATAGGAGGATCGTTGTTGGGATGGATTAGGTCATGGCTAATTGGTAGGAAACAGAGGTCAGCATAAATGGTACCAAGTCAGAGTGGGGAGCAGTCAAAAGTGGTGTCCCCCAGGGATCGGTATTAGGTCCCCTGTTGTTTCTTATATACATAAATGACCTAGATTTAGGTATAACTAGTAGGATAAGTAAATTCGCAGACGATACTAAAATGGGGAGATCAATTGATTCAGATAGCGATATAGAGTGCCTCCAAGGGATCTAGATACCTTACATGAATGGTCAGTAAATTGGCAGATGAAGTTTAACATTGACAAATGCAAGGTATTAAAGATAGGGAAGATGCATACAAATGTTAAATATAAACTAGCTAATTTAGAATTAGAAATTCAGACTGTGAGAAAGATCTAGGTGTGTTTGTTAGCAATGATTTGAAGCCTAGAAAACAGTGTATAAGCGTTCGTAATAAGGCAAACAGGATTCTCGGGTTCATCTCTAGGAGTGTGAGTAACAGAACTGCTGATGTTATCTTAAAACTTTACTTGTCATTAGTGAGACCCCATATGGATTATGCTGTCCAATTTTGGTGTCCTTATTACAGAATGGACATAGATTCATTGGAGAGAGTACAGCGTAGAATGACAAAAATGATCCATAATATTAGAAATCTTTCGTATGAAGAAAGGTTGAAGAAATTAGGTTTACATTCGTTAGAGAGACGCAGAGTTAGAGGGGATATGATAGAGGTGTTCAAGTGGGTTAGTGGGATTAACAAAGGGGACATGACAAATGTACTAAAGCTCAGTGATAGCGAAATAACTCGTACCAATGGTTTCAAATTAGATAAATTTCGTTTCAGAAAAGATATAGGCAAATATTGGTTTGGTAACAGAGTTGTAGATGGGTGGAATAGACTACCAAGTGCTATAGTGGGGTCTAAAACAGTAGGGAGCTTTAAGATAAAATTGGATAAGCATATGGACGAGAAGGGTTGGGTGTGAACGGGGATCAGCCGGGTTGGGCCAATCAGCACTCTGCATACCCCCATAATCCTGCGTTAATCTCTAACCGTTTTGGTAAGATGATCCTCAGGGTATTAGAGTGTTGAGCCTATAATTGGGCTTTGTAATTGAACTGGGGTTGTGTGGGACAGGGATCTGCCTTGCTTAGGCCAATCGGCTTTCTGCAGACTCCCATTTTCTTATGTTCTTATGTTCTTATGTAAAATGAGACAACGAAGCCAGTGAAACAGAAAGAGCGAACGAATGCAATAGAGAAGATAACTGCATATATAAGAAGGTAACAAAGGAAACAGACAAAGGAATCACAGGAAATATAATCCGTGAACGGAAGAATAAATACAGACAGTTACTATTGACAAGGCAAAGGAGAAAAGGAGCATATCCGAACCATGTGGAGAGAAAGACAATGCTTGGATTTATTGTTCTGATATAATGTTACTGAAATTGGAAAACAGAAATCCTTGGCATTAATACTACATTAAGGCACTATATTGGTTAACGACAGCCAGCCTTCCCAGTATGTGTACCAGAGTCATGCTGTGGTAACTGTACACTCGGATGCCATAGTTTTTGGTCCACTAGTAAGAATTCCTGGACCCTTTAGCCTATGTTATACCTTTATGCAATTATAACTATCTGAATTATATTTTTGAATTTAACTTGCTTTTCAATTAATAGTATATATAATTTTGTAGTTGATGTATGGGATATTATATTCATAAGTTTGTTCCCAGAGATAAGTGAAATCCACGATTATCGGCTTTGTCGATATGGCAATTGACAGGCTTCGAACTATCTCACTTAACCTTTCTTACTACCACAGATCCTTCTTAAACTGCATACAATCGTCTAAATATAGGTACAATATAATTATAAAGACGTCGCCGGTACAGTAGGGGTTTACAGAATAAAAAGGGATGCGAGCGAAAAAATATATAATTACAAATATAATATGTTCAAAATGAAGGCTATTTCTGACAAAAATAAAATCAATGGCACCAACACGCTAGCATATGGAGTAATGACAGGCAAATACAATTTAAATTAACCGTTACGTAAACATACCACTCCAAGTTGGCGGTTCGGAGGGCAAATATTTGTAGCACTGTAGGTCACACTTATCATGTGTAATGGATATCACGGGTGATAACTGGTACACGACCTCTCTCTCTCTCGCCTGGACCTGATACAATCTCACCTAGAGTCCTAAAGGAAGCTAAGGATGAGCTCTCTAAACCACTGACATTGCTATTCAATAAATCCCTGCAGTCTGGAACTATGCCTGATCAGTGGAAGCTAGCCAACGTAACACCGATATTAAAAAAAGGCAGCAAATCCCTATCCAGTAACTATTGTCCAATTAGCTTAACCTCAGTTGTATGTAAAATGCTAGAAACACTCATAAGAGACAGACTCGTAAATCACTTAGAGGAAAATAACATACTTAACCCTTAAAGAGCAGCGCTCGACTTAAGTCGTGCACCAATTTGCAGCAAGTTAGGAGCATTATTAAGGCTTTTAAAGGGTTAAAATAGAGTGCAAATGGCCGGGAGCGCAGAAGCCCACACGTCCGACACCCAGGGCTTACCGCCACCCACTGACTCACGCTCCCTCTGTTTTCGAGAGGCCGGCAGTGTTACCAGTAGTGAGCGTAGTGGGAAAAATATGCCGCTATATGCTAAACTCCCATGTTGGTGGCACCACTGCATGAGAACCGCGAGTCCTACGTAGCTCGTTCTGCTCTCATTTTGAAGCTTTTAGCGCCTAGTTTTTTGCTGAATACATTTCTTTTCATGCAGATACTTGATTGATCATTCAGGAGGGCCTGAATATGCCCAAAATAGCCCAAAACACCCCGCTAGACAAGGGTTAAAGATACTCAACACGGCTTTTGTAAAAAACGTTCCTGTTTAACAAACCTCTCGGACTTCTTCCACGATATCCTCAACCTCTATGATGAGAGTAAAGCTGTAGATATTATATACCTTGATTTTCAAAAGGCCTTTGACAAAGTTCCCCACAAACGTTTACTGCTAAAACTAAAAGCGCATGGAATACAAGACGGTGTGTTGAAATGGATAGAAAATTGGCTCAGCGACAGAAAGCAGAGAGTAGTCATAAACGGTAAGGCATCTAAATGGACAAATGTAAGTAGCGGGGTACCCCAGGGATCGGTACTAGGACCAATTCTCTTTCTAATTTACATCAACGACATAGATGAGGGTCTCACGTGTACAATCTCAAAATTTCCTGACGATACAAAAATTGCAAATAGCGTACTCTCAAAAGAACAAGTTGACGATATGCAACACAATCTAGATAAGTTGTCATGTTGGGCCCAAATTTGGCAAATGAGTTTCAATGCGGATAAATGTAAAGTACTACATATCGGATACCAAAATGAGAAAGCAAACTTATTTGATGAATGGCACTCAGCTTAAGAATGTAAACAGAGAAACCGATCTGGGAGTAACAATATTGAGTAACCTAAAACTGAGTCAACAATGTTCAGAAGTTGTTAACCTCTTAAGTGCGTAGGGTGGGGTAGTGGCCACCCCTCCCTGTGCGGAGGTATTTAGACTGTTTCCTTCACTCAAATCGTCATTGTACCATAAATATCATTAATACCTATCCATATGCACCTATTTTAAGTTGATTATGAAGATTTTAACCTGTTACAACCATAAAACAAGTGGAAACAGCGTTTGGCTGGTCAACATCGCGAAATGAGTGCGAGTTATAATCATCGAGTGCCAGCCAACCTGCCAACATCCACCCCTCACGACGTCTGGAGATACACTGTCGTTTAGTTGTCCCTCTCTCTCCTTCATTCACTTGGTAACACATACAAGCATAGCCTGCTAATGACTCGCTATTGATAGCACGAAAATATACCGCCGAAATAAGGGAATAAGAGAAAAAATAGGTGATAATTGAAGGGAAGGGGGGAAGGAGCGGATGTGGAGGAGTGATATTTGGCATGGCCAAGGGGCAATAATAAAAAAAAAAACAAAAAAACAAAAAAACATCAATTGATACTGGGCTGGTTTAATTTTTTTTTTTTTTTTAGGCCTGGGATTATATAAGGGGTTCCGCAGTGCACCAGTAAAACCTTATATTAGTGGATCCGCACTTGCCGGGTTAAGAAGGCAAACAAAATAATTGGCTTTATAGGCAGGTCATTTGAGCATAAATCCAAAGACGTTATCCTAACCCCTTACAATTCCTTAGTCCGCCCTCTTCTGGAATACTGCATTCAATCCTGGTGTCCTTATTACCAAAAAGATATAGACATTAGACAAGCTAGAACGAGTTCAACGTAGAGTTACCAAAATGATACCTAGCCGAAAGAACAAACCATACGAGGGGCGTCTTAGAGAATTAAATCTATTTCCTTTAACCCAGCGCAGATTAAGAGGCGACTTAATTCAAGTGTTCAAAATCATCAAAGGCATCAACAATATGAACTGTAGTAAGTACTTCACTATCGATCAATCTAATTACACGCGGGGAAACGGGTGAAAAATTATTGGTAAATCTTTTAACTCACACGAAGCTAAAAATTTCTTCTTCAATCGAGCTGTCAACTTATGGAATGGGCTTCCCTGAGATGTTATAGACTGCAGCACCGTTGATTCATTTAAACTTCGCCTAGACAAATATTTCGCATCAAACCCGCGACTGACTGCGTTTGTAAATGAATAACTTTATTTTATCCTCCCCTCAGTTACTAACCCATCTGTCCCCTACTAACTTCCTATCCTGCCACGGGTATTAGTTCCCTTTCCAATGTTCCCTTACCCACTCTAAACCACTGTCTGGACATTTGATTCTCAGTGTTTTGGAGGACAAGCTGCCTAGAAGGGTCACTAGATCTGTTGTTGCTCGATTTCCTTTGTACTCCTTTGTACTCTCTCTCTCTCTCTCTCTCTCTTTCTCTCTCTCATGAGGTCCTTCCTAATTTGAATAATATAACCTGGTGTTCGTCACTGACTCACTATATTAAAATAATTCATAACGATAATTAAATTAAATGAGAGAGAGAGAGATTTACATAGATACACTGACCACACAGACCTTACGATCCCAGCGAGGTGGTCAGGATTTAATTCTAGTAGAGATAGCTAACCCGAGAATAAAGGACAGTGGGAGGAAAGGATAGCGAAGAAGAAGAGAGAGAGAGAGAGAGAAACGGGGGAGGGGGGGGCTCCTGTACCAGTTATCACCCGTGATATCCATTACTCATGATAAGTGTCACCTACAGTGCTACAAATATTTGCCCTCCAAACCGCCAACTTGGAGTGGTAGGACTATAGTTAATTAATGCAGCCCATATTAACCCTCTCCGACATATGACGCGATTTTGAGCCTATTGGGGACACTTTAAAGTCTTTGTTACCATCAGGGGTATTTAGAAACCTTTAGTTTAGTTACTTCAACCTCTGCAGTTGTCTTTGAGTTAGCTGTGGGCAGAGAACTAATTTTGGAGAGGTAATTATAAGAGTGAGATAACTCAATTTCTTATTGCTAATCTGGCAACCGCTGCGTCATATGTGCGTGAAAGGGTTAAGTAGTCTATCAAATAACGGTCTATCAAAGTACGGATTAATGCATATTGGCGACATGCATTAGTGGAAACCATAAAAGTGGTGAATTATATTGGATATCTGAATACATATTAATTAAGCTTCCTCCGCTATCCCCAAAATCAGATAGCTTAAAATAAAGTCGTCCTAGATGGGGAGTTAAAGGGTCGTTGGTGCCGTCCATCGCCGGAGCCACTAATAGTAGGGTCATTTGCTTGGAATCCGTGACGATTTTGTTCCTACCTTTTTCTCTCGATGGATTTGACAACCTGAACCATTTTAAAGGAAAATTAGCTCCTATGCCCCTCTGAAAAATGACGGCTAACTCTGCTAGAGCCCAATATTCAAAATGGCCGCCAACGCCATCTTGAAAAACATGAAATGTAATATCTCTGGCATCAGATGAGCTACAAGACGAATGAGGTGTCTTTTTCACTAATTCTGGCATTACAAATCCACTGGAATGGTTATTGTATTGTATTGTATATTGTATTGTTATTGTATTGTATTATACTAATTGTACATACTAATCTGCCACTTTACTGTCACTACATGATTCACTGTATGAGCCACTATCAGAATCACTGTCCTCACTTTCGCTGCTATCATCACTGTTGTTCTCTGCCTGCAGATTTGTAGGTAGTGGTATAGATGGGGGAAGTGGGGGCTGGGTTGAACGGACAGGCAGACATAGGCTGTTTACAAGATGCCATCCATGGCCGATCGGTGAGGGGTGACTTTGGAGCTGGTAATGCTTTTGCAAATATGCAAGATAGTTTGCACGCTCCAAGTGTGGACGGAGACTGTCCAAGTCAGGCACAAGTCGGATAGTGCTTTTTTTCTTCTGAGCTCTCCACTTCGCTGCCCTCGCATCTCCCAGGGTCTTGCTTTTGGTATCACCATAGACATATCGAATGACAAACCGCTCCAAATCACTGATGACCTGTTCTGTGACTAGGAGCTGTGTAACACATGCTGCTAGCAGGTCGTGTGCCTCTTTAGACTTCTCCAGACGATCTGCGATGAGCTTCTTGCTTGCTCCATAGAAGCCAGAGTTGTGGTCACACCCAGTGAGGACATGAAGTGGTATGATGGATGCAGCCATTGCCTCACTGCACAAACATCGGGTATCGATAAGCTGACGTTTGCGTTTCACACACAGGATTCCTGTGGTCTTCTGAGCAACATATGCCGCTTGCACGTAGTTGTCTGTGTCCTCTGTGTCAAGAACGACAGCTGCTGTGTAGCTGTCTGACCGGAGCACACTATATATGGTGAGTATTGTCGTATCTGCCTCTGCATGGGAGCATGTGAGCTCTGGCACAAGCTTGCCTGTGGTGAGATTCTTTGCAGTGCTGCCAACTACACAGTAGATGATCTCGGTGCTAGTTGTTGCTGCTGTTCTCTGGAATTCCGTTTGCAGAAATGCCTGAAGGCGGATTTTGTTCTCAGGTTTACCCAGGAGAGCATGGAAAACTTTACTAGAAGGAAATTTATCTTCTGTCTTCATGAAGACATTGCTGATTGGCAGTTTTTTTTTGGCGCAGTATTCTCTCACTGTCCTTGATCGTGTAATTCTGATCATATGAATCATTGACGCAAATGATGCGCTCAGCATGCTTGTGTCTCGTTAGAACGAAGTGCACCAACTTCTCTGCATAATCTCCCCAGGTATACTTGGTACCGTCTCCCTTCTCTCTGTCTTCAATGGTAGTAGATGTTAGGCGCCAGATGAGGCCCATATCAATAATAGACGTGTATACATCAGGCTCTGGAATGACAGTCATAGTTAGTTTTTGTTGAAGCTTGCTTTTCTCTGCCTTACGGATGGTTCCATTGACGTTGAAGATGGAAAGGCACACGGCTGTAGCACGATGCTGCAGGACTTCTTGAAGTTTGAGGGTACCACTCGTTTCAACCAGTCCGAGAACAGAGGCCAAGGCATTACGCTCCATTTCTTCAGTCTTTCCCTTCAGGTTCTCACCATCTGCTTTCTTCAATTCCTGAGTTGAAAAGTTCAAACACTTGCTACGGGGAACTCTGTCGTTGAGAGACTTGGTCTTGGAATACACTCTCTCATTCAAGAACTGCTTCAGTTTGCTTGTGCCATCCTCCTTTGCCGATTTCAAGTCGGCAGCGAGAGCGTCTGAGGCTGGGATTCCTGACTGTAGGGATCGAAGTGTCTTGTTTGTATGGTCAAATGGATCACACTTGTTCTTTGAGTCGTGCCGCAACATTCATCACCAACTGATCATTGCTGACACCCAATGAAGATATTGCCGCCTTGATGTATGTACCTGCTGCTGTTGTATCATATACCAGTTCACTCACATTCCTTTGAATGCGTTCATGAAATCCGATGTCTTCCCCAAATTCATTGACGAGAATTTCCTTTAAGTAGCTGGATTTTACAACTGAGTTATGTCCGTGATTTGAGATAATGCGCTTATAGTCCTGCAGCAGGCCTTGCAGTGTGCGAATTTCATGGTCTTTGAAGATGACTTGACGAATATGATGAAAGAAGAGAGCTTGGTCCTCTCGGAGGTTTACACGCTGCAGATGTTGAGTGCTTTCATCTGAAAGGGGCTTGTGGTCGCTTACATATTTGCACCAGCACGCACGATGGTAGCAGATTTCCAACCCAAATGCTGTTTGACTATCTGGGATGGATGCAGTCAGAGTGTCAAGTCTCAATCTCATGACCTCATCTTCCAGACGGACAGTATGTAACTTGAATTTAGTCCAGGCATCTAATGTTGATAGGAGTAAAATCTGCTTGTCACGATCACTACTCTTGTATGCCCCTTTCATGCACCACACACATAGTCTTATCATGAAGGACACCCATACTGGAGCTGAGCTTTTTAGGTGCACTGGCCTCTGGGGAAGGGTCTTGTTGATCTGATGCTTCATCTCTTTCAAGACGTTCCTCGGATTTGTGTTTGCGTTTTTCGGCTTGAGAGAGCTTGCGCTTGCTGGATAATGATGCTTAACAAGTGCTATGCATGTGGTGACCCTTTGGTCCCTTCTCCCAATCCACATTTTCATGTATATGTTTAAACTTATCAAGTTCTTTCCATTGTAAAGACTCTTCCCGGATGGATTCCCACTTCTCAGGTGTAATGTTTTCCAAACGATCATCGGCGGTACATCGCTTACCACAGAGTAAAATACACTCGTATTCATTTAATGTCTTGTCTGGTAACTCTTCACTCTCTCTTCTATTATCCATTATTTCGGTCACTTCACAAGTCGGCAATTTTCATCAGATGGGCATGCGATCCATCTGAAACAGTAAAAAAGTAATATTAGATATACACCGCAGGCAGAGAACAACAGTGATGATAGCAGCGAAAGTGAGGACAGTGATTCTGATAGTGGCTCATACAGTGAATCATGTAGTGACAGTGAAGTGGCAGATTAGTATGTACAATTAGTATAATACAATACAATAACAATACAATATACAATACAATATACAATACAATACAATACAATAACCATTCCAGTGGATTTGTAATGCCAGAATTAGTGAAAAATGACACCTCATTCGTCCTTGTAGCTCATCTGATGCCAGATATATTACATTTCATGTTTTTCAAGATGGCATTGGCGGCCATTTTGAATATTGGGCTCTAGCAGAGTTAGCCATCATTTTTCAGAGGGGCATAGGAGCTAATTTTCCTTTAAAATGGTTCAGGTTGTCAAATCCATCGAGAGAAAAAGGTAGGAACAAAATGGTCACGGATTCCAAGCAAATGACCCTACTATAACTCACTCTTATCTCCTCGATGATTGGGTCCAAGGCAGCCACAGGGGGAGGCAGGGGGCTGTTAATGAGTGAGGCGGGGGTGGAAAGCGGTTGAGACCGGTTCTTAATGATTGAGGCAAGAGAGGATAGGGGGTGAGGCAGAGGGTTGTTGATGGTTGAGGCACAGGGTGGAGAGGGATTGGGGCAGGGGAGGAAAGGGTGTGAAACAGGGGTTGTTAATGGATGAGACAGGAGGTGGAATGTGTGTGAGGTAGGGTGTGGAAAGAGTGAGGCAGAGGGTCAGATATGGAGGGGAGGTAAAATGGGATGCAAACAAAAGGTAAGGGAGGGACAGAAATTGAGTAAGGAAATGTGGAAGGAATAGGGAGAAATTAAGTAAGGAAAAATGTGGAAGGAATACGGATGTCGAATAGTGCAGAAATCGGGTGAGGAAGGGGTGGAAATCAGGAGAGACAGCGGGGGAACATTGAGTGATGAAGGGGTCGGGACAATCAGGAGAGACAGCGGGGGAACATTGAGTGATGAAGGGGTCGGGAAAAAGGGTGAATACGATCTCAATAAACGCTCTTAATAACATAGGTCCTTCATGAACTACATAAAATCATCTAATTTTAGCCAGACTCAAGGGTAAATGGGCGTCATGGTGCTGAAGGGGTTAAGCGTGTTAGTCTGGAGTAGTGAGATACACAGAGTTGTGAGATGAAGCCGGATGTTTAGCTTAATGGAGGCAACGAGTTAAGGCGGAATGTAATTTGAGACTAGTTGGTGAGAAGTAGCTAGTAAGTAAAGTAAGACCAGGTCGGGTGGTGAAGTACCATTGTTTTTGTGTTTTTCATGTGGAGACAAAGGTAAAACTGTCTGCACCAAGTGCCTCCTCCAAAGTTGAAAGAGTGAGAAAGCCAAATTTAAGCATTATTTTTAGGTGAACATTATTGAAAGGAAAAGTGGTGTGCTTGTTTAGTGTAGTGAAATGTAAAGGAGAAGGAGGAGTTTGTGAGAGCTAGCTGGATAGCTCTCGTGTAGGTGAGACCCAAACATAAACAGTGAGGGAAGCCAGACAAATGAAGCAAGAGTTCCAGCATCTCCTTATCACATGCTCATGAAGCTTCCCCGGGGTATTGCCATGCTTGATTGGCGTCTACAATCTCCCCAATCGGAAGTAGGAACATGAAGCAAGGATGAACTAATATTATAAAATACACTATGAAGCAACATGATGATTAGCTGGCGATAATTGGAGATGGATCAGGGTTAGGGTTATACAGATGGGTGGATACAATAGCAAGGAGAAATCTTGTGGGATTTTGTCGGTGCAGCAGAAAGACGAAGCTGCTGTAGAGAGTTACTATTTTGTCGGTGCAGCAGAAAGACGAAGCTGCTGTAGAGTGTTACTATTTTGTCGGTGCAGCAGAAAGACGAAGCTGCTGTAGAGTGTTACTATTTAACCCTTACAGTGCCGGCGATGTCATTGTAACCTACTTCTGGAATTAATAGGCTTCGAACTATCTCACCTAACCCTTTTTACTTGAGAAGATCCTTCTTAAACTGCACACATTCGGCTAAATATAGCAAGAATATAATTTAAAAAGACGTTTCCGGTACAGAAGGAGTTTATACATAGTTTGGTAAGGTGAGACTAGAAGGAGGTGGAGGAGCTGGGGTGGTAGGTGTGGGACAGATGTATGGGGATGAAAACAAAGGGTGATGCGCAATCGTCATGCAATCGAATAGTTTGATAGACAAGTTACGCAAAGGCTTTTGGTGAAATCTAAAACAAAGTAGAGGAACATGTTGCACCATAAAGCTTTAACATATATAATGTGGTGTGTTAACATGGTAGCATCTAATAGGTCATGTGCTGTACTTATAACTGTCTTGATGGTGTAATGGTTAGAGTGTTTAAGTTCTGCATGAGACATCCTGGGAGGATCACATATGTTCATTAATATCCTTTAGGGGGTTATTGGTGTTACGAACTATGTAAGAAATGAAAGGGTAAAGAGCATCAGGAAATGTTATTCACAGATATTTCTTAGACATCATTAAGAGTTAAAGACGTGACAGATAATACAAATACAATAATATAAAACAGCGGAATTGGGAGAAAGGAAGTGCATATGGACTAAGCTGGCTGAAAGAGGGAAGGAGGGAGGGTGGAGGAGTGGGATCAAAAGGGGGTGGAGGAGGGGGGGGGGGGGTGAGCGGCTAGTGTGGAGGAGGTAAAGGGACTTGACCGCTGGAACACATGCGGCATATGGTTAGCCTTTCTACTGTACAATTGTACCCCAATTTCCAAGATCCTTTCAGCAATATTCCTCGTTAGCGGTCGCGGTAAGCCTAGATAAGGGCCGCAGTCGCATTGTAACTGCGGGAACAGCCACATTACATATGATGATAATGAAAGAGGGAGGGGTGATTGCGGAGTGTAGCGTCCAGTGATGACCGCAGGATGGAGGAGGATGCTTGCCCTTGGTAACCTCAACACACTGGTGCCTTGAACACCACCATCACCACCACTACTAGCCTACCACCACCACCACTACCACTAAAACCTTTCATTCCATTTCCTTATTCATATTAAGCCCTTTCGTGCCATTTAGATGTCGATTTTTCCTGGCGAGTGAAAGTGAGCCTGGAATTTTTAAGGAACCGGGACATTTTTCTATAAAAAATATTGCAAATTCATCTCGAAGGGGAATCTTCAGAATAATTAATTAGGCTTGATGAAGGTCTAGGGAGGAAACAAAAACAGTATTATATAAATAAATAAGTAAACTAATAAATATACCCTACCCCTTATAAACAAGATCTGTGACACTGATCTTTGCTCTAAATATCTTTGTTGCAATAAATGTGCTTCACTTAAAAGCGGTAAGACTTTAAATTTAAATAACCTAGGAAGATATAGGCATAATATGATTAACGATCAATCATGTGCAATTAAATTAATTGTGAGCATAATTTATATATATTTTATTCAATATTCAGTATATCTGTATATTTAATGTATTTGTCAATTACGAAATCAATATTTTAATTGAATTGACCTGAATAATATTATGAAGCATAAAGATCCGGTTACGTAAGTATTTGTTTTTCTATGTGGATGCGGAAGACAAAGGGCAATACTACCTGTGACGATTGCCTCCCCCAGAGTTGAAAGAGTGACAGGGCCAAAATGAAGGTACGTTCGAACCAGTACCGTATACTTGGTATATTTATGGCCAAATTATAGCTTCTCGAAAAGTGTTCACCAATCATTACTGATTATCAAAATGTGCTGATCAAAACAGGCACATCATATATTATTAATAAATAATAGATATGCTTTGATCTGTACAACATTCTAAACAATATATATGTATTGCTGACCCCTGTTTATCTAGAAATGAAATGGAATCCGAAGAGTTTTAAATTAAATATTGTGTTAAAAAATGCTTTAAATTAGCCTATCTTGTAACTTATTACAATTAAATAAAATACCCATGATAACACTTCAGCATTATAAAACTACATGTTTATTGTCATCCATGTACATAATTACTACATGTTTATTGTCGTCCATGTACATAATTACTACATGTTTATTGTCGTCCATGTACATAATTACTACATGTTTATTGTCTTCCATGTACATAATTACTACATGTTTATTGTCGTCCATGTACATAATTACTACATGTTTATTGTCTTCCATGTACATAATTACTACATGTTTATTGTCTTCCATGTACATAATACTACATGTACTGTACTGTATTGTCTTCCATGTACATAATTACTACGTCGTTCTCATGGTTCTCCTTCTCGATCACATGTTTCTGATGTTTGCCGTACTTATACTACTTTTTTTAACCCTTTCAAGATCTAATACACATTTCTTTTCTGTTTTCCGGCTATTATTAGACAATTGTATTCCGATTAGGAAGGGTATATGGAAGTCAGAAGGTTAATTGGGATAGTCTTTACCCTTATAATTCCCTCAGATCCTTCCTAAGTTGTATAATATCGTCTACTGATAGCCAAAATAAACTGTCAAAATGCGTCATAATCCTCAAAGGGCCAAGAGTAAAGCTAGGTAAGGTGACGCGAAGTGAGGTTGGGTCTCAATAATTGAACTTTGATAGTAAGTTATAAGGTTAAGTTGTACAAGCATAAGTTAGCTAAGGAAGGGATTGGCAAGGTTAGGCTCGGCTATGTAAGGTTAAATTAACACTTTCAATACGGGTGGCGTCTTTTCATTATATTCTGACTGTTATTAGATTATTTTATTCAGTTTAGGAAAAACCTCTAGCAATAACAAGGATATTAACTACCGGTATCTCAATTAACCATATTAGCTACTATAGATCCTTCCCAAGAGGCTTAAAATTGTCTTAATATAGCTAAGATGAAATATGCTAGACGTCCCCAGCACTGAAAAGGTTAAACGGTAAAATCAGCTTGTGTTATCCATAATATACTGTGCTATGGACACCGTATTAAAAGGTTAAAATCTACACTTAAAACAAAATCAAGTCGCCTTGACCAGAATATACTCTCTATCACTTCCGTCAATAACCAGATGCATCAACTTGTCAGAGGGACTAGACGTTCGTTCGCTGACAGAGATATATTCTGTTCAAAATATGTCCAACAATAACATCTGCAATGGCAAAGTTGGACCGAGCCCTTCGTGTCATCTGGGTACAAGGATGACAGCCTCTTCTTACTGATCATGCCCTTCACCTGATAGCTTCCGATGCCTCCTCACACGCCATCAGGAAAAAATAACGATGCTGTGAGTGACTTTTATCTTTATGTTGTTGTCGAGGATATATTCACGGCTCGGCTGGAGACAAAGAAAATGCCGGCACGGGAACTAGTAGCTGCGAATGCCATAGGATACATTGAATAGGATACGAGAATGGGTGTAAGGGAATTTAATGCAGGGTGACATTCAACTCTAAAGTAACGTGGACAATTTTGGGGGGAGCTACAATAATGTGTGGATGGTGAACCAAAACGTAAGCCTGCATCAACAAATATTATCGACTAACTTTATGTGGACAAGAGGCTCCCACAAATATCCACCATTAACCCCTTCACCCGCATTACGTAATTGTCATCATATTCTGGTTGCCATTTGCCGATTTTCTTTAGTTTATAAGCTACATCTACGGCTCAAAAGGGCAAATACGATCTCAATAAATGCCTCTTGATAGCATAGGTCCTTCTTAAACTGCATAGCATCGTCCAATTGTTGCCAGAATCAAAGGTAAAAAGGCGAGGTTGGGAGAAAGATATCCTGACCAGAATTCGAACCCACTCATGCCAGGTAGATATGAGAGAGCTGGGCACCGTCACCACTCGATCATGAGCGAATATAAGGGAAGCCACCTTAGTTCTTATTTTAGTGGGGCAACTTAGCATAACAATTGTGCATTTTGTGAAGAAAGCACCAAATTTGGGACACTAGTAGACTATCCTATTATGAACAGATTTGGATATTGGGCCATCTCAAATTCAGTCCCTGATGGCTGTGGCAGCCCCCTTTCAATTACTTTCCATAAGAGTTCTTAAGCATTAATTTTTGCCCCAAACTGTATACCATGGTAGAGATGTCAAACTAGTCTCAAATGACTCGTATGGACATGGGTAACAACATATATTCAGACAATGTTTCGCTAATGTTGACCGTTTGACTTGTACTGGTCCCTGTAGTTTAACAAATAAGTGGCAAATGGCAACATTACTTACCAATTTGTTGCATGATGATAAACTACAGCAGACTGTACTAATTAAACGGTCATCATTAGCTAAACAATAAGAACATAAGAACATAAGAACATAAGAAAATGGGAGTCTGCAGAAAGCCGATTGGCCTAAGCAAGGCAGATCCCTGTCCCACACAACCCCAAATCAATTACAAAGCCCAATTATAGGCTCAACACTCTAATACCCTGAGGATCATCCTACCAAAACGGTTAGAGATTAACGCAGGATTATGGGGGTCTGCAGAGCGCTGATTGGCCCAACCCGGCTGATCCCCCTTCACACCCAACCCTTCTCGTCCATATGCTTATCCAATTTTATCTTAAAGCTCCCTACAGTTTTAGATCCCACTATAGCACTTGGTAGTCCATTCCACCCATCTACAACTCTGTTACCAAACCAATATTTGCCTATATCTTTTCTGAAACGAAATTTATCTAATTTGAAACCATTGGTACGAGTTCTTTCGCTATCACTGAGCTTTAGTACATTTGTCATGTCCCCTTTGTTAATCCCACTAACCCACTTGAACACCTCTATCATATCCCCTCTAACTCTGCGTCTCTCTAACGAATGTAAACCTAATTTCTTCAACCTTTCTTCATACGAAGATTTCTAATATTATGGATCATTTTTGTCATTCTACGCTGTACTCTCTCCAATGAATCTATGTCCATTCTGTAATAAGGACACCAAAATTGGACAGCATAATCCATATGGGGTCTCACTAATGACAAGTAAAGTTTTAAGATAACATCAGCAGTTCTGTTACTCACACTCCTAGAGATGAACCCGAGAATCCTGTTTGCCTTATTACGAACGCCTATACACTGTTTTCTAGGCTTCAAATCATTGCTAACAAACACACCTAGATCTTTCTCGCAGTCTGAATTTTCTAATTCTAAATTAGCTAGTTTATATTTAACATTTGTTTGCATCTTCCCTATCTTTAATACCTTGCATTTGTCAATGTTAAACTTCATCTGCCAATTTACTGACCATTCATGTAAGGTATCTAGATCCCTTTGGAGGCACTCTATATCGCTATCTGAATCAATTGATCTCCCATTTTAGTATCGTCTGCGAATTTACTTATCCTACTAGTTATACCTAAATCTAGGTCATTTATGTATATAAGAAACTAACAGGGGACCTAATACCGATCCCTGGGGGACACCACTTTTGACTGCTCCCCACTCTGACTTGGTACCGTTTATGCTGACTCTCTGTTTCCTACCAATTAGCCATGACCTAATCCATCCCAACAACGCCCCACCTATTCCATGTGCCTCAACCTTTCTCATCAATCTCTCATGAGGGACTCTGTCGAAAGCTTTACTGAAATCTAAATATATAATATCGTATGCCTTGTCATTATCTACTGCTTCATATACCTCTGAGAAAAAACTAAGCAAATTAGTAAGGCAAGAACGTCCCTGAGTGAATCCATGCTGAGAAGAATTGATTAAGTTAAATGTTTCTAAGTGGTTTCTCATTTTCCTAGCAATAATTGACTCTAGTAGCTTTCCTATGATTGAAGTGAGACTAATGGGACGGTAATTGGATGCTATTGATTTATCACCTTTTTTGAAAATCGGAACTACATTTGCAAGCTTCCAAGCTTCCAATGTCTGAATATATGTTGTTACCCATGTCCAGATGAGTAATTTGAAACTAGTTTGACATCTCTATCATGGTATACAGTTTGGGGCAAATATCAGTGCTTAAGAACTCTTATGGAAATTAATTGAAAGGGGGCTGCCAAAGCCAATGTAGAGTAAACCTATGATGGCCCAATATATAATTTTGATTATATTGACTATTTGATTGCGTGTGCCAATTTTGATACTGTTATCACGAAATGCACAATTCCCACAAATTCTGCCACTAAGCTGCTACACTATTTGTAGAACCAGGATATAGTTTCATGTCGGACTTTGTATTCGTAGGCTACACGTGGCGAGTTTTATAAACTTCAACCACGAATATTATAACCCCCCCCCCCCCCCCGCGCCAACTCGGATTAGTGATACGATTTTAATCATCCTGGTGAAGGGGTGAATACTGATAGTGTGGAGTCATCACCAACCTAAGCCATTCACCGGGCAACACCTAATAGTCGGTGAATATTATAAACACTAATGCTTTCATCTCTTGTTGATGAGTCACCCAGCAAGAAGTGAAGCTTATAGTCTTATGTCCACTACCCAAACATTAAGGTGGTGTCACACTAGAGATTTGTCGATCAATTTTTACGAGCAATCGTAGTCCAGCAGCTTTTAAATCTCAGTTATATCATGATTCAATCACCTTATGTAACCTACCTCCATTCTTGTTTCCGATTACAATGTAAGAAAGCCCCGAAATGTTGCGAGATAAAACTTGATCTTAGAAAATTGTCAAACAAAACCCTGGTGTGACCTGGTCATTACAGCACCCTCGCCGGCTATAACTATTATCACAGGGGATCTTCTTATGAGGTGACGCCTTATAAAAGTCCGGCATAATAAAATAAAACTGACACACAATAAAGTCTGGCATAATAAAATAAAACTGACACACACAAAACGCAGTGTCATTGTGTACTACACTTAATGGGGTAGTGGCTATTTTTTGGTCTATTAAATTAGTTATTAATTTATTTTGTTTAGTTTCCATGCTATTCCTCCATCAAACTTATAAAAACACCCCCCTAGACCCCCTTTCAAGATAATTGATTAAAACAATTCGGTAGAAAAATGATCCTGCCAAAGGCCGGTTCCTCAAAAAAATACTGAATCGACAGCTAAATGGCACGAAAGGTTTTAATATTGACACAGAAATGGGGCGAAAGGACTCAAAATCGTCATACTAATGGAACGAACGTCTTAACATATGAACACGAATGGGGCTTAATATGAAGGAGCAGGCGGTACAGAAAAAATAATCATTCCCCCTTAAGAGCTTTAAACATTGACTCTAGCCGAGATGCATTATAGGCGAGGCGAACATTAACCCTTACAGTACCGGTGACGTCCTTTTAACTTTATTATGGCTACAATTAGCCGATTTTATTCAGTTTAGATAGGGCTTCCAGCAATGAACAGGCTTCGAACTATCTCACTTAACTCTTTTAACTAGCAAAAATCCTTCTTAAACGGCACAAAATCTTCTAAATATCGCAAGAATAGTATTAAAAGGAAATCGCCGGTACAGATGGGGTTAACTGGCGATTAGCTTGTCAAATGCAATGCTTCCGTTACCGTTGTTATGGCAAACAGTAGACGATTTGACTATGCCTGAGCACTAGCCATTATTGGAGTAAAACCCATTGACATCCACAAGTCCTTCCTAAACTGTATGTACAGTATGTGTGTATGTACAGTATATACTCAGGCACATGACCCATAGCTGGGGGTGGCCGACTCGAGACAGAGCTTTTTTTTTCTATGTGTATGGAGGAGACAAAAGGCAGAGTTTGAACAGAAACAACAAAATAAAATACAAATTAAAAAATCACACACATCTTGGTCGTCTAGGAGAAGACCCAGAGGACAAGGTCCATTTGGGGTCTCCAGCAAAGATTCCCAGGTCCCAGATCTCCCGGAGAGGTTCCGGTCGCAGCAGGCAGACACGCAGCGGAGCTCACCAAATGCCTGCCCACATACTTCTAGGCATGGCTCTTCATATATACACCGGCTCCCCGGGTCGGGCGCCTGACAGACTATTATCTGGTCCAACTGGCGCCCAACCCCCACTCCCTACGACCGTGTTAGCACTCATCGATTCACAATCATTATCCATTCATTCCTATTTATCACCACTTCGTTTGTCTATTCTTCAGTCATCTCTCTATCTTCCAATGATTTTTCACACCATGGCTCCATCTCTTCCAAGGTCTTCCTCTCAATCTATTTCCTCTCGTTTCTGACTCATATATTCTCTTTGTAAACCTTTCATCTCCCATTCGTGCAACATGCCCATACCAGCATACCAACCTTCTGTTGTCCCACTCTCTTACTTACCTCTTCATTTCTCAATCTGTCTCTATGCGTCACTCCACACATACTCCTCAATCAGCTCACCTCCATCACATCCATCCATTTATTCTCTTGTATATTCAGACCCCATGCCTAAGACCCATACATCACTCTTGGTAAAAACTAAATACATTAATATACTAAGAGCCCAAATTAAATCGTATAAAAAGGATTAAGATCTATACAAAATGACCCTCGATGAGATGCATAATCGGCGGGGAGAAAATTAAGTGGAAGTTAATCCTTTGAAGATTGTGACGCATTTTGACAGTTATTCTGGTTATCAGTAGACGATTTTATACAGTTTAAAAGGGATTTGTGGGAATTAAAAGGGTAAAGACTATCTCAAATAACCCTCTGACTTCCATCTACGGTTTACCCTTTCTGATCTGAATAATATCATCTAATAATAGCCGGAAAACAAAACAGAAATACGTATTAGATCTTGAAAGGGTTAAAACTCGCATCAAAGGAAGAGGACCCTCAAGTGATTAATGGCTTTATCATCCTTAAGTTACGACTGGCAATAAAAACAAGTCCCTAACAGCCACCCTCACATCCTACCAGCCTCCCAGCGGGGCCTGACATGACCAAAGACAGACTCCTCGTAATTGGTCAGGGAATCATGGCAACACCCTCACCAAACTTAACAATCACAAGTAGACTGTTTTTCCCAGATCCCCCATAACATATAGCACCTACCCCCCCCCCCCCCCTCTAGCTCTAGCTCTATCTCTATCTCTCTCTCACTCTCTCTAGGCAAACACTCCAATAAAGAGTGTATATATTGTAAAATATGTAACAGGAATAACTACTGCTGGTGGAATTAAACTATAAATTATCATTATTATTTGTAGTATTACTCTCTCTCTCTCTTTCCTTCTAGTAGCATTGTATGTGCTATCCTTTGCTTCCACTACTTTATATTTGGCGTTCGCAATCTCTATTAGATTTAACTCCTAACCACCTCGCTTGGATGGTAAGGTTTGTGTGGTTAGTGTATACATGTAAATCACTCTCTCCCTCTCTTTCACACACGCACACGCACATACACACACACACTACAGTTGCCCTCTGACCCATGACTAGTGTGGACGTCCCCAGTGACCGCTAGTGTACCGGTTTACCCTTAGTGAGGTCCTAGTGAACTTTCATAGTGATGGCTGTTGTTGATGAGTCTGCTGTCTCCTCCCATACTCTCCAGCTTTGTCTTGCTTTGCAAGAAAGACTGGAGAGTGTGGAGCAGGAGATTCAGTGTCTCAAAGATGAACATTTGGCCTTGAGACTAGCTATGGCGGAGAAGAAGTGTGAGGCTACCGGAAGTGTTCCCAGGGATCGTGAAGCCCCTTGGAAAGTGGTGTCAACTAGTGCAACGGCCTGCAAGCTGAAAAGGCAGCCAGTCAAGACCCACAACAACTTCAGCACCTTGGCTGATGAGAGTGATGGCGATGAAGTGGCGATCATCGAGGCAGTGAGAGGGGGGGGGGGGGGAGTCTGCTGCTGTTGCTGCAACAACTACTGCTACACGCCGACAAAAGGAAAAAGCTAAGTCTGTTTTCATTGTCGGTGATTCATTGGTTAGATACCTTGGCAGGGCAACAAACACTCAGGTTGGTAAAGTTGTCTGCGTGCCTGGTACCGGAGTCGGGAGGGTGGCTGAGAAGATAGATGCTGTCATGGAAGTGAGTGGGGAGGACCCCATCATCTTCCTCAACGCAGGGAGCAACGACATATGGAGATGCAGGACTGAGGAGTTGCTCTCCAAGTATCAGGAAATGTTGGAGAGGATCAAGGAAAAAGGTGGAGTTCCTGTGGTAAACAGTATCCTGCCTAGAAGAGGGGTAAGGAAGGAATGGTCCTCCAGGGCTATTGGTGTAAATAGCCGGCTGGAGAAGTATTGTAAGGCAAATACTATTCCATTCCTGGATAACTGGTCCCTCTTTTATGGTAAGGATGAACTGTATGCCCAGGATGGAGTACATCTCTCTCGACTAGGAGTTTCGACCTTGGCCAGCTCACTCGACAAGATTGTTGCGGGGTTTCGTTAAAAAAACCTGGGTGTGTAAGTAAAATACTGTCTCCATATGGAGCAGGTACTTCATGTGACAAACCAGTGAGTAAAATAGAAATAATCAGTCAAGATAGTGCGGATATAGTGATGTGTAATAGTAGTATCGATAACACTACACATGTAACTGATAGTAAAGATGAGAATACTGATAGAGTAGAATTTCCGTCTAGAGCTCAACAGGAAATAATAAGTTAGCTAAACACAATAGAAAATTAGTTGCAAATAAAAGTAATAGGTTGAGGGTATATTATACAAATTGTAGGAGTTTATGTAACAAAATTACGGGGGTCTGCAGAGCGCTGTTTGGCCCAACCCGGCTGATCCCCCTTCACACCCAACCCTTCTCGTCCATATGCTTATCCAATTTTTTCTTAAAGCTCCCTATCGTTCTTGATCCCACTATATCACTTGGTAGCCTATTCCACCCATCTACAACTCTGTTACCAAAGATATAGGCAAATATTGGTTTGGTAACAGAGTTGTAGATGGGTGGAATAGGCTACCAAGTGATATAGTGGGATCAAGAACGATAGGGAGCTTAAGAAAAAATTGGATAAGCATATGGACGAGAAGGGTTGGGTGTGAAGGGGGATCAGCCGGGTTGGGCCAATCAGCGCTCTGCAGACCCCCGTAATCCTGCGTTAATCTCTAACCGGTTTGGTAAGATGATCCTCAGGGTATTAGAGTGTTGAGCCTATAATTGGGCTTTGTAATTGGGGTTGTGTGGGACAGGGATCTGCCTTGCTTAGGCCAATCGGCTTTCTGCAGACTCCCATTTTCTTATGTTCTTATGTTCTTATGTATGTAAAATGCTAGAAACGGTCATACGAGACAGACTTGTAAATCACTTAGAGGAAAATAACATGCCCGGTACTTAAAGATACTCAACACGGCTTTCGTAAAAAACGTTCCTGTTTAACAAACCTCTTAGACTTCTTTCACGATATCCTCAACCTCTGCGATGAGAGTAAAGCTGTAGATATTATATACCTTGATTTTCAAAAGGCCTTTGACAAAGTTCCCCACAAACGTTTACTGCTAAAACTAAAATCGCATGGAATACAAGACGGTGTGTTGAAATGGATAGAAAATTGGCTCATCGACAGAAAGCAAAGAGTAGTCATAAACGGTAAGGCATCTACTGTAAATGGACCAATGTAAGTAGCGGGGTACCCCAGGGATCGATATTAGTACCAATTCTCTTTCTAATTTACATCAACAACATAGATGAGGGTCTCACCTATACAATCTCAAAATTTGCTGACGATACAAAAATTGCAAATAGCGTATACTCTCAAAAGAACAAGTTAACGATATGCAACACAATCTAGATAAATTGTCATGTTGGGCCCAAATTTGCCAAATGAGTTTCAATGCGGATAAATGTAAAGTACTACATATCGGATACCTAAATGAGAAAGCAAACTATTCGATGAATGGCACTCAGTTTAAAAATGTAAACAGAGAAACCGATCTGGGAGTAACAATATCGAGTAACCTAAAACCGAGTCAACAATGTTCCGAAGTTGTTAAGAAGGCAAACAAAATAATTGGCTTTATAGGCAGGTCATTTGAGCGTAAATCCAAAGAAGTTATCCTAACCCTTTACAATTCCTTAGTCCGCCCTCTTCTGGAATACTGCGTTCAATCCTGGTGCCCTTATTACCAAAAAGATATAAACAATCTAGAACGAGTTCAAGGTAGAGTTAACAAAATGATACCTAGCCTAAAGAACAAACCATACGAAGAGCGTCTTAGAGAATTAAATCTATTTCCTTTAACCCAGCGCAGATTAAGAGGTGACTTAATTCAAGTGTTCAAAATCATCAAAGGCATCGACAATATGAACTGTAGTAAGTACTTCACTTTCGACCAATCTAATTACACGCGGGGAAACGGTTGCAAGATTATTGGTAAATCTTTTAACTCACACGAATCTAAGAATTTCTTATTCAATCGAGTTGTCAACTTGTGGAATGGGCTTTCCCGAGACGTTATAGACTGCAGCACCGTTGATTCATTTAAACTCCGCCTAGACAAATATCTCGGCCTTGCTCGGGGCCTTGGGGCTGTTCGGCCAGGCAGCTTGGGGAACAGCAACAACAACAACAACCCTTGTTTATGATCCCCGCCTTAGGCCACTGGTACTCTCTTCCAAGTATATAGGTAAGAAATCGTGATATCTAACCCGTATAACTAAAAAAAACGGCTGGACCAAATGGGCTGTATATGTTCACACTTATTCCCCGGTGGACCATTTATAAATGGTAGACGAGTTAATTCGATTATTCTAGTCATTTGTGAGTTATAGAGGTCAATGTTCAAGAGTGTTGGCGTACTTACTTGGAACAGGGCACTATAGTACCCCGAGCTGAGGCTACTCTCGCTTTAAGCCATAACATTTAATTACCAGGAACATTGTCGTATCTCACTCTTCTGGACTAAAATCAACACCTAGTTTAATTAATTTATTAATTGTATTGTATTCATGTATTTACTTACTTATTTAACTATTTTATTTGTCCTAGAAATAAATCAGTGGCATACTGTCAAAATTCGAACGTATTTACACGCTCAAGCTATTTTTGTTCCTGGTTTGACCTTGACAATCACGGCAATTTACTAAATCAAAGCCAACCTATTTGCATTTCACTAAACCTCATACTATCCAATTAAATTAAATTAAGGCCTCCTAGGTACCAGTATTTGTTAGTGACCTGATGAGGCTATCTGCGAAACGTTGTCAATAAAGTGCTCTTCCTCAGATGGTGTTTTTTTCCATCCTGTCTACTTTTCAAGCACCGCCCAACATAAATAACTGACTAGGTTTGGTTAGGATAGGATAAATTAAGGTGCCCGACAAAGGAACCCTAGTGAAGAGGTGCAATTACATCCATAATTTGGGAATGCAGACGGGACAATACGAGAGAGAGAGAGAGAGAGAGTATGTATGTGTGTGAGGGAGAGTGAGAGTGAGTATGTGTGTGTATGAGAGAGAGGAAGAGTAAGTTACTCAGTTACTTGTTCGTCAAGGGGAATCCACGCAATGCGAGCTAAGCTCATTATTATCGCGCCTCCTTAACTGGGAATGTATTGCGTGAAATGCATGTTAAGTGTTTTATGTACTGTTGGAATGGCTGTGGATGTGTGTGTAGTCTGTATTTTAGCCAATTGGCGACATCGGAAACGAAGGCTTAGAGTGGATATGTATGGTACCATTCTCACTATAGACGGTACCGTCTCGCCCGAAGGCTTAGGTAGCCATCAGCTTAGGTGAACCATATGATACCCATCTCGCCTTGTACCATTTTTGCCAACCCCAGATGGGACGTCACAACGTCGTCCACTTATTCCAGGTACCTATTTACAGCTAGGTGAACTGAGGCTAACACATGAAAGGAGACAAGCCCAATTTGTCTCCGCCCGGCCGGGGATTGAACCCCCGACCCCTCGTGTGTGAGACGAGAGCTCTACCTACTAGGCTACGGGCTGTGTGTGTGTGTGTGTGTGTGTGTGTGTGTGTGTGTGTGTGTGAGTAAGAGTGAGTGTGTGTGTGTGTATGAGAGAGAGTGAGAGTATGTGTGTGTGTGTGTGTATGAGGGAGAGTGAGAGTGAGTGTGTGTGTGTATGAGAGAGAGGGAGAGTAAGTATGTGTGTGTGTGTGAGTAAGAGTGAGTGTGTGTGTATGAGAGAGAGTGAGAGTATGTGTGTGTGTGTGAGGGAGAGTGAGAGTGAGTGTGTGTGTGTATGAGAGAGAGGGAGAGTAAGTATGTGTGTGTGTGAGTAAGAGTGAGTGTGTGTGTATGAGGCAGAGTGAGAGTCTGTGTGTGTGTGTGTGTGAGGGAGAGTGAAAGTGAGTGTGTGTATGAGAGAGAGAGAGAGAGAGATATGGGGGGGGGGAGTGACATACGATTACCGAGAGGAGAGGCTAACAAGGAAGGGGCGGGGTAAGGAGGAGCAGAGAGGAGGAGTGTGTTGTTGGGGGTAAGTTTTTGCGATAACAATCCACAATCCCCCCCCTTCTCTTTCCTCTCCCGCACACACCTCGACACAACATCTCTCCCTCTTTACTGAACACCCAAGGCCAATTAAAACTGAATATTCCCGACCCGATCAATTATTCGCCAGCTTTACACGTTGCACTACTTAAGCGGCCGTATCAGAACCTTGATCTGACAGTAAACATCGACCAAGACATGTACCGGTAATATATATCTAAACAGTCCAACACACACCAACACAGACCTGCACTCAAAAACCTCCAGGCACAAAAAACAAACTCCTGCTTTTACAAATTCCATCAAGCTTAAAATTACACCTCCTAGACCCCCTTTCAAGATAAATGTGTACATTTTTCGGTAGAAAAAATTCCCGGCCAAAGGCCGGTTCCTCTTATATTACAGGCTCGCTATCGCTCGCCAGGATAAAATCGACACCTAAATGGCACGAAAGGTCTTAAAATTTACAGAAATGGAGCGAAAGCTCTTAAAATCGCCAAACTAATGGGGCGAATGTCGTAAAATCTCAAAAGCAATGGGGTTATACATAAGGGAGAAAAGGGTCCAGAAAAAAATCTCTTAAGTGGAAATCTCCCCTTAAGGGAGCTCAGACGGTATTGTGCAGCATAATTTACTGGTTCGGCTCAATGGTTTGAGGAAGGGGTTTAGTTTGCTCTCTAAACCTCTATTAAGCTTAAAACAACACCCACAAGACCCCACTTCGATATAAATGTGTACATGTTTCGGTAGCAAATTGTCCCGGCCGAAGGTTGATTCCTCTTCAAATACAGGCTCGCTATCGCTCGCCAGGAGACAAATTGACACCTAAATGGCACGAAAGGTCCTAATATTGTCAAATAAATGGGAACAAAGGTCTGACAATTGCCAAACTAATGGGGGAAATGTCTTGAAATCTCATAAATAATAGGATTAAACATGAAGGAGGAGAAGGACTCGAAAAACCAACTGCCTCCCCTTAAGATGTTCTCTCAACCAAATGCTCAAGTCACACCACCCTACACCACCCAGTTGTAAACACTCTTTATTAGAATCAATCCTCCTTGCAACGCCCAAATACCCCAAACAACAGTGTACTCAAAACTTACAGAATATATCTATCATCCACTTTATTATTCCTCCTTGCAATCCCCCAAAACTACACAACTATAAACCAAAACCGAAAACATGATCAATATATATTTGTAATTGCCGTTAGAGCCCCCATAGCCTCAACACTATACAATGCCAAAATGTGGGGGTGCGAAAGTGAAGTGAGAAGAAGAAAGTTATAGGATAAGTACATGTTTTCATACTTGAGGATCATGACGATCTTAGACAACATATTTTGGCTATCATTAGACGATTTTATAAAGCTTAGGAATGATCTAGGAGACCTAAAAGGGTAAAGACTATGACAGTAAACTCTGGTTATCATTAAACGATTGTATATACAACTTAGGAAGGATCTGCGGGACCTACAGTATAAGGGCAAAAACTGTCTCAATTAACACTCTGATTTCCACAGCCCTTCCTAATCATAATAATATCGTCTAATGGAAGCCAGAAACAAATGTCAAAACGCATCATGATCCTCAAGGGGTACCGGTACAGTAGTTTTAGGTACTGGAAGGAGGAAGCGAAAGCGGGCGTTTTATAAGGAAATGATTGATACGGTGCTGTCGAGTTCGTTGTTACCGGATAAATGGATTCGTTAATCTCAATATATTTATACATTATTCACCAAAGGAAACATTACACAGTCACAAAGGCTCGTAGGTGAAGGTACTAAGCAGGATTCTTTATTCCATAGTTGATACACAACAGGGATATTTATTAGGATTGAGAAAAAGGGATTCTATGTTAACTTATTCAACTTAGTTATTCGTCATGATTTATGATTGATAATAATTATATGAACACAAATAACAATAATTACAGAGCATACTAAAAATAGCTTAACGTAGGTATATAACTTTGGTAATGCTGAGAATTAAATATAATCATATAACAATATGTACACTCAGACGAGGAATTCTTCCCGCCTGAGCCGGTGTGAGTGGCAGGTTAGGTGACAGAGCAGTAAACAGATCCTTGTCTTTTCTCGGCGGTAACCAGATGTAACTTACATGGTCCTATTACTGAAGGGTGTCAAGCCGTAGCAATTCTGTGTTTAAACAGTTGAATGAGTATGAGGGGGAGTACGAGAAAATTAACACCCAATCAAATGTTTTGGCCATTAAATCACTTTCAAAGTAATTATTTGAATTATAAACCATAATTAATTTTATGCATATACAATAATGTAGACAACAAATAAATTACTTGGTTTTCGTCTGTCACCCTGTATTGCTGTTGTGACAAAACGACTTTCTCAATCCCCCCCCCCCCCCCACCATGTTTTTATCTCGGCAGACAACTGTTCTGCTGCTTCGGCGGCCGCAATGTGAGCAGTAAATCCGTCCGTAATGAGGTCAACAAACAACAGATTAAGGATGAGTAACATGAGCGCTTTTTCTGGCAACTTACAATCGGCAAAGTTATCATGACAATTTTGGAGGGTTCTTTTCACATTAGCTTCGGCAGCTCCAGTGAATGTAGGAAATTATAGTTGCTAAGTCTTATAGAAGCTAGAATTCAGAAGCTCACACTCTACAATTGCTGAGAAAAGATGTCGGAAAAAATACCTGGTGTGACTCTGTGCTTACGGTCAGTAGCAATTGTTAGGGATTTATCTGGTGGATCTGGGGAAGACTTGGTCTGTGGGGATGTGAACGACCACCATAAACATTTATTGTGTGGTGTACAAGCTGGCGGACCCTGACCACCATCATAACTCTAACTTCACCCCCTGCCACCTCATTTTACTCGCATAAGGAGCCAGAAATTTGTTTTCATGAGAGCAGGTTGTCGGACCCCGGCATAGTTTGTTTTAAGGTGGCGGCTTATGGCTTGTCGTGTACTTTTTTCTTAACATTTTCCTTAGCGGTGAAGTCTTAATTAATTTGATTTCAGCTACATTTAAACGATTGTATGAAGCTGAGGAATGATATATAGTAGATAAAAGGATTAATTGAGATAGTCTGTTGCCTTTCATGTGTAGACGTCCTTCCTAAGCTGAATAAAATCATCTAATAAGTGCCAGATTATAATCAAACGTACGTCACCGTTACTGAATGGGTTAAGATAATTACCGGTACGCTATTATTCTAATGCATTATTAGTTACTCAGGGAAACATCTACCTTCATTTCAGTTTCGTGGGAATATTATGTTGGAATGTTATTTTTCCACTCGTTTTCTGTTCGAAGGCAAGTTGATCTCCATATCTTTAGTATTATAGGGTTCATATAACACCCTCGTCTTATATGGGAATTTACAATGTACAGTTGTCAGAATACGTTCCTTGCCGTCCCTTTATTTTCATTATGTCAATTTAACTGGTATAATTACTTTTCGATTAAACTTTCCTTTGCATATACAGTATTTACAAAAGTATGGAGTGATCTACTTATTTATATTATTTCCTAACTGCTCCCAGCAATATGTAATACTTCCATAATTAAAATCACTGGGTAGTAAAGAACTTATTCTGACAACAATTGGGGTTGTGTGGGACAGGGATCTGCCTTGCTTAGGCCAATCGGCTTTCTGCAGACTCCCATTTTCTTATGTTCTTATGTTTAACTGATCGGTCTAAATTTGTAAATATATATGAAAATGTTGCAAAACAATAAATTAATCGTTGTGTAGAGCCATGTTGCTCTAAAAACTGTATCCATGATGTACGGTACAAAAGGCAAGCAACTATATTTGTATAAAGTATTTATGGCAACTATAGTACGGTATGCATAAAACCAAAACTCCTCCACCCACCCACTCTGTTGATGAGAGTGACCAACGTATAATTTAGGTGATTAATATATAATTTTCATAGTAAATCTCGTGTGCATCCATTTTAAAATTCCGTGATAATATGGAACGTAAAATATTTCAGATTTAATGAAAAACGTGAATTGTCTGGAGATAACCGCCGTATGTTCCCTGTAATTGTCTGGAGATAACCGCCGTATGTTCCCTGTAATTGTCTGGAGATAACCGCCGTATGTTCCCTGTAATTGTCTGGAGATAACCGCCGTATGTTCCCTGTAATTGTCTGGAGATAACCGGCGTATGTTCCCTGTAATTGTCTGGAGATAACCGCCGTATGTTCCCTGTAATTGTCATGTTGGCTTTGCTTGCCCGTAGCTAGACTTTTTCCGGGAAAGGCAAATTTGAATTAGATTGTCAGGGTTGCACAACAGCTCATATTAATTATCTAGTTTCAAAACACCAGGTATGGCCACGATCGGTCTGTTTTAATTGAAGTAGAACGCCAACAAGAGTTACAAAGTGCAATGTATTATAATATTGTATATCGCTAATTTTTATGTACGGAGATTTAGATAATTATAATACATGTTTTGGACTCCTCCCGTGCTGATTTATTAACTTTAATTATTTCTGAATATTCTACCTTTGTTATCATGCAGATATTAACAGCTTATGAACAATTAAACAATCATAGAATATTAACTTTGTTCTATATTAAATTTGTGTTTATCTTTTTAATACCGGTACATAGTCATTTAATGTAAAAGTCATGTAAAGTTATCGACAATTATGTAAAGATTCATAATTTCATTTGTATGCAGATTATAAGAATTTTACAGTATTTCAGTTGTGTTACAATTACACAGATTTATATGAATAAGTAGAGTACTCATCATTTAAGCACTGTATATTACTTTGCCTTCTTAAATATCTTTCACAGACGACAGGTTTGAATGCTTAAGAGCTAATTATGAAGACAACACGATTCCCTGATTGGTTGATTGTGGACGTCTTGTAGTTCACACGCCGAGTATCATGTGTCTGTCTCCTCAATAAGCGAAAGGGTAAGTTAGGGGTAGGAGCGGGTGTCCTTGGCTAACTAGCTCAGTATAAAGGATGTAATTTTCATCATATTCTGGCAACTATTAAACAATGTTATTCAGCTTAGGAAGGGCCCCAAGCAATAATAAGGCTTCCAACTATCTAAACCAACCATTTTAACTACCAAAGATCTTCCTTAACATTTTTTGTTTTGCCTATGTGAGTTAGGGAGACAAAAGGCAGAACTGCCTGTAGCGAGTGCCTCTCCCAAAGTTGAAAGGGTGACAGGGCCAAAATCAAGGGACGTTCGAGCCAAAATTCCTGGACACACGGAGTTTGAAGCAATTTAAGTCATAGGAAGAGAGCTGCATAATATCGTCATAATATCGTCATAATATCGTCATAATATCGTCATAATATCGTCATAATATGGCTAGAATAAAATATAACACAAGTCCCTGGTACTCAAGGGGTTAAGGAAGAGGTTTATCCTAGCCGAGTGGAAAATGTGTTCTTTATTAGGGAGCTGTGAATAGAAACGTGTATGTATGTATTATGTATATACTCAGGCGCATACCCCAGAGCTGGGAGTGGCCGACTCAAGACAGAGCTCGAACACGGACAACACAACACAACATTACACACATATTTTTAAAAACAATATACAAATAAAATAAAAATAAACAAACCTAAATACAACATTAACACACTTCTAGGTTGCCCAGGAGAAGACCCAGAGACCTAGGCCCATTTGGGGTCTCCAGCAAAAGATTCCGAGGTCCCAAACCTCCCGGGTTGAATTTAACAATTAAATATATTTGTGAGTTTTGATAGTTTGGGTGAGAAACTGTATTTGTCAGCATTGAGCTAAGTTGTAGTTTCAAGATGTTGGATACTTAAGGATAAATTAATTAGCCCGTTTAAGATGAACATGTTTTCTATATGAATTATTATACAAGATCTTGTAGGCAAGGATAAAATACTTTGATACTTAGCCTCTAACCATGAGAATGTATTTCAGCAAACATACGGTACACGACCGATTTTTGTTTGACTCTAAACTTATTCACTGGTGAATGACAAGTAACACTTTGAAAATATAATACGAATTTCAGCAAACATACCATATAAATCCGGTAACACCATCATATAAAATAAATAATGTCGATCATTTCCCCCACCAAAAAAAAAAAAAAAAATTCTTATAATAATATTATGTTCAATAGTATATAAATGTCATCCAAAATAACAGATACTCCATGAGTACCCAGCTAACATCAAGCAATAACTCAATCACAAACACAAATAATCTGTATAGCACCCTCCTGAGACAACGTTAAATAATAAATAGGTGTTGTGTAATGTAAAAAGTATCTTAATGTTTATCCCAATCACAAATTCAAACAAGCAAACCGCAAACATTATTTAAAATATTTCCAATTATGGCATAGCCTAAGGTATATTTGGTGTTTTGTGTACCCAGTTGACCACATTCGCTTCAGTGAGTGTCACCACCTCCACCATGAGTATTAGAACCACTATCATGTAACCCTTCCACAACCACAACACTCACTCTCACTCTCTCTCTTTTTTTTTTTTTTTTTGTTTTTTTTTTTTTTTTTTTATATATATACAGACCATGTGACAATTAAATGAGGAAACTATAATAACACATCTGAATAATGCCAACCTGACTTATAAACACAAATATGAATGTAACCAGACGACGATGCTGTTGTTTCAGTGGAATAATGGCTCTTTGAGCAGTATGTATCGCCTTGCTAGTGGTTGTCCCCTCACAGGATGGGGGGCGCTGCTCAATAAACTCGCCCCTCGGGGCAAAATCAAAATCAATCTCTCTCTTTCGGTAACTTTCCTCCCGGTAACCCAACACGGCCCACCACTCTCGGATTCACGGGGACAATTGCGTGAAGCAGGCTGTGGGGTCTGTGCAATACGTGTAGTGATGGCTGGCTGGAGGTTGAGTGAAAGGGTTAATATGGCCGTTTAGGAATATCTTGTCCACAAACTAGATATACATAAGAGGCAAGATGTCGGATATGCCGGACAAAAACCCCAGGATAATTAGTAAGTTTATATACCAAGTACCTACTGTAAGTAAACCACAAAGTGAACTAATCAAAAGACGGCAGAGTATCAATCATGAAATCATGTTAAAGAGAAGATATACTTATTATAAAGCAGAAATAAACCAAAAACATGCTGTATATCTTTTGACATGAAAGTTTATAACATGCAATGATATTCAGGCAGCCCGCTGCGAGTTAACATCGATGATATTGCCAGAGGTCAGCTATGCTAGATAGATCATACTGTACACAAGCAGACTTAGAGAGCACGAATAAAAAAGCAAACACGGCTATAAAATATATAAGAGCTCGTGAACATAAATCCCGAGATAAAGAGAAACACCTTGAGGGAGTCGTTATAATGGCAGTATACTCAGGAATCATGTCTATCTATCTATATATTGCCCGACGCCGTAATCCCCGAAGGGGTGGCCACTGTCCCCAGTCAGTCGACGCCCCTCCTCCCAACCAGCACCGCCTTCGTTCATATACTTCCTCACTCCATCCTTCCACCTCTCTTTCGGTCTACCTCTCCCTCTCTGTCCCTCCACCTCGCTCTCGTACACCCTCTTAGTCATTCTCTAGCTTTCCATACGTTCCATATGGCCGAACCATCTCAAGTTGTTCCTTTTCACACTTTCCAGCACATCTACCTCCACACCACACCTCCTTCTTACTTCCTCATTATAGTCTGTTTATCCCTCCATGTAACTCCGCACACACTTCTTAAGTAATTAATTTCCACTGCTCTCACTCTTGGTCTGAGTCTCTCAACCAACGTCCATGCTTCGCTTCCGTAAGTCAGTGTCGGGATTACCACACTGTCATGCAAGGACTTCTTCACTTCCATACTGACCACCCTATTTCTTGTTACTGCTTTCAGCGTTCCTACAACCCTCTTCATGTGCCGGGAATATAATCCCACCTCAGGACTTTACTGTTATTTATATTATCCTTATTATTACCCTAGGACTTTAGTTAATCCAACCGGCCGCAGGTACATCATAAGGGCCTGGCCACAACACATTAGAGCTAAATTTCACCCTTACAGTACTGGTGACGTTTTTTTTATTATATTCTGGCTACTATTAGACGAATAACAACTTCGAACTATCTCACTTAAACCGTCCTGGTGGTGTAATGGTTAAGGTGGCAAAAATATGTGTGTGATAACCCGGGTTCGAATCCCGGTGGATCATATATACTTTAATTAATTTCAGTGGGGGTGTGGTGGTGAGATTAATAAAAATAATATTAACCCTCTTTACCCCGACAGATCCTTCTAAAACTTCACGCAAACGTCTAAAGGGTACTAGAATACAATTATAAAGACGTCGCCGGTACAGAAGGGGTTAAGGACGGGTGTTATCAGTGGGGCTCAGCAAAAACCAGAACAAGGGTACAAGTTGAGGCTAGAGCCGAGCAGGCGAGGAGGAGGTGATGGCCACAGATAAGAGGAGGAGAAGGAGGTTACTGGGTCTTTCTTACTTATGTCAGTTCATCCAATAAGGGTAATACCTCAAAGTAGGAAGGGTATATCAGTACTGTAGTGAGAGTAAAGAAGACCTTGCATGATAGTATGATAGTCCCCACATTGACGTACAGGAGTGAAGTATGGACGTTATTGGAGAGACACAAATCAAGAGTGAGAGGGATGGAAATGAGTTATTTGAGAAGTGCATATGGAGTTACATGGAGAGATAGACAGATGAATGAGGAAGTGCGAGAGCGTTGTGGTGTGGATGTGATGGACAGTGTGAAAAGGAACACCTTGAGATGGTTCGGCCATGTGTAATGTATGGGAAGCGAGATAATTAATAGGACAGTGTGTGAGAGTGAGGTGGAAGGACAGAGAGGGGGATGCAGACCGAGAGTGAGGTGGAAGGATGGAAGTGAGAGTGAGTGAATCTGAATGAGGACAAATACACATACTGACGCAAATAACTTAAGCCCGAGAGAAGGAAGGGTAGTGTGGGCTGGGGGGGGTTGCTCGGAGGTGTGTTATGTGCTGAGGTGCAACTCTTGGGTAAACAGTACAAGTACATGTTTGTGTCTCTCGTCGGCACGGTGGATTACAAGGGTTTCCTCCTCCTCGTCCTCTTCTTCCTTTCTACACCTTCTTCACTGGTTATTTTCACCAGTCATTCTCACACTCCCCCCCCCCCCCCCCCTCCCGTCACGAAGGTAATTGTTGACTTGTACAATATTTTGGCGCGTGTAATTGGCCTGATCAAGCTATATGCGAAAAATGCACAGATTTATCGCGAAGGGGAGTCTCGGTGTGTACATATGTATAATTTATTTTTGTTGTTTCTGTTCGTGCTCTGTTTCGAGTCGGCCACCGACAGCTATGGGGTATGTGCCTGAATACATACATACATACATACATACATACATACATACATTCCCTCGCCCTTGCCTTTATTGACTTCAGGAAAGCATTTGACCTTGTTGACCACACCATCATCATCAACAAAGCCATAAAGTTGGGGCTACATCCTACCCTGGTTGCGTGGTTGACCGACTTCCTTAGTGACAGACGACAAGCAGTGCGATACCAAGGCTTCATCTCCACCTTCCTAGACATCACATGTGGAGTCCCACAGGGCACAAAGATGGGGCCTCTATTGTTCCTCATCTTGATTAATGATGCCCTAAAGGACACCCCATTCCACTGGAAGTACGTGGACGACTCGACAGTCGGCATTACTGTCGATAACACCTCCCCTAACTATGACCCCCTACAAGACATCCTCGACCGTCTTCAAGCCTGGACCACAGACAATCATGTGACTATCAATCATGACAAGACAGTGGTCATGCACATCAACACTTCCGTTACCGACCTTCCTCCACCCACTGTCACAATTGGTCCTCATCCCCTTCAGCTTGTTGAGTCCACCAAACTCCTCGGAATCACTGTGGACAACAAACTGAACTGGAAGAAACATGTAACTACCACAGTCAGGACCGCCACTTACAAGTTATTTATGCTAAGGCGGTTGAGATCCCTGGGGGCGCCGGAGAATGAGCTGAAGAGTATATAACACCTTTATACTCCCTAAGCTCACCTACGCCTCTCCCGCCTGGTCCTCCTCTCTAACCCTAACACAACAACGTCAACTGGAGAGAGTTCAGAGGAGGGCATGCAGGATCATCCTGGGTGGCACATATCCAGGGTACGAGGAAGCTCTCACCACCCTTAGCATACCTGCACTTTCAACCCACCACTACAACACACTCAAACAGTTTGCATCTAAGCTGCTTGTTCACCCACGGCACAGAAACTTACTTCCACCAGACCTACACGTGCAGCTCGTCATTTCAACACACTCCAACCAATAAGAGCAAGAACTGACAGATATAAAAATAGTCCTATCCCAACCATTGTTAATATTATTAATAATGTGTAATAACGGTCTGTCACACCATATATACGCGCCCACCTTTAATAATATATGCATAAGTGTGTGTGCGTGTGTGTATTAGAATATAATTATGTATGTATTTGCTTGAGTTTGTTTATGTTTATGTGTATATATGTATCTATGTATGTGCAGTATATGTGTATGTATGTGTGCGTATATGTGTATGTATGTATGCGTTATTTATGTATATATATATGTGTATAGTGTATACTGTTTGTGGTTCGAGCCCGGCTGAGAGTATCAGGTAGGATAAGAGAAGAGCATATATGCATGTAATGTGCATATATTTATGTATATGTATGTCTGTGTGTACGTGCTGTCAATGGTTCGAGCCCGGTTGAGAATATAAGGTATATAATATATATATATGTACTGTACGTGTATTTATATTTATATGGTCATATGCACATATGTATGTAAATATACGTACATATGAGCGAGAACATATTGCTCACTAGCGCAACTTCTGATTATAAATCTATGCATAAGCATTATCTATTATTAAGTGATCGCGTATCTTCATCCATGTATTTCCACCCTTAACAATAGAACGCCCAGCTCTTCCATATTTCGCCTTCTGTCACACACACACACACACACACACACACACACACACTCACACTCACACACACACACACACACACCACCGAGGATTAACCTCCCATTGTAGTACCCGCACCCTCTCTACCTGACCTTACCAAAACAGTTTCTGTATGTATGTATGTTTGTGTGCATACGTGAGCGTTTGTGTATACGGACATGTGCACACTTACTGCATGTTCTTATGTTCCTATATATGTATGTATATGTATGTGCGCACGTACGTGTATATACGTATGTTCTGTATATGAGTAAGTAAATAAATGTGTATATGTACTGTATATCACTTACTCTCATGGTTATTTTATGATAATTTGTATTCTGCACGTGCATCATTATTGTATTTATTTATTTTGTTTGTAAACTAAGCTTACCATCCTCATATCTGTACATCTCATGTTCATCCACTAAATTCATCATTGTAAAATGTGTATTTTCAGCTCATGAGGCTGCCATTCTTTAATAAACCGTTTATTATTATTATTATTATTATTATTACATACATTACATACATACAAGAACATTTGAGTAAAAGGATAGACAAAGAGGGTTAATTATAGTATTAGATGTGCCTGGTGATAGAAACAGGACTGGGATGATGAGGAAGAAGAACAGTAGTCCAGGAATATGATCGTGTAACGAGGATAAGATGTAAATGATTGTGATGAGCTTACCGGATGATGCACGAGAGAGAGAGAGAGAGAGAGAGAGAGAGAGAGAGAGAGAGAGAAGAAACAACTAGGAGGATAAATATATACCGGTAAGCTTATGATATTGGCATACGATGTGTTATGGCACATTAAATGTATGGGATACAGTTCAGCAATTACAATTAGGCAAAGAATGTCATTAGTTTGATGATTTGCAACATAGGCCCATTCAAATAATCAATACCCACAATGCATACTTATGAGTACAAGATAACTTCATTCAGAGTCACCGTATATATATATATATATACTAGACACACAGAGAGAGTGAGACGGAGAGAGATGCAAAACAAATTTGCGAAAGAGTTGGAAGGTATAATTCGAGGATGAGGAATTAGAGAAAAGAGAGTGAAAGCGGAGGAAAGGTTGGGGAACTGAGAGGATTATAGATATGTTTAAAAATACTCTGAAGATAAAAATATTGCGCGAGAAACTGGCATCTCAGTATATTTTTAGCCTCGGTATTACAATATAAGTGAAAGAGTCTTTAAAGCTTAGAGCTCTTGTCAAAAATGATGTTTTCCCCGCGCTGACGATTTACATTATAGAAGACAGCCAGCGTTTCAGCGCAACCCACTCCTCTGAACGGGGCAGAGAGATAGGTTCCAGTTTTTCATACCGTATCCCAACAATATCGGAAAATTGGAACGTAGTTTTGACTAGAGCAGCACATAGCGGGCGAGACTCTTGAGCCGTGGCTTGTACAGCGGCTGAAAGGGAAGGGCCGTGAGGGGGCCAGAGTGGAGAGGCCGGTGGAGGTGCCGGTGAAAGAGCCGGTAAGTCGTGTTGATGGGGAGCGGCCGATGAGGGGGGCCGGGATAGTAAAGAGAGGTTGATTGGTGAGGGTGACCGGTAGCTTGACCCAGAGATTACGTAACTCCTAGTCTAACTGTTTAACCCTCTGAGGATCGATGACTCAATTCTGTTCTCTGGCTATTAATAGACGATTTTATTCAGATTTGGAAGGGTATATGGACGTCAGAGGGTTGATTGAGGTAGTATTTACCCATATAATTCCCAGAGATGCTTCCTAAACTGTATAAAATCGACTAATGATAATCAGAAAAACTGTCAAAAACACGTAAGTATCCTCAAAGGGTTAACATTTTAGTTATTTCACATCTACTTGAGTGTGACTATGTTCTAGCGTTATGGTATCGTCTATATCTCTTATTACCAATTCCATCCAATGACAATTCTCATTAAATATAATTGTATAAGTGTCCCAAATCAGCACAACAACCTGATGAAATTATTCAACTGACAGAGACGGAGTAGGGGAGTGTATATGTGAGAGGGCTGAGAGAGTGACAAGTGAGTGTATGTTGTTTAGGAGGGAACTGGTCACTGCATACATCTGTAAGGGGTGGTGGGTGAGAGTGATATATGCCAGGCTTGATGGTCTTGACTAATGATGGTGAGAAGTGACTGATGGAGTGCTAGTCTGGCCAAACCGGCACCCAAGGAAAAAATCAACACCTAAATGGACCGAAAGGTCTTCATATTGAGTAAGAAATGGGGTGGAAGGTCTAAACATCGACACAAATATTGGGGTGAACGTTTTAAAATATCAAAACTAATGGGGCTAAACATGACTGAGAAGGGGTTCCAGAAATAAAAACCATTCCGCCTTAATGTGATGTGTAAGGTTGAGTGATATATGAAGACAAAAAACTCACATACCGGTAATATTGAATGGAGTAATCTTTAGAATCCGTTGATATTCTCACTTAGTTAATGGATAAATTATACAGGTGATAGTGCCGATAGAAATAATTAAACCATTTGAAGGTTATGACTCATTTTGACAATCATAATAACCCACAAGCCGTCGATCAGATAGTGTTGTTGTTGTTGTTGTTGTTCCCTAAGCTGCCTGGCCGAACAACCCCGAATCCTTAAGGCCACGGTCGGGCTTTCCCACAGAGCTCTCAAAGTGTGTAAATTGTGTTGTTGGCGTAAGTGGTTGTGTGAAATGCAGTCTTCTATGATGTGTTTAATGGTATGGGGTGCTGTGTTACAACCCGGGCAGGTGTCAACGACGGAGTCATCCAATCTCTTCTGATATCTCAGAAGAGCTGGATGGTGTCCGCATCTCAGCCTGGCCAGGTGGACTCTGTCCTCGCGAGGAAGGGAGGATTCAGAAGGATGGATTTCGGGATGTCGTGCTTTCAGCTGCGTGTTGTCTATGAATGAGTGGATGGAACGGCGAGTGATATGAGTATGAATGTGCTTCCGGAAGTTGGTTTGGGGTGGGCAGGAAGGGAGAGAAGACATTATTTGTGTGTGATAGCATGTGCTGGGTGTTGTTTTGATATTTCTTGGTGTCTGTGGGTGTGTTGCCATGTAGTGTAGTGGGTGGTGTTGATTCGTGGAGGCTGCTGCCAGGAATTGAGTGCCTCTCATGTCTAGATGATCTTTGACTTTGAGGACTTTGGTTTCTTGATGTAGGTGATCTGTGGGTGTAGTAGCTGTGCATCCTGTGATGATTTTCAGGGCTTTATTTTGAATAGTCTGTAAGGTCTTATGATGTGTTTCAGCTAGGTTAGAAGCCCAGGCCGGGCTTGCGTATTCCATAACTGATCTTATGTATTGTTTGTAGACTGTGGTGGTGGTTTCTTTGTTGTGTCAAAATTTTGTGTGGGCAAGTGATCTGAGGGCGTTAAGTCTGAGTGTCAGTTTGTTTTTCGTGTTTGTGGTGTGCTGTTTGAATGTCATTTGGGTGTCGTATGTTACTCCTAGGATTTTGTGAGTGTGTGTTAGGGGTGTGTTGTTTATGTTGAGTCCCGGGACGTAATCGTGCTCTCCTGTCCAGCTTGTGAGGAGGGTTGCAGTGGATTTAGCTGGGGCTAAATTGAGTCTGTTTGTAGTGCACCATCCATGTAATGTGTCGAGATAGTCTTGAAGGAGTCTTGTTGCTGTGTCTGGGTTTTGGTGCGTGCTTGTGAGTGTTATGTCGTCTGCGTAGGAGGCTATGGTTATTTGGGGTGAATTTGGTGTATTTATATCATGCATGTACAGATTGAAGAGTGCGGGCGACAGGACGGATCCTTGCGGGGCTCCGTTTGGGAAATTTCTAATGCTAGATGACTGACCGGCAAAAAATACGTGTGCACATCTGCCTGCTAAGAAGTTGGCCAGCCATCTTTTTGTGTTGTTGTGCATGTTTGTGTTGTAGATTTTGTTTGTTAGGTTGTGGCGGGGGATGGCATCGAAGGCTTTACTAATGTCGAGTGTGGCAAGTACCGATCTGTGTGGTGGTCTAGCTGAGTTGATGCCGTCAAAAGCTCTTTGTGTAAGGTCTGTAAGAAGAGTGTTTGTGGAGTGCAATGGCCTGAAGCTGTGTTGTGTTGGAGAAAGGGCTAAGTCAGGTGTCATCAGTTGTAGTACAAGGCGCGCTATGACTTTGGAGGGGGTGCAAAGGAGTGTGATAGGGCGGTGTGAGGAGTGTAGCGCGGGGTCTTTGTTAGGTTTGGGGAATGTGATGATGATACCATACTTCCAGATGTCTGGTATTGTGTTGTGTGAGTAGCTGTAGTTTGATATGTTAGGGAGTGCTTGTATGCCTTGTGGTCCCAGGTGTCTGAGGTGAATGTTGCTTATGTTGTCTAGGCCACAGGCGGGTGAGAGCTTGAAATTGTTGATGATATGCTTTGTCTGGTTGTTGGTTAAGGGTGTATAGTCAGGGTCTGTGGGGAATTGTCTTTTTCGTCGGATGACACGTCGGTCGTCTTTGTGGGGTTTTAGGTGACTGACATGAGAGAAGTGATTGATGAGAGTGTTTGCTTGTTGTTTACGTGAAGGAGTAGAGTCTGTTGTTGTGATTGCAGCATGTGATTGTGTTGTGTTGCTGTTGGAATGTGTGATGCTGTTTAGTGTTTTGTAGAGTTTTTGGGTGTTTGTTTTGTGATCGAGTGTTTGTAGGAAGTTATTCCAATTTAGTGTTTGTTGTTCTTATATTTTGTTGTTAATCTGGATGTTGAGTGCTTGAATTTGTTGATTGATGTCTTGTGTGTGGGGTGCTGGGGAGTGTTTCAGTGTGTCGCGTTGTATGATAAGGTTTTGAATTTCTGGTGAGAAGTTGGGGTTGTGTTTTTTTATGTTACCTCTTGGAATGTGTTTCTTGTCGGCGTTTTGGATAGTCGTGTTGATTCTGTTGAATGTGTGTACAGCATTGTTGATGTTAGTGATGGGTGTACTGTTTAAGGTTTCAAAGTGTTGTTCTGTCTCATTTGTGAAAGCTTCCCAGTTAGCTCTTTTATAGTTAGTGTAAGTGTACCAGATAGTGTTAATTAAGGGAACGTTATTATATATATTTACTGATTTTCTATTATTGCCGGTGTATATTATGTGTGTTAGTTTGCTCCCTAGACCTCTACCAAACTTATAAAAAAACAAAACTCAAAGACCAGTTTCGAGATATATTTGTACATTTTTCGGCAGAAAAATTTCCGGCCCCAAGGCCGGTTCCTCCTAAATTACAGGCTCGCTTTCGCTCGCCAGGACAAAATCGACACCTAAAAGCACGAATGGTCCTATTGATAGAGAAATGGACGAAAGTCTTAAAATTTGAAACTAATGGGGCTGAACATGAAGTAGAAGGGGGTTCAGAACAAACAGAATATTTCCCCTTAATACCCCTCTTCCGCTCTATAAAGTGTTCAGAAGTCACCATATCCTCTGCTCACATACTGTATGTTATTTCATCCCCCTCTTCAATTAATATTCTTCCCACATTATCCTCCTCTTACGCGTCACAGTTCTACATTTTACTGAAAATATCTCTCTCTCTATCACTCACTCACACACTCTCTCTCACACTCACTCTCTCTCATTCATATCCTTTCATATCCTTTTGCAAGCCAATATACATGACCCTTGCATATGTAAGCAACATAATTGTCCTCAATATTCTCGGCTAATGGTTTGATCTACAATTAAGTACCTTCGGATATGCGGCATATCCCTCCCGGAGGACTACTAGTATCTTCCTTCTGAATATTGTTTTGCTACTAAACATAATTGAATCTTGATCTGTGCATGTATACAGTTTCCTTCCTTACTTATTGATATGTTGTGTCAGGTACGATGAAGCGATACTGCTGATATCTGTAGACTTGCGTTGAAATTCAAACTTTCCCTTTTAAGATGTTTTTTTTTTTTTTTTTTTTGTTAACTACCATATTTATCTTCAGTATTATGGCTGGCCTTAAACAACTTATTTATATGTAGTATGTCCCACCCTCCCCAACACATACACACACACACACCTCCCCTCTCACACTTTCCTCCTCCCTTGAGTACCTTACCTCCTCCTCCTCCCCCTCCCCCCGACTCCTCCTCCTCTCCCACCCATTCCTCTACCTCCTACAACCCCCCTCCCTCTCTCCCATAACCACACACCCTACTAAATATTATACTACTATCGGCATGTAAACTTCTCCACTGGTCATATTCCGCTAACTATCCCCTCAATAACCATTATTGTAATAAGAATTTGAACCATGTCACTCATGTTTGTAAAATATTTGTATTACTATAATTGCATTATAACTTCGGTAGTTGGTAATATTAGTCACATTATGTATGTGACTCTTGTATTCAGCTAACTATGACCTCAATAACCGTTGATGTAATGAAGAATGTGAAGTGTCCCTCATATGATTGTAATATATTTGTCGTACTATTATTGCATAATAATTTATGTAGTTCGAAATATTAGTCACATCATGTATGTAATAATTGTATTCAGCTAACTATGATCTCAATAACCATTGATGTAAGAAAACATGAATGGTCTCCTCATATGATTGCACTAGTTTTGTAGTGCTATTATTTACCTGTCAATTAATAATTCAGTCACTTTTTTTGTTCATGAGCACGTATATACAGCACATGTGGCAATCAAATGAGGAAACTATAATAACACCAGACGACGATACTATTGTTACAGTAGAATAATGGCTCTTTGAGCAGTATGTATTGCCTTACCAGTGGTTGTCCCCTTATTATTATTATTATTTTATTATTATTATTGAAATACCACAGGAACGAAAATTCCTTGGAGCGAAACTTCCACCCCCAACGAGATCCCTCTCTTTCTACCACCTCCCTCCACATGTTACACGTCTCGTTAATCAGTCTTCTAATATACAAATCACATTTCCTTACCCCCTGACATTCTTGAAATACCCACTAAGTATATTCAATTAGATACCAACCATGCAGACTATAATACGTTCGTTGTGTATGGGTACGAGGCGATCTCAAGACACCTTAGCTCCCAGTGCACAACGAACCGGATCATGATTATGTCCGCCTGTATTAAATTATGTATTATGTTGATTTATACCATTGCCTATTTTTGTAATAATTGTATTCAGCTAACTATGATCTCAATAACCATTGATGTAATGAAAATATGAATAGTCTCCTCATACGATTGCACTAGTTCTGTAGTGCTATTATTTACAACCTGTCAATTAATAATTCAGTCGCTACATTTTTTTTTTTTTTTTTTTTTTTTTTTAATGAGATACGTATATACAGACCATGTGACAATTAAATGAGGAAACTATAATAACACATCTGAATAATGCCAACCTGACTTATAAACACAAATATGAATGTAACCAGACGACGATGCTGTTGTTTCAGTGGAATAATGGCTCTTTGAGCAGTATGTATCGCCTTACTAGTGGTTGTCCCCTCACAGGATGGGGGGCGCTGCTCAATAAACTCGCCCCTCGGGGCAAAATCAAAATCTCTCTCATTCTCGCTCGCTCTCCCACTCTCTCTTTCTCTCTCACTCTCGCTCGCTCTCATTCTCGCTCGCTCTCATTCTCGCTCGCTCTCATGCTCGCTCTCATTCTCGCTCGCTCTCATTCTCGCTCGCTCTCACTCGCTCTCACACCCTATCTCTCTCTCTCTCGCTCGCTCTCACTATCTAACTCTCACTCTCTTTGACCATCAACAGCCGTATGTGCCCATTCTCTCGTACCTTTATCACCCGGTAAGCCACAGAATATTCCTATCTGCATATCATTTAGTTTTTCCATCTCCCTCTTGTAATTTGTTCTCTGTTATGCTTCTGTCGACTTTTGTTTATGGATATATTTTCCTCTTACCCTTCTGTTTCATTTCCTGTTTTAATTATCTAACCCTTCTACTTTTCACAATACATGTACGTACCGGTACACTCGAAAGCTCTTCCGTAATTTAGCTTAATCTTACATTCTATGCTGTCTCCTCTCTTTAATATAATAAAATTTCCTCTTTCCATAATTCTCATTTCTTTTTAAAATTATGCTTTCTCTGTTATAGTTTCTTCCAAATTCACTCCCAATTTTGTTATCTAATATTGTCGTTCTCTTTCTTATATATATTTTTTTTTTGGAGTACTCTTTATCCATTTTCAATATACTCGTATTATATATAAACGAAACACGTTACATAAGCCTTTCCTCATAGTATCCTATTTTATATTGCCAATCTCTTTCTATCATCCTGCATTGTTGTTACCCTTGCTTTACTTTCCTCTTATCTCTTCTTTGTATAGCTATTAGCTTTGTATAGTTTTTCTTAAGTTCAATATGTACATTGTAATAGTAAACATGAATTTATGTATTTTATCTCATAATTTTAAAGTGAATAACAATTGCATTAATGGAAAATAAAGGTTGTGATTTTTATTATAATTCTCCTATTCCGGTTACCCTTTCCATTTCTCCTCCCTTTTCTGCTGCTCCTACATCTTCCCCCTCCCTTCCCCCGTCACAACAATACAGGCGGTGGCCGGATAATGAAAGGTAACTTGAACAGCCAACAATTACCAGAATATACATGTAAATGAGAATCAGGTTATGGCAGCTTCTCTGGGGAACTGAGAGCGGTACAACGACTTGAAGGGTTGGTGTGTGTTGGGGTTGTGTGTGCAGTGGTGTGTGTTGGGGTTGTGTGTGCAGTGGTGTGTGTGTGTGTGTGTGCTATACTCTGTTTATTTTCAGCTGAATCCCTTAGCAGCTAATATATCGATAGTTAATGTAATATATGAAACTGCTGTCTCTACATCATATTAAGACCAATTTTATATAATTAACCCCATATTTCATAACAAAATGTTCAAATTAACTTAGAAATCTTAATGGGAACTATTTACCGTCAGTTGAAAAGAATAGAAGATATGATAACAGATGGACAACTAGAGCAACGGAATGGGAACCTAGGGATGGAGCTAGAGGAAGGGGTAGACAGAGATCTAGATGGAGGGACGAGATCCTAAAGTTTCCTGGGGTGGGATGGAACAGACTAACATCTGACCGGTTGGAGTGGAAACGTTTGGGAGAGGCCTTTGTCCTGCAGTGGACTAACCCAGGCTGATGATGATGATGATGAAAAGAAACGCACTATAGGTATTTGTGGTGTGTGGCGGGATTCCTGTGTGTATTAAGGGATGTGTGCAGACTGGGATTGTATGTAGTGTGTAGCGATATGTATTGAAGTTCTTATCTGTAGTTATGTGCATGTTTGGTGATGGTGTATTTCTGAAGATACAAATTGTGTGGCCTATGTATCAAGATTGTATATACAGTATTTTTGGTGTCTACAAAGTGTAACTGGATAGGTGGGTAGCGGGGCGTTGTAATGTATGGTAGCGCTAATAAGTTATGTCTCAGCTGCCATTATGTTTGGCTCGCTCTGTGATGTATTAATGTCTGGCAGATATTGAATAAGGGGGGGGGGAGGGGGGGCGTAAGTGTAGCAACATTTGTGTATATCTCAATCGAAATGAAGTTGTGCTATTTGTTTGTAAACGCAACTAATCGGGTGTTAAAAGCAGGATACTTACCTAGATGATTTTTGTTTTAATTTGGACAGTACTGCTAGGCTAGGTAGTCCATTCCAAAAGTGTTACCACTTGATTAAAAACGAAATGCTTCGCCTCATGTCACTGCAAAGGGTTGAGTAACACAATAAGTGTGAAGCAGAAAGTATGAGAATTGTGCGGGGTGCTTTGTGTTAAAATATAATGCAGTAAGGGTGAGAGAGGGTGTATGGGTGCAGTAAGGGTGAGAGGGTGTATGGGTGAGGGGGTAAGGGTAAGAGTGTGTGTGTGTGTGTGTGTGTGTGTGTGTGTGTGTGTGTGTGTGTGTGTGTGTGTGTGTGTGTGTGTGTGTGTGTGTGTAGTAGTGATGGGTAAGGGTGAGATGGGGTATGGGTGAGTGTGCAGGGTGTATGGTAAGGGTGATAGTGTACCGTATATGAGTGAGGGTGTAGGGTGAGTGGGGTAGGTTAGTAAGCCTATATGACACACACCACAAATCCCACATCACACACTATTTCCGAGGACATGCCGACACTGCCATTTGAGAGCCACCCAGGGACGTAGGGGGAGCGGAGAGAAGGGAGACAGAGAGGAGAGGAAGAATAATGAGAATGATGTAAATGGAAGAGAGGAAAGAGTAGAGGCAAAATAAAGTGATAGAAAGATGGAGGTGGGAGGAAGAAAGTGCAGAGTCAGAATTAAGAGAGAAAAACGTAGAGTCAGAATAAAGAGAAAGAATGATGGAATTGGCAGAGAGGAAACCGTAGAGTCAGAATTAAGAGTACAAAATGGTGAGAAGGAGAGAGAATATAATAGAGGAGGGAGAGGTGTTTGAACTAATATATACATAGAGATGAGGTTGAGGATAGGTATAGGATGAGTGAGGAATAGAGATAAATACGAGGCTATAATAAACAGGGGGACATTTCCATAACACGAAGATCAATAACAAACGATAGAACAACACAATTAAGGAAGATGCAAACAAAAACAAAAACAATAAATAATGACAAACGGAGAAGGAAACCGAAACAAGTGAGGAAGGAAGTAACAGTATTGAAAAGAGGGGAGGGGGAGGGAGGGGGGAAGGAAGTAACAGTATTGAAGAGAGGGAAGGGGGAGGGAGGGGGAAGGAAGTAACAGTATTGAAGAGAGAGGGGGAGGGGGGAGAGGAAGGAAGTAACAGTATTGAAGAGAGGGAAGGGGGAGAGGAAGGAAGTAACAGTATTGAAGAAAGGGGGAGGGGGAGAGGAAGGAAGTAACAGTATTGAAGAAAGGGGGAGGGGGGAGAGGAAGGAAGTAACAGTATTGAAGGGGGGGGGGGGAGAGGAAAGTAAATACAGAACAAGGACACGGTTGAAACACACACTAGGGAGAGGGGCAGAGAGATGATCAAAGGGACAAATCAAAAGCTTAAAGGGATAGAAACAATATTGGAGAGAGAGAGAGAAGGGTGGGTGGGTGTAGAGATTAACAAGGACACGGATCAAAAGCAGAAAGGGATAGAAGAGAAAATATATATAAACCGAATGGCAGGGGAAGCTAGGAACCCGATAGAGGAGAATAGGAGGGTCGAGGGATGAGAATATATTTGGCTATCATACGAGCGCTTTTATCATACATTTTAGAACACCAATATTCCCACTATAAGTCCATTCCACCCATCTACAACTCTGTTACCAAACCAATATAAACCAATATTTGTCAACAACATTTCTGGGGTCGTTTGTATTGGTATCAGAATTTCAACAGAGTAAATTAACTCTTAGAGGAAACGATGGCGCATTTGTTTTAAGTTTTCTGGCTATTATTTGACGACATTATTCAGATTAAGAAGGGTGTATGGAACTCAGAGGGTAAATTGCAATAGTCTTTACCCTTGTAATTCGCACAGATCCGTCCTACTAATTAAAAGGCTATAGACTATCTGATGTCCCTTTAAGCTAAATCATATTCTTCAGAATAGACTTGCCTATTAATGTTAAGGGGAAAATCGCTCGAGTGTTGATAATTTAGACCGATGGAGAGGAATATTGAACATGGAGGAGGCAACCAACGTACCGTAATAAACAACATGGGAAATTCTGGCGGGCCAAAATATATATATTGAAAACCTGTCCAATGAAGACAGGATGACAAAATGGAATGCAAATGAGGTGAACGTGGGTGGCGGGAGAAAAAAGAAGTGTGATTTGGAATAAAGGCGTGTGGCAAATGACTGATGAAAATAGAACAGCTTGGATGTTAGAGAGAGAGAGAGAGATTTACTTAGATACACTGGCCACACAGACCTTACGATCCCAGTGAGATGGTCAGGACTTAATTAATTACCGGTATAGTAGAGATAGCTAACCCGAGAGAAAGGGAGAAAGAATAGCAAAGACGAAGGCTCTGTCCCCTCCCTCCGGCAATTGCCGTTCATGAACAGTTGGAAGTGAATAACCTTGCAGATCTTGGAAACCGCCTGAAGGAATTTATAGAAAATTAGATATGGTAAGGAAATTGCAAACAAACCTTCACCTGTAGTAATATATACAATATATCTAGATTGCTTTGTTTTTCCTCAGTTAACTCTCTTCAACTGGAAGCAGTGTTCGTTACTACCACATCGTTCTATCATTGGTTATTACCTCCTCCATCCCTATATCTCTGTGGAGACTGGTATGTCTAGATTGTTTTTAAATGCATCTACTGAGATACTACCTATTACTTTATTTGAGAGCTTATAATTATCACTCACTAATTAGATTGTGAGTGAAGATTTTTGTTTGTTGTTGAGAGAGAGCGAGAGTGAGTGAGTGATAGGCGGTGGTAGAAATAAAAAAAGAGATCAGGCGAAGGTGAAAGGAAAGCAATACAAAATACAATAAAAATACACACCGGCAATGGAAAACGGAAAATGTCAAAGGCATAGCCAGGAGAAACGAAGATAAAAATTTGAACTGAGTTTTATTAGAGGAAGGAAGGTTTAATAATATATGGATATGAAAGACCAAGTGAAAATTGGTGAGTGAGTGAAAGAGAAAGGGGAATAGTCTCAAAAGGAAGGGATATAAACGAACTGAAAACCAATATATATATATATATATATATATATATATAATATATATATATATATATATATATATATTGAGTATATATCACAAATACACGTGAGCCACTAAATGTTTCTAATCTCTCAGTGGGGTTCGAACTGCTAACCGTCAGGACGATAGCCGACGCTTTAATCAACTACACCACGGCAGTCTGCCGTGTGGGCTATCGTCCTGACGGTCGGCGGTTCGAACCCCACTGAGAGATTAGAAACACATATATATATATATATATATATATACACAAAAACACACATATACATTCCCAATCCACTCATTTCCTCTCCTATTAGAATTTGATCGAAGTATATGTATAAGCATTAAAGATGTTCGTTGGCAGTATATCACTCGCGCATTAAACTAAAGTAGGTATATTCTCTGGCTAATATCCTTTCATTGTAACAAGATCTATGATCCAGGGGTGAGGGGGTAAGGGAGTAAGGGTGTGAGGGGGTGAGGGAGTAAGGGTGTGAGGGGGTGAGGGTGTATGGGTAGGGGGAAAGATGTGAGAAGGAAGGGGGAATAGGGTGAAGTGAATGGGTGGCCAGGGGAGAAGGGGAAATAGAGTGAGGTGAAAGGATGGCAAGGGGTGATGGGGGGAGGGTATAGGTGAAAGGGAAGGGAGGGTAAGAAGGATGTGGGTAGGGGAAGAATCAGAGGGCAAGGGGAGGAGAGAGAGGGGGACTATCATAGTAGACTACCAGAAGGGCCCGATAATGGGCTTTGTAATTGATTTGGGGTTGTGTGGGACAGGGATCTGCCTTGCTTAGGCCAATCGGCTTTCTGCAGACTCCCATTTTCTTATGTTCTTATGTTCTTATAAGCCTGACGCCCGGTAAGCCTGACAGATGTAAAAGTGTCTAGGGGTCTGTCTCAAAGTATATATACTCTAGACTCTAGAGTGTACTGTATATACTGTACTTTGGTCGATTTAGCCCCATTTGTTACCAAATCCAAAGACAAAAAAACGCTAGATCCGTTCTCAAAAGTCGCTAGAAGGCCGAAAGTTACCAAATAAACTACGATAATCACTAGAATATTGCCACAATTTCTAGAATATCGAACAATTTATGTCGCTAGATGTAAAATGTCGCCGCTAAATCTATATAAATACCTCTAAATCTAGCAGAAAAGTAGCTAAATTGGCAACACTGCTCTGACGACAGCTGCTGGGCTCGGATTTTTATTGGTCAGAGTAAACCCAGGTTGAGTGACATTGTTTATTCCTGGCGATCGTGCAGACAGTTCTCGTGTTACACATTCTTTTTACAGGCCATCTTTTTACAGATATATTTGTTTGTGTTCTTGGTAAAAATGTGTCAGAACAGGCAGGATTTGTATAACCTTTAATATGATAAATAACAGCCTATACAGGGTGTTTTAAAACCACATTGCCAGAGTATGACGACCACATTGATACAAATATATAATACACATATTTCTATTCTATTTTTAACAAAAATATATTGTAACCGAGATAAATGGTTATTTAGAAATGTAGCAAAACAGGGTTCTGAGCTCAGCACAAAACATTTGATACATTATATGTATGATTACCAAGTAAAAAAGGTAAAGAGGAGATATCTAATGACCTAATCACATATGAATAATTACAAAATCAAAGTAACATAAAATTGGTAATGATATTTTGCAATTAGAAGAAAACTGCTAAGTATTATAATCCAAGTAGCGTAAAAAGATATGCACCATTTGTAACGATGACCAAGAGGTAAAATAATGAATCTCAAGTCTGGGTCAGGTATCCGAACACTGCTATAGGTAATTTAATCGTTCGTGAAACTGTTTGAATGGGAAAAAATTGTTCCTGCGCAATTTACTGTTTCAATACAAATACCTCATTACGTTACTATTATCACAGAGTACTAACGAAATATGTCTATCAGTTTTATGGTTGAAGTTTGACGATTTTACGTAGCTGTAGACATACAAGTATACGGTGTTCACTAATGAATATTTAATATCATCTAATGGTACCCAAAACAAACAATTTACGTCACTTGGACTTAACGAGTATAAAATAACAAAGGCAGAGACACACCTAAATAATGACAATCCATATTTATGTGATATTATAAGGTTAATAAAATCACTATGACAGAAGAAGATAGCACCATGGCCGAGCAGATGATTAAACACATGAGAAGATTCGTTATGACTCCAAAGCTTCGAAGAAAAACTCGAACTGGGATGGGAGGCAAGAGGTAGGCTATTTGGTGGGGGGGTGGGGGGGGGGGTGGGGGGGGGGGGGGGGGGGGGGGGGGGGGGGGGGGGGGGGGGGGGGGGGGGGGGGAGGGGGGACACTAGCCCGTGTTCGGATTATAGCTAATACCTGGGTGTCACTAATTATTTTACTCTATGCGGTTTTAATCATTAATGGTATAATATTTTGCATTTTGTCCTTAGATAATCTTCTTTGTTATTGTATTTACTAATTAGCAGATGCGGTCTGGCAGTGTTGTTTTAAAACACCCTGTATATCCCCACTGGATTACTACTTTGGGTGTCATTGTGGAAAGAAAGGATTTCGTGCGGTCACTTCTATAACACGATATTCTGTACGGAAATTATTTTTAAATAACACTAATAGAAACTATCCGTTGTAGGTACTTCTAATAAACTATCCGTTGTAGGTACTTCTAATAAACTATCCGTTGTAGGTACTTCTAATAAACTATCCGTTGTAGGTACTTCTAATAAACTATCCGTTGTAGGTACTTCTAATAAACTATCCGTTGTAGGTACTTCTAATAAACTACTTTCGGAAAGGGGCAATTTCACGTTATTCCTTTTCGCATATATTCGCCCGTTGTTCTCCCTATTCCATAGTACCGGTACCACTCTTAATATCCCATGATCCATTCGCTTGATATACCGGGTTTAATGCTAGTAACTCAGATCAACAATATTGTATAATTCAAATATTATGTAACCATTGTTCGAATTCAAATATTATGTAACCATTGTTCGAATTCAAATATTATGTAACCATTGTTCGAATTCAAATACACGTACAGGATAACACATCATTCAAAATACAAAAGATATCTATTTATTCAAATAAAATCAACACAAGCATATCTCTCTATCTCTCTCTTTCTCTCTCCCTCCTTTCGTTCCTGTCTCCCCCGCGTTTCCCTGGCTTGCCCCCTCCCATATAAAGACAGAGAGAAGGTCATAACTCCTCTCCCAGGCTGGACAAGGAAGGAAGGAAGAAGGTAGGGAGGAAGGCGAAGGCAGAAGACAGGACGGAAGGAAGGGAAGGGAGTAGGCCTATAGGGAGAACACCACCGAGAAGAGATACCCTCACGTCCCTAAAAGTTATATTATGTATTTTTTTTCTATGTGAATGAGGGAGACAAAAGGCATAACTGCCTGCAGCGAGTGCCTCCCACAGATTTCAAAGAGGGACAGGGCCGAAATCAAGGGACGTTCGAGTTAAAATGCCTGGACACACGGAGTTTGAAGCAATTTAAGTCATAGGAAGAGGGAAATCCTGATTCTGGGAGAGATTTCCAGAGCTCAGCAGTTGAATAGAAGATAGACGGAGAATAGCGTTTCACTCTTGGGTTGGAGAGTTGCACAGAGTAGGGGTGGGATTGTGTTGCAAGGCGGGTACTACGTACCCTACGTAGAGGAGGTGGTATACACTGGGAAAGTTCCGAGGAACACTGATTATTTTAGTAGCGATAGAATAGTGAGAGAGATGCAACATTGCGGCGAAGAGAGAGAGATTGCAGAGAATTGGCGAGTGGACGGGAGTTAATGATACGAAAAACTTTCCTTTCTACTTTATCTAGGAGTGTGGTGTGAGAGGATCCTCCCAACACATGTGAACAATACTCAATACATGGTGAAGGGCTGGTCTATCAGAGTGAGAACTGAGCGACCTCTGCCATACCCATAGCTTACTCTGACTGTTCCTTTTACTTATATATTTTCTAGATCTCAAGTGTCGGCGTCTCTTCCGTGGACTGACCTCCCAATCTACCAAGATTGGAAGCCAAAGCGTCACATTTTTCCTTTGCCCCTCAACTTTCTCTTCATAATTGCTGAGGGGCCCTGGGTGGGTCTTTGGTTTCCCGGGCGTTTCCGCACCCTCTTCAGCTCCCCGCCATGGAGTGGCTTCGGTCACCCAGACTTTATTGTGGTCGGCAGGGAGGGTTCTGTAGGGGCCCTCGGTTATGGCCTTGGCCTTGCTCGGGGCCTTGGGGCTGTTTGGCCAGGCAGCTTGGGGAACAACAACAACAACATACTCAATACAAGAACGCACTGTGCCCCTGTACAGAGCAAGTAGCTGCGCAGGGGTAAAGAACCCCTTGAGGCGGTTGAGCACACCCAGCTTCTGGGAGGCTGCCTTAGCGAGACTGGTAATATGGTCTTTCCAAGTGAGAGCAGAAGAAAAAGAAACACCGAGAACATTGAGGGAAGATGAAGGGTTGATTTTTGTATTGTTGAAGAATAAGGGATAGACCTCTGGAGGTTCCTGGTGGGTAGTAAGATGGATAAATTGAGTTTTGGAAGCATTAAATGTAACAAGGTTTTCTCTACCCCAATTGGAAATAGTAGCTAGATCAGAAGATAAGCATTTTATGGCTTCATTAAGTTTACTTTTGAGGGACTGCTGGCTGGGGCATTCTGGAAAACTAATTGAGTGGTGTAAAGTAGAGTCGTCTGCATATGAATGGATGGGACTAGATGTACAGTTGAGAAGATCATTTATGAAAATTAGAAAGAGAATAAGAGATAGGACAGAACCCTGAGGAACACCGGAGTTGATAGGATGAGGAATTGAGCGATGGCCGTCCACAACCGCAGCTATGGAACGGCCGGAAAGGAAATTAGAGACAAAGGCACAGATGGAGGGACAGAAACCAAAGGAGGGCAGTTTGGAAATTAAAGATGTGTGCCAGACTCTATCGAAAGCCTTCGATATGTCTAGTGCAACAGAAAAAGTCTCACCGAAGTCCCGAAAGTTGGATAACCAAGAGTTAGTAAGATATGAAAGAAGATCACCAGTAGAGCGACCCTTAAGGAAGCCATACTGGCGATCTGAGAGCAGATTATGAGAAGAGAAATGCTTAAGAAATTTGGAAGCAAGAATAGTTTCAAAAACTTTAGAGATACAAGAGATGAGAGCAATTGGACGATAGTTGGAGGGTTGAGAGCGGTCACCCTGCTTTGGGACAGGTTGAATGAGAGCAAACTTCCAGCAAGAAGGAAAGACGTTAGAGGAGAGACAGATACGAAAGAGTTTGCCTTGGCAGGGGATCAGCACGGAAGCACAGTTTTTAAGTACAACAGGAGGAACACCGTCCGGACGGTATAGGTGTGCGCGGAGGAGAGCAGGGGATAGCTAGCTAGCTAGCTAGATAGATAGATTGATAGATACATAGATTGGTAGCTACATAGATAGATATATACTGTACATAGATAGATAGACAGACAGACAAACAGATATATACAGTAGATAGGTAGATACATAGATATATAGTTTATTGAACACAGCCGAATGTAATACATAAAAGGGAAATTTTTACAAATTATTTTGAGTCAACATAATGCAGTAATTAAAAGCACATTAAATTATCCAGTAAAATACCGAAACAACCGAAATCCAAATATTCAACACAAAAAGGAAACACCCAACTGCAAATATAAATCATGATCTAATTAATTCATTCCACTCCCAACACCAAACCCCCCACTGAAATTAATGAAAGCATGTGATCCTCCCGGGATTAAAACCTGGGATACCACACACAAATCTGAAATACATCTAACCATTTCACCACCAAGACAGTTAAATGCAAAACAAAAACAAATATACACAACATAAAATAAATAAATTTTTAAATAAAAATAAAATAATCTTTCAAAATGTAGATGTAGTATATAGCATCAAGTACAAGAAAGAGAGAAAGAAAAAAGTGTTATACACGTACCAAACCTCCCCCTTTTCACCTGCGACACACGGGACCAGGCTAAAGGGGGGAATCCTCTCTAGTCTCCCCTGAACCTTTTAGAGCCTGACTGAGCTCAACCTTCTCACATTTACTTTCAAAATGTATCTATAGTTAAAAAAAAAGTAAACACAAATGAAAGTACTATCTGTCGTATCTCATATGTGGTAGGGTTATTTTCCATTCGTAAGGTCACTTTGTAATTCGAGATATGTCCTAATATCCACCTATTTGCAATTGGTCTTTGAATATGCCTGTTTTATTGGTTTGTTAAGGTTAATTTGTATATATTTGACAAACTGCTGTGAAAAATATGTTAATTGTAGTGACCATGTGTGTATGTATATCTGTTAGATAGATTGATAGAAAGAACTATAGATAGATATAGAGACGGAGGGATTTTAATTTTCCGAATATAGATTGGCAGCATCAAATAGGAGACTCTGATTCTGAGGAGTTTATAGAGGTAGTACAAGATAGTTTTTTATTGCAATTCATAGATACGCCGACTAGAGGTAATAATATTCTCGATTTAGTTTTCAGTAACAATGAACATATGGTAAATAATGTAGAGATAGGGGACCACCTAGGAAATAGTGACCACAATTCTGTGTATTTTAATATACAATGGAAAGGTAATACCAGAGAGAATACAACATTAATACCTGACTTTAGAAAAGCCAATTATGGTGGGTTAAGAAGAGCCCTATTAGCCGACCCTATGGTCAAAAAATTAAGTCGATCCAGGTGTCCAAATGAGTGTACCCCTTCTCAGGCACCTGTCATCTTAAGTCAGGAAGAGACGTCAACCTTGGTAGATACATACGATAATTTTATCAAGTCAGTATTCAATGCACAAAATAAATACATCTCCAAAAGAAAATTTAGATCAACACAGAACCAACCCCAAATGGATGAATAATAGACTATTAGATCTTCTAGGACAAAAGAGAGGAATATATAGAAAAATTAGGAAAGGCGAAATTCACCTACTTGCTTACTATCAGAATCTATCAAGACAGGTAAAAAAGGATATTAGGAAAGAAAAAAGAAATTATGAAATCAAGGTTGCCAATGACTCAAAAAATAATCCTAAAGCTTTTTACCAACTATATAAATCCAAGGTTAGAGATGTAATTGGTCCCCTTAAAACTTCGATAGGAGAAATGACAGAAAATGATTTAGAAATGTGCAGTACATTAAATAGTCAATTTCTTTCCGTTTTCACTAATGAAAATTTGGCACAGTTTCCAGAAGTCCGTAAGGTATATAGCGATAGTATAGAAAATAGGTTAAGTACGGTTACTATAAGTAGAAATGATGTGCTTAAGGAAATTGACAGACTGAAACCTCATAAATCGCCTGGTCCTGATGAGGTATATGCTAGAGTATTAAAAGAATGTAGGGATGAGTTAAGTTACCCATTAACATTTTTATTTAACAAGTCATTGGAGACAGGTATAGTTCCAGAAGCTTGGAAGCTTGCAAACGTAGTTCCGATCTTCAAAAAAGGTGACAAATCAATAGCATCTAATTACCGTCCCATTAGTCTTACATCAATCATAGGAAAGCTACTAGAGTAAATTATTGCTAGTAAAATTAGAAACCACTTAGATACATTTAATTTAATAAATTCTTCTCAGCATGGATTCACTCAGGGACGTTCTTGCCTTACTAATTTGCTTAGTTTTTTCTCAGAGGTATATGAAGCAGTAGATAATGACAAGTCATATGATATAATATATTTAGATTTCAGTAAAGCTTTCGACAGAGTCCCCCATGAGAGATTGATGAGAAAGGTTGAGGCGCATGGAATAGGTGGGGCGTTGTTGGGATGGATTAGGTCATGGCTAATTGGTAGGAAGCAGAGAGTCAGCATAAATGGTACGAAGTCAGAATGGGGAGCAGTCAAAAGTGGTGTCCCCCAGGGATCTGTATTAGGTCCTCTGTTGTTTGTTATATACATAAATGACCTTGATTTAGGTATAACTAGTAGGATAAGTAAATTTGCAGACGATACCAAAATGGGGAGAACAATTGATTCAGATAAGAGATATAGAGTGCCTCCAAAGGGATCTAGATACCTTACACGAATGGTCAGTAAATTGGCAGATGAAGTTTAACATTGACAAATGCAAGGTATTAAAGATAGGGAAGATGCATACAAATGTTAAATATAAACTAGGTAATGTGGAATTAGAAAACTCGAATTGTGAGAAAGATCTAGGTGTGTTTGTTAGCAATGATTTGAAGCCTAGACAACAGTGTATAAGCGTTCGAAACAAGGCAAACAGGATTCTTGGGTTCATCTCTAGGAGTGTGAGTAACAGAACTGCTGATGTTATCTTAAAACTTTACTTGTCATTAGTGAGACCCCATATGGATTATGCTGTTCAATTTTGGTGTCCTTATTACAGAATGGACATAGATTCATTGGAGAGAGTACAACGTAGAATGACAAAAATGATCCATAATATTAGAAATCTTCCGTATAAAGAAAGGTTGAAGAAATTAGGCTTACATTCGTTAGAGAGACGCAGAGTTAGAGGAGATATGATAGAGGTGTTCAAGTGGGTTAGTGGGATTAACAAAGGGGACATGACAAATGTACTAAAGCTCAGTGATAGCGAAAGAAAGAACTCGTACCAATGGTTTCAAATTAGATAAATTTCGTTTCAGAAAAGATATAGGCAAATATTGGTTTGGTAACAGAGTTGTAGATGGGTGGAATGGACTACCAGGTGCTATAGTGGGATTAAAAACGATAGGGAGCTTTAAGATAAAATTGGATAAGCATATGGACGAGAAGGGTTGGGTGTGAAGGGGGATCAGCAGGGTTGGGCCAATCAGCGCTCTGCAGACCCCCGTAATCCTGCGTTAATCTCTAACCGTTTTGGTAAGATGATCCTCAGGGTATTACAGTGTTGAGCCTATAATTGGGCTTAGTAATTGGGGTTGTGTGGGACAGGGATCTGCCTTGCTTAGGCCAATCGGCTTTCTGCAGACTCCCATTTTCTTATGTTCTTATAAATACACAGACCTTGGTGTCCCTACTAGGCAATCAGGACTTAATGCTAACATACAATTTGCTAGAAACAGAAGGCTCTCCCCCCACCCACCACCAGAGAGAGTGAGAGAGAGAGAAAGAGAGAATTAGTATTCAGTATTCAGCCTGTGCAGAGAGTTGGTACGAAGAGATCACATCTTTTCTCCAAGGTCTTTGATTGAATAGGATTTGGAGACCGAAAGGAGACTGCTTTGTTGCATTTATGAAGTAGGAAAAAGCTTATGATGATTAGGTAGATAAGCAGAGGGGAACATTGAGGATCCATGTATCTACCTAAGCTTTCGAGAACAATGCACTATTATACATTTAAGCAGGAGAACATATTTCTTTCCTATATTACTATATTTCAACCCTCCAGATACAGGCTCTTTTGATCCTATGAATTCGATACCTGGTGGAAAACGAGATGATCATATTTTACAGATGGCTCCGATAAGACACAAACATTTTCTATAGATGGTGTCCAACGCCACTTCGACACAGTAAGCCAAAATTGATAGTGATCCCTACTATTGATTACATGTTGTTGATGCCCATCTATTGTAGTCTATAGGTAACAGAGAACTATTTTGTTATTGCATGACGGCGGCCTAATGAATAATTACTGAAATAATACAGCCATAGATGAACAATAATGTGTTCACAAAATAATACAGCCATAGATGAACAATAATGTGTTCACAAAATAATACAGCCATAGATGAACAATAATGTGTTCACAAAATAAACAGGGGATCGAACTAAAGCCTTTAGGATCACAAGTTTACTGTTATGTTGGATTAAAGAAAGGCGTCATGTCAGAGAGGTTGTAGTCATGTCAGAGAGGTTGTAGTCATGTCAGAGAGGTTGTATGTGCTGTAGAGTGAAATTAATTATGCTTTAAAGGGAAGAAGTTTGCTTTGGAGAAGGTGGGGAGGGAAGGGAAACTATCAGGAACTTTGTTTGGAGACGATGTTGCGTTGTTGTGGAGCAATGTGAATGTTTACTGCCTAGACATATGGCCAATGTTGCTTATGTGTTTGTGTAGGAAGACATCTAATATATATATATATACAAATAAACTTATACCGGGTACAGTAGATAGGCCTATGCATACGAGTCACAAAATAACAAAACAGAATATACTATGAGGATAGATATCAGAGAGATTGACAACGTACACATGAACTATCCTCCTACATATTTTATGATAAAATGTACAGAAAGGAAAGAAAGAAGTCAAATACAGTGCAAAAGATAAAGTTTCAAAATTTCCCGGTACAGTATCCCTAATAAGCCTAGTTACGATCATATCTTATCCAATATTATAATCACACGAACCACTACGAGAAGCGCCTACTATGCATTTGATTCCCAACAAACTAATGGGGATAAAAATTTACTTAGAAAAGTAGGCATAATGACTATAAACACCATGTGAGGAGGAGGACTTTATTAACAACGTTTCGCATATAGCTTCATCAGGCCTGATGAAGCTATATGCGAAACGTTGTCAATATAGCGCTCCTCCTCACATGGTCTTTATATTCAAACTAATGGTGGCGACGATTATGAGGAGTGAACTGAAGGCACAATGTTTATCTTACCTTCCCTGGAGGTGTGGCGGGGGTTGCGGGCGGCCCCCCCTGGGAGTAGTGGGTGATGGTGGCCGCCCTGACACTCCGGGACCATTGTACACAACTGGAACACAGACAAACAGACATCAGATATATTATAAGTGGATGCGGAGATCAAATATACAAATAAGCTACACATGGAAGTCAACAATTAGAACAAATACCGATACTAAGCATCACTTAAACTAAAAAAAAAAAAAAAAAAATCATTCTAAAATAAAACAAAATGCATATTATAGACGCCACATACACTCACGCATGCTATCATTACCGAGCTACACAGCCAGAGATACATAGACTGGTATGTGCACCGACTATGTATGTACACTCGGCCGCAATTCCGCGTGGGCCACCTAGTCATAGGGTTTGGGTAAATCCGTTGTGTAGTTTGTTCGCTCTGAATATAGTAAGATCTCACACTCCCCTCCCTGAATCAATCGAAGATTTTGCCCCATAGATGGCGCAGCTTGATGGGAAGGGAGGGAGCTTGTCGTAGTGTTAAAAGGGTAGGACACAATGGGAGGAGGTGACGTTCTATAACATACAGTGACGAATGTTAAACTTATTTACTTCTACTTGTTCATACAATAATGTTCCCGAAACTAATTCGTAATGAACAGTAGATTCCCTCTTTCAGTAACTGAAACGTCACTCTCTCTCTCTCTCTCTCTCTCTGAAACATGAAAACATTTCAGATATTATACCAGTCTGTTTTAATTTCCTCCCAAGACTTCGACCAAGTTTTAAAGAAATACCTCCAAGACCTCCCCTTCGAGATACAGCTGAAGGCCGATCCCTCCTAAACTGCAGGCCTGCTACCGCTCGCCAGGAAAAAAAATCTACACGAAAGGTCTTAAAATCGTCAAACTATTGGGGCGAATGTCTTAAAATATCAAAACTAATGGGGATAAACATGAGGGAAAAGAGGGTCCAACCACCCCTTCCCCCTTAATCAACTTAACCCTGTCAGTATCATGACACCTATTTACCTTTGATTCTGGCTGAGATGTTATGATGTTATGCAGCTAAAGAAGGACCTATGTTATTAAGAGGGTTTATCGACATCATAATATACTAATTTTACATTTATAGTGGAACAACTGGCCTAAGGATTACTTTCCCGCTTACACACTCACACACACTCTCTCTCTCTCTAGTTTGTTCTCTCCATCTATCTACCTATTCATCTGTCCGCTCTAATTAAGATAAACACAGCCTAAGCAGTGCACATAGTTTCTGGCTAATTAGACTCTCATCATATATCACTCGCATAACTTTTGTCTTAATCAATTCAATTTACGCAAGAATTTCCTGCATGCCTTTCTTCACCTCGACCAAGGTGTGATATTGCACTAATATTACAACTTCTACAACTACCGGTACCGCTGCTATTAATACTGCTAACGTTACTACTTTAAAGACAAATAACTATACTCACATTATCAGAGAAAGTAGCAATAGCCATGATGTGGATAATAGTCATTATGGTTGTCGCTACGATTATTGCTATAAACTTGATTACAAATAGCTAAAATCCGCCTTGTTGTCATGTTTAGTCGTTTACTCAGTGTGTGTATGTCACGTAACAACAACAAATTATACAGATACAACACAACAATCTATAATTTACATCCCACCAGCCTGTCAGGGGGAATATCATACTGTATACGGCAAACCATTACACCGACAGGGAATAAACACTGCAAGTGCAACAATATGTAGACACATATACCGACACATATTTGGTTGTTGCTAAGCAGGTTACGTACTGTCTATAAGGTAAATTAATTATTATTTAATAATTTAACATAAGAAAATTTATACACCTTTTATTTATACACCTTCCTGGTTTATAACATTTATAAGTACGGTACGGTACGTTTAATTTAGTGTTTGTTTAAAATGTGCATAGAAACTTTATTACAAAACTATATATATATACAAAACTATATATATATATATATATAACTAAGTGTATAAAGCCAAAACTCACAGACAGTGCAAATCAACTAGATAACTGTTTACCTTGTCTATCGAAAATAACATATATTAGTTCCTCCATCCATGATTAACCCAAGTTTACATTGATTGTTTTCTGTTTTTCTGAATGAGGTAAGACAGTAATGACTCCAGCCGGTGGGTCTAACTCAGCGATTCCCAACCTTTTTTGTCATTTCCCCCTCCAACCAGTTCAACCATCCAGATTTCCCCCTTCATGTGGACAAGGGAAAGAGTAGTCGAAACACACTGTGACTACAATCTCTCTCTCTCTCTCTCTCTCTCTCTCTCTCTCTCTCTCTCTCTCTCTCTCTCTCTCTCTCTCTCTCTCTCTCTCTCTCTCTCTCTCTCTCTCTCTCTCTCTCTCTCTCTCTCTCTCTCTCTCTCTCTCATGAGAAAATCCATCTCTGAGATTTTTTTTTTTATTGCTAGTAGTAGTACCGGTAGTAGTAGTAGTAGTAGTAGTAGTAGTAGTAGTAGTAGTAGTAGGCAGTGTAATCATGTAATTATTTCCCCTCTGGTAGCTTCAAATTTCTCCCTAGGGGGAAATTTCCCCCAGGTTGGGAAATGCTGGTCTAACTGGTTTACCCCAGCCAGTGGAGACTTAGGCATGTCAGTCCTTGTTGTGTGTTGTGTGTCTTACTACAATTATTATTGTTACTACTACTACTACTACTACTACTAGTCTACTACTACAACTACTACTACCACCTTTATTAAAGGTAGATTTAGATTATCTTGCAACCATTTCCTCTAGTGTAATTTGAATGATCGATTGTGAAACTTTTGTTGACATCCATATTGGAAATACCTTTAATAATTTCAATCACTTGAATTAGGTCCCCTCTCAACCTGCGCCTTGTTAAACTGAACAGACTTAACTCTTTTAGACACTCTTCATATGACTTTTGTTCTCAGTCTAGGGATAATTTGTGGCACTGTCCGCTGTATTCTCCAGTTTATCTATGTCCTTTTGATAATATGGACACCAAAATTGTACACAACATTCCAGAATTGTAGAAGGTGAGAATTTCATTTTTAGATATGTATGCAAACAATATTCCAAAGAAGCCAATCATTTTGTAAACGAGCCTGGAATACAAGAGGAACCGGCCTTCGGTCAGGGCATTTTTCTACTGAAAAAATGCACAAATTTATCTCGAAGGGGGTTCTTGTATTTTGTTGCTGTTATTTATTAGTATGTTTTTCTTTTGTGGCTGGATAGACGTCTAGGGTAGGGAAGTAAACAAACTACTACACAATTAAATCGATCCATAGATAAATACCAATCCCCCCTTCATATAGGATAGTAGGGTTTGTGTGGATGATGGGTGGGTATGTGTGACAGACTTGTGGATGACATGTGGACGGAAGGACAGTGGGTGGGTGTGGTATATGTGTGGGAATCTCTCTCCAACCCCATCACCACCCCTCCCACTCTCCTCTCTCCACCCCCCATCTCGCTCTCCAACCACCGCCCTCTACCAAGGCCACATCTACACATTTGTAGAGGTGGCCTTGCCTCTCCCCCCACCTCTCTCTCCAACCACCGCTAACTTCCCCATTCCCCCACCCCCTTCTCTCCACCTACATCCCCCTCCCCTCTCTCTCCACCCACCACCCCCTCCTCCACGCTCACTCACACTCACACTCACTCTCTCTCATTTTCCAGGATTTCTCACCTTTGTGTGAAGGATTTTTGGACCTACGTAATATTATTTGGTTTAACCACTTCAGTACGGGTGAAGCCATTAGTTAATTTTTTTTTCTATGTGATTGAGGGAGGCAAAAGGCATAACTGCCTATAGCGAGTGCCTCCCCCATAGTTGAAAGAGTGACAGGGCCAAAATCAAGGGACGTTCGAGCCAAAATGCCTGGACACACGGAGTTTGAAGCAATTTAAGTCATAGGAAGCGGGAAAGACTGATTCTGGGAGAGAGTTCCAGAGCTCAGCTGTTGAGTAGAAGAAAGTTTGAGAGTAACGTTTCACTCTTGGGTTGGAGAGTTGCACAGAGTAGGGGTGAGATTGAGTTGCAAGACGGGTACCACGTGCCCTACGTAAAGGAGGTGGTATGCACTGGGATAGCTCTGAGGAACACTGATTATTATAGTAGCGATAGAATAGCGAGAGAGATGCAACACTGCGGCGAAGAGAGAGAGATGGTCTAAATGACCTAGATTTAGGTATGAGAAATGAGAAACCACTTAGAAACATTTAACTTAATCAATTCTTCTCAGCATGGATTCACTCAGGGACGGTCTTGCCTTACTAATTTGCTTAGTTTTTTCTCAGAGGTATATGAAGCAGTAGATAATGACAAGTCATATGATATTATATATTTAGATTTCAGTAAAGCTTTCGACAGAGTCCCTCATGAGAGATTGATGAGAAAGGTTGAGGCACATGGAATAGGTGGGGCGTTGTTAGGATGGATTAGGTCATGGCTAATTGGTAGGAAGCAGAGAGTCAGCATAAATGGTACCAAGTCAGAATGGGGAGCAGTCAAAAGTGGTGTCCCCCAGGGATCGGTATTAGGTCCCCTGTTGTTTCTTATATACATAAATGACCTAGATTTAGGTATAACTAGTAGGATAAGTAAATTCGCAGACGATACTAAAATAGGGAGATCAATTGATTCAGATAGCGATATAGAGTGCCTCCAAAGGGATCTAGATACCTTACATGAATGGTCAGTAAATTGGCAGATGAAGTTTAACATTGACAAATGCAAGGTATTAAAGATAGGGAAGATGCAAACAAATGTTAAATATAAACTAGCTAATTTAGAATTAGAAAATTCAGACTGCGAGAAAGATCTAGGTGTGTTTGTTAGCAATGATTTGAAGCCTAGAAAACAGTGTATAAGCGTTCGTAATAAGGCAAACAGGATTCTCGGGTTCATCTCTAGGAGTGTGAGTAACAGAACTGCTGATGTTATCTTAAAACTTTACTTGTCATTAGTGAGACCCCATATGGATTATGCTGTCCAATTTTGGTGTCCTTATTACAGAATGGACATAGATTCATTGGAGAGAGTACAGCGTAGAATGACAAAAATGATCCATAATATTAGAAATCTTTCGTATGAAGAAAGGTTGAAGAAATTAGGTTTACATTCGTTAGAGAGACGCAGAGTTAGAGGGGATATGATAGAGGTGTTCAAGTGGGTTAGTGGGATTAACAAAGGGGACATGGCAAATGTACTAAAGCTCAGTGATAGCGAAAGAACTCGTACCAATGGTTTCAAATTAGATAAATTTCGTTTCAGAAAAGATATAGGCAAGTATTGGTTTGGTAACAGAGTTGTAGACGGGTGGAATGGACTACCAAGTGCTATAGTGGGATCTAAAACTGTAGGGAGCTTTAAGATAAAATTGGATAAGCATATGGACGAGAAGGGTTGGGTGTGAAGGGGGATCAGCCGGGTTGGGCCAATCAGCGCTCTGCAGACCTCCATAATCCTGCGTTAATCTCTAACCGTTTTGGTAAGATGATCCTCAGGGTATTAGAGTGTGAAGCCTATAATTGGGCTTTGTAATTGAATTGGGGTTGTGTGGGACAGGGATCTGCCTTGCTTAGGCCAATCGGCTTTCTGCAGACTCCCATTTTCTTATGTTCTTATGTTCTTATTGCAGAGAGTTGGTGAGTGGACGGGAGTTAATGATACGAAAGGCCTTCCTTTCAACCTTGTCTAGGTGGTGTGAGAGGAACCTCCCCACACATGTGAACAATACTCAATACAAGGGCGCACTATGCCCCTGTACAGAGCAAGAAGCTGTGCAGGGGAAAAGAACCCCCTAAGGCAAGGTTGAGCACACCCAGCTTCTGGGAGGCTGCCTTAGCAAGACTGGTAATATGGTCCTTCCAAATGAGAGCAGAAGAAAAAGAGACACCAAGAATATTGAGAGAAGATGAAGGGTTGATTTTTGTATTGTTGAAGAATAAGGGATAGTCCGCTGGGAGATCCTGACGGCTAGATAGATGGAGAAATTGGGTTTTGGAAGCATTAAAGTTAACAAGGTTTTCTCTGCCCCAATTGGAAATAGTATTTAGATCAGAATTTAAGAGTTCTATGGCTTCATTACGTTTGTCGTTGAGGGATTGCTGGCTGGGGCGTTCTGAAAAAGTAATGGAGTAGTGTAAGGTTGAGTCGTCTGCGTATGAATGGATGGGAATTAAGGTACAGTTAAGGAGATCATTTATAAAAATTAGAAAGAGAATAGGAGATAGGACAGAACCCTGAGGAACACCGGAGTTTATAGGGTGAGGAAGTGAACAATGGCCGTCCACAACCACGGCTATGGAACGGCCGGAAAGGAAATTAGAGACAAAGGCACAGATGGAGGGATAGAAACCGAAGGAGGGTAGTTTAGAAATTAAAGATTTATGCCAGACTCTATCGAAGGCTTTCGATATGTCTAGTGCAATAGAAAAAGTCTCACCGAAGTCCCGAAAGGAGGATGACCAAGAGTTAGTAAGATATGAAAGAAGATCACCAGTAGAGCGACCCTTAAGGAAGCCATACTGGCGATCTGAGAGCAGATTATGAGAAGAGAAATGCTTAAGAAATTTGGAAGCAAGAATAGTTTCAAAAACTTTAGAAAGACAAGAAATGAGAGCAATTGGACGATAGTTGGAGGTTTGAGAGCGGTCACCCTTCTTTGGGACAGGTTGAATGTGAGCAAACTTCCAGCATGAAGGGAAGACGTTAGAGGATAGACAGAGACGAAAGAGTTTGCCTAGGCAGGGAGTCAGCACGGAAGCACAGATTTTGAGAACAACAAAAGGAACACCGTCCGGACTGTACGCCTTATTAGTGTTAAGCCAAGAGAGGGTAGAAAGTACATCTTTAGAAGAGATTAGGATATTAGGCATAAGTAAGAGAGAGGAGGGCGGAGAAGGAGGAATAGCACCGGAATCATCCAAGGTGGAGTTTCTAGCAAAAGTTTGAGCGAAGAGTTTAGCTTTGTCAGAGGAAGAAGTGATGGTTGTGCCATCAGAGTGGGAAAGGGGAGGGAAAGACGAGGAAGAGAAATTGTTGGAGAGGTTTTTGGCTAGATGCCAGAAAGCTTGGGAAGAGCTAGAGTTGGATAGTTCAGTGCATTTATTATTGATGAAAGAGTGTTTGGCAAGTCGAAGAACAGATTTGGCTTGATTCCGGGCAGAAACATATGAAGAATGAGAGTCTTGAGTTTTAAGGCTATATTAGATGATTCTATGCAGCTTAGGAAGGACCTCTAGTAATCGAAGAGGTGTAATACATCTCCATGAATTCGTTGGCTATCATAAATACATCCTAAACACAGTAAGATCGTCTTATGATAGCCTGAATTATAAGAAAAATAGCTCCAACCGTACTGAAACGGTTATTAACTGTTTCAAGATCCAATACGCATTTCTGTTCTGTTTTCGGGCTATTATTAGACGATCTTATTCGTATTAGGAAGGATATATGGAAGTCAGCGGGTTAATTGGTATAGTCTTTACCGTTTTCATTCCCACAGACCCTTCCTAAGCTGTATGAAATCGTCCACTGATAGCCAGACTAAACTGTTCCACCCTCCCCACACCACCCCTACTGTTCCACCCTCCCCACACCACCCCTACCCTCCACTGGGTCTTGGGTAATCCTTCCTTCTCACTGGCACGACTGTTTCCATTTACTGGTGTGTGTGGCTTTGGTTTTTCCTTCTGTTGTTATGTCCAAGTCAATATTTACTGCGTCCATACTAGTTCAATTATCAACATCTCACAAGTCAATATTTACTGCCTTCCTACTCCAATTCACAAACCCAGTTTGCTCTGTTTCGTCCAAGTTAATATTTGCTCCACGTAAGTTCTGTTCCTCGTCGTGGTCTTATGTATGAAAGTAAATTTAATATGAATTAATTGCGAGTGTGTTTACTGTTAATTATAAGAACATAAGAACATAAGAAAATGGGAGTCTGCAGAAAGCCGATTGGCCTAAGCAAGGCAGATCCCTGTCCCACACAACCCCAATTCAATTACAAAGCCCAATTATAGGCTTCACACTCTAATACCCTGAGGATCATCTTACCAAAACGGTTAGAGATTAACGCAGGATAAATGCATGAAACTAAATTTAGTATGAATTATTTGCGAGTGTGGTTGCTTTGAATTATCAGTTGACTAGTCGGACGAGCTAACCATTGTATAGGAAACTACACTGTGCATCATAAATCCACGTATAAGATCACGGACAGAAACAGAACTTTTGTGGGCAACTGTACATGCCATATACCTTCATTTTTATTACAGCCCATCGCCGCTTTCACTGTTCACTGATAATATTGCACCCAATTCAATATTCCTACAGCCACTGTTATTCCTTCTCCTCGTAACAAATTAGTGTCAACACTACAACGACCCCTTCAATATAGTCCCTCCCTATAGCTACCTACACATTGGGCCTCGCTGTGCTCTACTTATTTATTATTTAAGGGTAAGCTACTGTTATCCTATATCATACCTATTAACTGCATTGATCTTCATAAAGTCTAACTCAGTTTATTCCTCTATATAGATAACGTTTCAATTTATAGCAAAATTATATACAGTATAATTGTGTGTTTTCGATATTCATGTAGTTTTCTATATTTTGTTTTTATTTTACATCATCTCTCTCGCTCTCTCTCTCTCGCTCGCTCTATCTCTCTCTCTCCCTCTCTCTCACCCCTCTCCACTCATAGCACGACAAATCTACTCCACCCCCTCATTCCTCCCCCCATAGCATCCCCGCACCCACCCCCCCATTCTCTTCCCCGAACCTGACCCGTCTTCCCCCCTCCACCCCAAGCTGCTCATCCTCCTCCCCCTACCTCCCTCCCTCTCCCCCCAAACCTACCCAGCGTAAACAAAAGGCTCAGGGAGTCGGTCAAGTTAACCAAATTAGGTCAACCCCCTTCTCACCCGCCCAGGTAAACCCAGGTGTCGGGAAGGTATCGAATCTGGTTCCTTCACCCGGCACCATCAGTCTAAGATCTAATAAAAAAAGACGGAAATTCTACTCTATCAGTATTCTCATCTTTACTATCAGTTACATGTGTAGTGTTATCGATACTACTATTACACATCACTATATCCGCACTATCTTGACTGATTATTTCTATTTTACTCACTGGTTTGTCACATGAAGTACCTGCTCCATATGGAGATAGTATTTTACTTACACACCCAGGTTTTTTTAACGAAACCCCGCAACAATCTTGTCGAGTGAGCTGGCCAAGGTCGAAACTCCTAGTCGAGAGAGATGTACTCCATCCTGGGCATACAGGATGCAATATCTGACATTTATTTACATTAAACGGCATTTTCCACTTCTCCGACCATTCTGTGGTCTTTCAATTTCAATATATCACTTTACAATTCCCTAACAAAAACATTAAATGCCAAAGAAACCGTTATCATAGGCGACTTTAACCTACCGGTACCTAATATTATATGGCATGATAAAATCGGATCGGGAAAGGCATCTGAAAGAATGATAGAATTTATGAACGATAATTTCCTGTATCAATTAGTTCAGACCCCCACTAGGGTTGACAGTATATTAGATTTAGTTATCACAACTCACGAATACATAACGTCAAACTTACAAGTTGGTGAACAGTTAAGTGGATGTGATCATAATAGCATCAGGTTCCAGATCAACATGACTCACACCACCACTATTAGTGAAACATTCATACCTGACTACAACAAAGCTGATATTAGCGGACTAAGAAAAGAGATAAACGATATCCATACACGCATAAATAGTCTCTCTAGTACCGAAGAAGCTTGGATAACATTCAAAGATCTTTTCTTTACTGCCCAAAATAAATATATCCCTATGCGTAAACGACACAATAAAAGTATAAATAAACCCCTATGGTACAATAACAATATTAGTAGAGCAATTAGTGAAAGAAATCGTCTATACAAATTAAAAATGGATACAGATAATATTACCATCCAAAATCAATACTCGGTTGCGAGAAGAAAAGTTAAATCGCTAATTAAATCTGCAAAGAGGAATTACGAAATTAAAATCGCACATGCGAGCAAATCTAATCAATTTTTTTTTTATAGATATATAAATAGCAACAAACAAATTAAAAGTTCATCGGTCCGATACTAAATAATCAAGGTGAATTAGAATCAGATAGCAGGGACATAGCTGCTACTCTTAATCAACACTTTTCTTCTGTATTTAATACTGCCAGTAACCAAAACGTGCCACAAGAAAATAATCAAACATGTAACCATGTTCTTCAAGATTTTATTATGGCCCAGTCAGAAGTAATTAAAAAAATCGGCTCACTTCATGTCAATAAATCACCTGGGCCGGACATGTTTATCCCTAAAATTCTTAAATTAGTCAAAGAAGAAGTTGCAGGGGCACTAACCATAATACTAAATATGTCACTTAAACAAGGACATGAAGTGTTCCCAGGGATAGTGAAGCCCCTTGGAAAGTTGTATCTACATCTACATATATACTATCAGACTCTATCAAGACAGGTTAAAAAGGAAATCAGGAAAGCAAAAAGAAATTATGAAATAAGGATAGCCAGTGACTCAAAAAATAACCCTAAAGCTTTTTACCAACTATATAAATCTAAAGTTAGAGATGTAATAGGCCCCCTAAAAACTTCAATAGGAGAAATAACAGAAAATGATTTAGAAATGTGCAGTACATTAAATAGTCAGTTTCTTTCCGTTTTCACTAATGAAAATTTGGCACAGATTCCAGAAGTCAATATGGTATATAGTATAGAAAATATGTTAAGTACAGTTAGTATAAGTAGAAATGATGTGCTTAAGGAAATTGACAGACTGAAACCTCAAAAATCGCCTGGTCCTGACGAGGTATATGCTAGAGTATTAAAAGAATGCAGAGATGAGTTAAGTAGCCCATTAGCATTTGTATTTAACAAGTCTTTAGAAACAGGTTTAGTTCCAGAAGCTTGGAAGCTTGCAAATGTAGTTCCGATCTTCAAAAAAGGTGATAAATCGATAGCATCCAATTACCGTCCCATTAGTCTCACATCAATCATAGGAAAGTTGCTAGAGTCTATTATTGCTAGGAAAATTAGAAGCCACTTAGTAAAATTTAACTTAATACATTCTTCTCAGCATGGATTCACTCAGGGACGTTCTTGCCTTACTAATTTGCTTAGCTTTTTCTCAGAGGTATATGAAGCAGTAGATAGTGACAAGTCATATGATATTATATATTTAGATTTCAGTAAAGCTTTCGACAGAGTCCCTCATGAGAGATTGATGAGAAAGGTTGAGGCACATGGAATAGGAGGGTCGTTGTTGGGATGGATTAGGTCATGGCTAATTGGTAGGAAACAGAGAGTCAGCATAAATGGTACCAAGTCAGAGTGGGGAGCAGTCAAAAGTGGTGTCCCCCAGGGATCGGTATTAGGTCCCCTGTTGTTTCTTATATACATAAATGACCTAGATTTAGGTATAACTAGTAGGATAAGTAAATTCGCAGACGATACTAAAATGGGGAGATCAATTGATTCAGATAGCGATATAGAGTGCCTCCAAAGGGATCTAGATACCTTACATGAATGGTCAGTAAATTGGCAGATGAAGTTTAACATTGACAAATGCAAGGTATTAAAGATAGGGAAGATGCAAACAAATGTTAAATATAAACTAGCTGATTTAGAATTAGAAAATTCAGACTGCGAGAAAGATCTAGGTGTGTTTGTTAGCAATGATTTGAAGCCTAGAAAACAGTGTATAAGCGTTCGTAATAAGGCAAACAGGATTCTCGGGTTCATCTCTAGGAGTGTGAGTAACAGAACTGCTGATGTTATCTTTACTTGTCATTAGTGAGACCCCATATGGATTATGCTGTCCAATTTTGGTGTCCTTATTACAGAATGGACATAGATTCATTGGAGAGAATTCAGCGTAGAATGACAAAAATGATCCATAATATTAGAAATTTTCCGTATGAAGAAAGGTTGAAGAAATTAGGTTTACATTCGTTAGAGAGACGCAGAGTTAGAGGGGATATGATAGAGGTGTTCAAGTGGGTTAGTGGGATTAACAAAGGGGACATGACAAATGTACTAAAGCTCAGTGATAGCGAAAGAACTCGTACCAATGGTTTCAAATTAGATAAATTTCGTTTCAGAAAAGATATAGGCAAATATTGGTTTGGTAACAGAGTTGTAGATGGGTGGAATAGGCTACCAAGTGATATAGTGGGATCAAGAACGATAGGGAGCTTTAAGAAAAAATTGGATAAGCATATGGACGAGAAGGGTTGGGTGTGAAGGGGGATCAGCCGGGTTGGGCCAATCAGCGCTCTGCAGACCCCCGTAGTCCTGCGTTAATCTCTAACCGGTTTGGTAAGATGATCCTCAGGGTATTAGAGTGTTGAGCCTATGATTGGGCTTTGTAATTGGGGTTGTGTGGGACAGGGATCTGCCTTGCTTGGGCCAATCGGCTTTCTGCAGACTCCCATTTTCTTATGTAAGAAGGGGAAACACGATACGCAATCTATATTATTAGCAATATAATAACTTTAAATGGTTTGTTTACATTCTCGTCGATCATTCGATCGACCTCCGAGGACCGATCGCTCTGATAGCTAAAACAGCAATCGTTTTCGATCGCCGATTCGTCGAATCGGCGGCTATCGCGTTCGCTAGAGCTACCGGCCCTAAACGATAGGTCTACCGAACGCGCCCCTGAACCACAAAACAAACTAAACAACCCCACCCAACCCCATCCAACCAACTGAATGAATTTGACAACCCGCCGCGGCTTCGATGTCACAACCCCAAACCAATCCCCACCAATAAGAAAAACAAATCCAGCGCATGCTGAGAGAAATGATATAAAAATAATATCCATAAATGCCTGCTCAATAAGAAACAAAATAGACGAACTCAAATGTCTGTTATTAAATGAGAAAGTTGACGTTATTTGTATAACGGAAACACATCTGAACCTTAAAAATAAAGATCTACTTCATGAATATCACAGAGCCATATAATTTTTTTCATAAAGACCGTAACAATGGAAAACAAAGAGGGGGGGTTGCAATGTACGTTGCAACCTACTTAAACCCAGTTGAGGTGACTCTCCCCGAAAGTAATGCAGAAATAGTGTGCGTCAAAATAAATACAAAAAACATGAACTTAAATATCACTACAGCGTACCGACCACCGTATATATGCCGGTATATACTGTATATATATATATATATATATATATATATATATATATATATATATATATTATTTTAAGACCAAAACCTAGATACGTGTATTCTTAAATAATAATTTCCCTTCGCAGCGCTGTTAATAGACGAAACAACTTGAAACATGACGTTACTTCAGAAATGTGATTGCTAATCCATCTTATCTCTGTAAACAACACTCATTCTCACACTATTCGTTCGGCATCAGGCGCTGGGAAGGGGGAAAAATGGTTTAAATACGTTTAGTTACTCACCAGTCCAGCGCCCAATATTGCCACCGCCTTCCGACCGTCTAAGTTTTTTCTTTCCATTATCTTCCTGTAATTCCCACTGAGGTAATTCCACACACTGTACGACGATTCACCCCCCTAAGCCGTAGCAGCATGCCAGGGGGTCAGCCTGATTACTTAACTAACACTGGTCGAGGTACGAGAACCCCTTGAAGAAAACAGAGAAATACACCATCACCACAACACGGACACAACCGGCGCAGATACGACGTACATCCTTCCTCCACCACGGACTGAGCGGCACTGAGTGACTGAGGTCTGACTGAGGTATGCAGACTGCAGCCGTCTGCTGCAGCTGTGGAAGTTTGGAACTGTGTTTTCAACGTTTTGCTTCCCGGCCGTCGTCCCGAATCCCAAGTAACCTTGTTCCTCGCCCGCTCAGCTGATCCCCCCGCCGCCACCTACGTCATCAACTCCACGAGCTCCCTGTTTACATTTCGTCTCAAGACAACACATCAAAAGAATTAATAATGACGAGGTTGATGTTGTGTAGAAGAGATCGCCTATTCTTTTATGGGATGGACAAAAAGGGGGCTAACACGCGGAAATGGTCCGTCTTGCTAGATCGTATTTAGTGATTTTGCTTTGATGAAAATGCCAATTTCAGATGGACGTCTTATGTCAGATCTATTTTTAAAAATGCTTCAAAGACTCTAGGAAGGACGTCCTTTCCGAGAGAGAGAGAGAGAGAGAGAGAAGTAGCAAAACGATTTTCAATGCGAAGTGAAGCATTGCTTCGTTCAGATCAGGTCCCTATCAGATCAGGTCCTTATCAGATCCCACAATCCACAGTCACCACCCACCTTTGTGACGTCGATGGTTCAGGACCAGTGTTACCACAACTAAATAGCATGATGCTTCAGATCTCTCGATCAGGGGGGTACCTTTCTTTTATGAATGGGTGTACGTACAATACTTCAGCCGTATTTTAGCTGATCATTCAGTTTAATATTAATTCATTTGATTTTATGTTTTTATAAATGTACTACAACCGTATTTTTCCTGGTATTTCTGCAAAATACGTTTTTTGTACTAGTTACCTTTAGACGATTTCATTTAACTTGGGAAGGTTAATTAGGTAGTAAATAACGCTGAATCCTCGAGGTTTTTCCAAAGCTGAGTAAAATAATTAGGCAGTAGCATCAAGACAGTAAGGAAAACGCCATCTGATTGAAGAGGAAGGAAATAGGCTACCTAGCACCATAGTAGGATCAAGAACGATAGAGAGCTTCAAGATAACATTATATATACATATGGACGAGATGGGTTGGGTGTGAGAGGAAATGCCTTGCATGGGCCAACTGGCTTTCTGCACACTCCGATGTTCGCATGTTCTTATGTTTTAAAGTTGAGCTCAAATTCCCTGTCAAATCAAAATTCAGTTCGATAGAAAGGGATCAATATACGGTATGGAAGCTACTCCCTTCCTTTATGTTTAAGGGGGAGGTAATCGCTTTTACGGGACCCTCTTCTCCCTAATGTTTAGTCCCATTTGTTCTGAGGTTTTAAGACGTTCACCCCTTTAGTTTATCGACTTTAAGATCTTTAGTCCAATTTTGTTATCTATATCAAGACCTTTCGTGCTATCTAGATGTCGGGGATTTTCCTGGCGAACGATAGCGAGCTTGAAATTTTGGAGGAACCGGCATTCAGCCGGGATTTTTTTTTACCGACAAATATACACATTTATCTTGAAGGGGGATTGTGTGGATAATTTATTAAGGTTGATGGAGGTCTAGGGAGGAAACTAAAACAATTATATATATATATAAATAAATAAACTAATGAATAAGCCCTACCCCCTTAATAACACGTTCCACGGACTGAGAGACGCGGGGGAAGTGGGCCGTGGTGAGGGAGGGAGGGAGACCAAACTTCTTACCACAAGGCCATCACCCTTAACCCCTTCAGACTCATATGACGCAGAGGTTGCCAGATTAGCAATAAGAAATCGAGTTCTCTCACTCTTATAATTACCTCTCCAAAATTAGTTTTCTGCCCACAACTAACTCAAAGACAACTGCAGAGGTTGAAGTAACTAAACTAAAGGTTTCTAAATACCCCTGATGGTAACAAAGGCTTTAAAGTATCCCTAATAGGCTCAAAATTGCGTCATATGTCGGAGAGGGTTAATTTCACGCGTCGGCTACAGCGGCTCTTTCATTAATATATGGTTGGACGGTACATCACACTGGGAGGCACGTGCCGGCCCCCGCAGTCAAGATGATAATTATATTCTAGATATATTGAGACGATTTTATGCACTTTAGGAAGGATCTGTGGTAGTTAAAAGGATTATCTGAGATAGTGTGTAGCTTTTTCATTGCTAGAGGTACTTCCTAAGCTAAATTAAAAGGTCCAATAGTAGCCAGAATAAATCGAAAAACCGTGAGCCGCACTGAAGGTTAATGTATAGTAAATTCTGGTTTATGGCTCCCCGCTCCGGTGAATGGTATGGTTGCCTTCATCATTACATATCATAATGGTGGACACAGGTGGAAGGTGTGGCTGATTGGGAATTTAGGAAGATTGTATCATTGGAAGATTTTTGGCGTAGGGGTGTGGCGACCCCATTGCCCGTTACTTGTGTGGCGCAGATAGATAGCCCCTGGAGGTTAACTCACACAAAAGAATCAGCAAGCCTTTTCTTGCTGATCCTCCCTACCCCTTTAATTAAGGGAGTGTGGGTTTGGCTACTGACTGACTGACTTGTATCATAGGTTATCTCTATCGACCTGATTTTTCTGGGAAATGTGTAAGTTCATGTAACGGGTGCCGACTTCTTATGATGATGTTGGATACAGGTAGAGGGTTTGTCTCATTGGACATTTAGTAGGATATTATTGTGGATTGTCTTGAAAGACGTAATTTTTCAGGGATTTCATACGTTCACTAAATGGATGCCATATTTGTTTATCATAATGGTAAGTGTGTCTGGTTGAGAATTTAAGAAAACTGTATCATTGATTGTCTCTATAGATGGGATTTTTTCCTGGCTTTGAATAAATTTGCGTAACATATGCTATCGTCTTAACTTATTATAATTATGCATACAGGAAAAAGTTGTGCTTCATGGGGAATTTAGGAATGCTTTATTAGAGATCGTACTTATAGACGTAATTTAGGAATGCTTTATTAGAGATCGTACTTATAGACGTAATTTAGGAATGCTTTATTAGAGATCGTACTTATAGACGTAATTTAGGAATGCTTTATTAGAGATCGTACTTATAGACGTAATTTTTGGAGAACATGAGTAACTTCACGAAACGAGTGTGTTTATCTTTTGTTTTATCATGCTGATGTATACACGTAGAAGATTTGGCTCATTTGGAATTTAGTAAGATTTTATTATAGATTGTCTTTAATGACATAATGTTCAGGAGTGTCATAGGTTCACGTAATGGATGCTATCGTCGTTACTAATCATAAAGGTAGATACAGGTAGAAAGTGTGCCGAATTGGGCATGACAAATATGTCGGTACAGCACACAGTATTTGTAAGAGCCGGAGTTACCTTTAACACAACACAGTTCTGCCGGTGGAGACCTCACACTGGTTACTAAGGACCAACACAAAGTTAGTGTAACAAACTAACCCAACAACAACAACAACAACCTAACCCACATGTGACCATAACATTTGTCCATGTTAGCGGCGGCGTGTGTCACATTGCTGCCTTGAGTCCATTATCCTCTCCAGTACCAGTGACGTCTTCTCTTTATATTATAGCTACATTCAGACGATTCTATGAAGCTTAGGAAGTATATATGGTAGCGATAAGAATAAATTATTGGGTTTGCTTCCTTCCTATGCTGAATAAAGTCGTCTAATAACTGCCATTATTTAATGAAAAGTCCGTCCCCATTGCTGCACTGACTTCATTATGAGCTACTTACACGGGTCCGGCCGTCCAATAAAGGCGGGAGTGGACTAGACACCAACCGATAGTGTATTCATTCTTCACGGGGAAGCTCCGAACCATCGGACGTATTCTTCACCACTATTACGTAATTGTCGTCATATTCTGGTTACCATTAGACGTTTTTCATTAGTTTGTAATCTCCCTATGCGACTCAAATGAGTAAATACAGTCTTAAAAAAAGCTCGTAGCAACATAGGTCTTTCTTAAGCTGCATAAAATAATCTAAATATACCTACAATCGAGAGGTATAAAGGCGTCATGGTGGTGAACGGGTAAAGCGTGTGGTAAGCAGGTTCCACACATCATACCAAACAAAGTCTAAGACTCTAAGGGGAAATCATACCAGAGTTTTTATCGTTAAATTTCCGTGGTCAAAATGCTTCTGGCAATATTCTTATTTGGATCTTTTGCACTAGTATCGTAAAGTAGACTAAAGATAGCTAAATTTAAGTGGCTAAAATATTTATTAAGTTTATCACACACTAGGCGAGAGTTAGTGAGTAGTCTCGATTATATCAACATCATGATCACATCCCGATCCTCAGGCAGTATTATAATAATCTTTATGGGGATCACATAATACTATAGATGGTGAAAGGACAAAAACAAAATTATTGATTATATATATATATATATATATATATATATATATATATATACTGTATATAATAACATTGTCTGTATAATGCATCACGGTTCTGTTATGGTCATTGTAGTTTTACAACATAGTTTTTGTCAACAATAGTTATAATTTGTAAATACTATGTAATATACTTTAGTATCTGTCTGGCTTTCTGCCACAACGTTCCCCCAGTGTTGGTGTTTGTACTGCAAGGTAAATAAAACATAAATAATATCAATATATAATGCTATGTAAGTATGTATCTGACTTTGCCAGCAGCATATGTTCCTAAATTGTTACTATAATTAACGGTATGTTCCATCCTATTTGAAGCTTATATTCGTTTATCTCTAATAGCTTTATTTTAATATTGCACTACTAATTAGCCTTATATATTAATGAGTAAAAATAAAGATGAACATTCCAAAGACAAATATGTGACATAATGCAGAATGAAAGAAACTAACTGGATAGATACAGTACACACATACAAAATAATATAATAAACCAATACGAACAAAACTAAGAATATCATCCTTACTGGTCTATAAAATGCAACTACAGGGTGCCCAATCATGATCATACTACTACTACTACAACTACAACAACTATTACTACTATTAATACTAATACAACTACAGGGTGCCCCAATCATGATCATACTACTACTACAACTATTACTACTATTAATACTAATACAACTACAGGGTGCCCCAATCATGATCATACTACTACTACTACTACTACTACAACTATTACTACTATTAATACTAATACAACTACAGGGTGCCCCAATCATGATCATACTACTACTACTACAACTACAACTATTACTACTATTAATACTAATACAACTACAGGGTGCCCCAATCATGATCATACTACTACTACTACTACTACTACTACAACTATTACTACTATTAATACTAATATAACTACAGGGTGCCCCAATCATGATCATACTACTACTACTACTACTACTACTACAACTATTACTACTATTAATACTAATACAACTACAGGGTGCCCCAATCATGATCATACTACTACTACTACTACTACTACTACAACTATTACTACTATTAATACTAATACAACTACAGGGTGCCCCAATCATGATCATACTACTACTACTACTACTACTACTACAACTATTACTACTATTAATACTAATACAACTACAGGGTGCCCCAATCATGATCATACTACTACTACTACTACTACTACTACTACTACTACAACTATTACTACTATTAATACTAATACAACTACAGGGTGCCCCAATCATGATCATACTACTACTACTACTACTACTACTACTACAACTATTACTACTATTAATACTAATACAACTACAGGGTGCCCCAATCATGATCATACTACTACTACTACTACTACTACTACTACAACTATTACTACTATTAATACTAATACAACTACAGGGTGCCCCAATCATGATCATACTACTACTACTACTACTACAACTATTACTACTATTAATACTAATACAATTTTGTAAATGGTCCTAAGCATTGTGTATTATGCTATAGTTATGAAATATATAATATTTGCAAGTATTACAAATATACCCCAGTTATGGGGTATGTGCCCGAGTACATACATCATACATACATACATACATACATACATACATCTGTACATACATACAGTACATACATTTCTTAGGTAACATATAAACGATGGACCTTGATGCATTTTAAACTATCACTAATAACTAATACCAAAGTTTTGGATGGTTAATTACTGTGGTGTGTTAAGTTAACAACTTGGTTACCCCTCGGTAAAACTGTTAACTCTCCGCGGTACAATACATCAAACACGGTCCGCCGCGGGTGTTTTTTGTTTCTCTTTGGCTAAGATTGCGTGTCTACAAGATGTGTTTCGCTAAGATTGCGTGTCTACAAGATGTGTTTCGTGTTTTCCTGGACGGATTATTGAATATTATAGCTGTGGGAGCCGAGGGAGAAATAATAACTATAATCCAGGTTTGTCAGCCGGGAAAAACACTGAAATTTGCACGCCAATGAAAGATATACATTTACAAAATCCGAAAGCTTGGGTTTTGGGTTGCAAGATTCATCCATTTCCTTGACCCTAAGTCTAGTTTTTTAATAGTTTATTTGTATATAAATTAAACAAAAACTAAGTTTTAACCCCTTCTCTACCGGCGACGTTTTTCTCATATTATTATAGCAATATTTAGAAGATTTTGTGCAGTTTCAGAAGGATCTGTGATAGTAAAGAGGGTTGATGGAGATAGTTCGAAGCCTTTTAATTGTTGGAGGCCCTTTAGAAACTGAATACAATCGTTTAGTAGTAGTCAGAATAAAACTAAAAGGACGTCATCGGTACAGAAGGGGTTAATGGCGTTGAGCGAATAGTATATATATACATATATACCGCTATATATATATATATATATATATATATATATATATATATATATATATATATATATATATATATATATATATATAAAACAATTTATCTTAAAACACGATTTAGGTTGAAACATATATATTTGCGTGAAGAACACGAAATTTGTTTAGTACTTTTAACTGATGCCACAGTAAGAACACCAAGTAATTATATTTATTACTGACTGTTATTTATTACCACCAATAATGTCTCTCTCTGTATATTTATAGCATAACCAAACGCTAAGATACAGACGCACACATGTACACGCAGATACCGCACACGTACACCTGGTATTTATAACACACACACAGGATATCTATCGGTAATATACATACACATAATTACATACTTAAGATATATAACATACGTACATACACAGGCTAGCCATAGAAAACATACACACAAACATACAGTTGATATTCATAACCAATATACATACAACAAATCATACACATACGATATTTAAATACACACACACACTTCCATACACAGAACTACATAGGAATACAAAAGAAGGCAAGCAACGACAGACATATTGGTCCTTACTAGGCTGCTTGTATTAACAAGATTGCTACAGCCATCAACTGCAAATTTCAACTTCAGACAAACTGTGGTCCAGTAAACAAAATTATAGTACTGTGCGATATTGATACGGTCACATTACTCGGGCATAAACCCAGTCAGTCAGGGGTTCATAGCAAGATATTTATCAAGGCGATATTTAAATGTCTGGACTGTATGGCACTCTACAACACTTCTAGGCAATTTATTCCATAAGTTGGCCACTCTGTTGAAAAGAAGTGCTTCACTTCATATGAATGGAATGCCTTTCCGACAATTATGTAACCATTGCTTCTTGTGTAATTTGAGTTATCTAGTGTGGAGTATTTACTTGTGTCTATGTTGTCATGTCCTTTGATAATTTTAAAAACTTGTATTAGGTGGCCTTTTATTCTGGTGTTTGTCAATATAAACAGGTTAAACACATACATACAGTAAACTCGTAGCCACGAAGGCCATCTATAAAATCCCCACTCTTTCTTCCCCACCCAGCAACTATGTCCCTGTGTGCTGTGGTCCAGTTTATTATACACTATCTGATCCGAGCCCTTGCAGGTTATTGGGATATTTGGTTTAATTGTTATTGAGGAGTTTGCTTGCTTTTGCCATTTTTGAGCAATGCATTTTAGTTTGTTTAGATTGCAAGAAAGGTCCTAATGTTGCTTAACCCCTAAGCTACACAGCTATGGTATTTGAAAGTGCCCGCCATGCGAAGGTATTATGATTCATTCCTGACTAAAATCGTAAATTTGCCATATATGCTGTATAATTAATACTTATCCATATGCGCCTATTTTACTTTTAATATGAACATATGAACATTGGAAAGCAATAAAACAAGTGGTAAGAGCAATTGGCTGGTGAAAATTGTATGTTAGCCCCGCGGTCGTAATCTGACCTTGAGGGTGAGAGACAAACACCCTCCCTCTCTCTTGTCTCGGATGGTACTGACTCACTGAGAGACAAGAGAAGGCTGGGAAGCTCTCAGACTGGCTTGGAGGGTCGGAGATACACTCCTCCACCACCCCTCTCTCTCCCACCCGTCCTCGCATGAAAATACTCGATAAATATCGGTAATGATATAGAAAATACCTGATAATCGAGGAGGGGGGAAAGGGGGGGGGGGGGACACATGTGTGGGAGTGGTAGCAAGTAATGGAGGGGAATTATCTCACCTAAACACAAATTGCTTTGTTTTCAGTGCCAGAGGGGTTTTATTTTTTATTTTTTTGTTTAGGCCTTGGATCTTAAGACGGACGAACGTCTTAAAACATGTAACAATAATGGGACTAAACATAAGGAGAAGGACGACCAAAAATCCCTCCTTAACTTGTGAATCTCAGTAATTTGATCTGAATGGCTCAATCAGTTTATCAAAATAGTTCGCCAGCGTTCCATAATTGCATCTCCCGAAAATTGTCCAGATATCCCTGACCCCGAGTGTACAGTTGGCCACATAAGTTGTGTTCCTCGTTGTGATCCTATGTATGAAAGTACAATAGTATGAATGAGATGCAAGTGTGGTTACTATTAATTATCAGTTGACTAATACTATGAGTTTGGCGTATTTATTTGCTCATTTACATATCATTTTTATCAGCCTTTTTACTTTCCTCCCTAGAACTCCATCAAGCTTTAAAAATATACCCCAAAAACCTACAAGATAAATTTGTACATTTTTCGATAAAATAATGTCCCGGCCAAAGGCCGGGTCACCCTATCGCTATCGCTCCCCAGCAAAAAATTGACACCTAAATGGCACGAAAAGTATTAATATCCACAACAAATGGGGCAAAAGGTCTTCAAATCGACAAAGTAATGAACTGAAAACGTCATAAAATCTGAAAACTAGCGGGGCTGAACATGAGGAAGAAGGGGGTCCAGAAAAAACACCCATCTTCCCTTAACCACTGCATAAGAAACTACACTATAGTCTGTTCTTTGTTTGTTTCCAGCTGATGGTAATTTGAACCCCCCTGTTGCTGATTTATCGATAGTTACTGGACAACTATGCAACTACTGTGTCTCTGCAGCCTAAATGTGCCAAGTTTTTTACAATTTACAATACATTTCACTAAAATATCTTCGTAATAGCTGAGTAAATAAGGAAAGGGTATTGCAGTTTACCATTGGCTGGAAAGAAACAGACTATAGTAATGTATTGAGTATTGTTCACATGTGTGGGGAGGTTCCTCTCACACCGCTCTCCTAGACAAAGTTGAAAGGAAGGCCTTTCGTATCATTAACTCCCGTCCACTCACCAACTCTCTGCAATCTCTCTCTCTCCGCCGCAATGTTGCATCTCTCTCGCTATTCTATCGCTACTATAATAATCAGTGTTCCTCAGAGCTATCCCAGTGCATACCACCTCCTTTACGTAGGGCACGTGGTACCGTCTTGCAACTCAATCCCACCCCTACTCTGTGCAACTCTCCAACCCAAGAGTGAAACGTTACTCTCAAACTTTCTTCTACTCAACAGCTGAGCTCTGGAACTCTCTCCCAGAATCAGTCTTTCCCTCTTCCTATGACTTAAATTGCTTCAAACTCCGTGTGTCCAGGCATTTTGGCTCGAACGTCCCTTGATTTTGGCCCTGTCACTCTTTCAACTATGGGGGAGGCACTCGCTATAGGCAGTTATGCCTTTTGCCTCCCTCAATCACATAGAAAAAAAAAAAAAAAAAAAAAAATGCAATCATGCGTATTATATTTCCATGTATAAGATCACGTAGAGGAACAGAACTTATGTGGGCAACTGTACAGCCTTACCATCAACCAAGCAGCATGGGTATTAGTATTATAATTATTATTACTATTATTTTTTATTTTGTACGATTCAACGTTGCGATTGAAGAGGAAACACAATGCAGTGTTAAGGGTAGTTTTCTGGTCCACCACTTCTCTCTCATGTTTAGCCACATTTATTTTCAAATTTTAAGACGTTCGGTCCATTAGTTTGGCGATTTTAAGACCTTTCGCCCCATTTCTTTGTCAATACTATCAATAGTAACACCGTTTGTGCCATTAAGGTTACGATTTTGTCCTGGCGAACGATAGCGAGCCTGTAATTCTTGGAGGAATCGGCTTTCAGCTGGTACATTCATCTTGAATAGGGGTCAAGGCGGGTGTTTTGTTAAAGCTTGATGGATGTATAGCGAGGAAACTATGACATATATAAATAAATAAATAGAAAAAAAAACAAAAAACACTAACCCCTTAAGGCTGTTTATCTCCCACCCAGACAGAGGGGCGACAAATGACCCTCTGTAGTCGGAGTCTATACAGTATACCCCCCTGGTGGATATGGACCTGACCCCCCCCCCCCCCCTCTCTCTCTCTCTCTCTCCCCTTCTAATCATTATATACTGCACTGCCAACACCTAGCGAAATATAGAAACAATGTCATAGATAAGGTCGATGAACAAATTATATGGATGTTCAATCATAATATGATTACTCAAATAATAGCCAAATGCAAACCAATACAATACATCGTAAGGTAAATATACATAAAACAAAGTTTAGGATTTAGTGTTATGATTATTATGTAATTGATAGCCTCATTATATCATTATTGTCATTATAATAATAAATGTGTATGTATACACTGTATATTGTGAAATGTGTGTTATTGTATGAATTATTGTGTGTATAGGTATGTATGTAGGTATATGTACATGCATGTGTGTGTGTGTGTATGTATATGTGTATATATATATGTATATACTGTATATGTATTTATGTGTGTATGGGTGTATGTATGTGTGTGTATATGTAGGCATGTATTAAACTGGAGTGGGAGGGTCATTCTATGACATTAAGGAAAGTAGAAGGATTATAACAAACCCACGCTAAGCCTAAGCCCAGCTTAGCTAAGGGTCCTTCTTAAACAGTTAGGGACAACTGGTTTGCTAACAAGTATAGAGATAAAAACTTACTAAATGTTGTATTCATGTTTGTGTTTATATTGTACATGTATAATATGAGTAGGGTAAAACACTGTTTTATCACCTTTGCCCTTTTGAGACGTGTAATTATGTATTCCCATGTATTTATGCTTTCTCAATAAAGAATCAATCAATCAATCAATCTCCCCTTCTTGTCACCAATATCACCTGCGCCTTTCCTTCCTCTGTCGTATACTCATAATTTGTTTATCTCTCCCTCCCTCCCTCCTTCCATCCCTCCCTCGCGCCCTCTTTCTTCCCAACTACCACGTCATTCTTAAAGCATCAAAGGTTAGGGTACTTTGGAGGCAGAGTAATGACTATTATTGTAGATTCCAGAACTAAAATAGAGAGAGGCGTTGCTGTGTTTTGGCTTCATTACACTGATAACCAGCCACAGGGTTTATAATACTATCCCACTTCAAAGAGATCAGGTGCTTTAAATAATACGTCCGAGAGTTAACATAGTTTTCAGAGATACACTGGCCACACAGATCTTACGATTCCTGCAAGGTGTCTAGGAACATAAGAACATAAGAACATAAGAAAATGGGAGTCTGCAGAAAGCCGATTGGCCTAAGCAAGGCAGATCCCTGTCCCACACAACCCCAATTACAAAGCCCAATTATAGGCTCAACACTCTAATACCTGAGGATTACCAAAACCGGTTAGAGATTAACGCAGGATTACGGGGGTCTGCAGAGCGCTGATTGGCCCAACCCGGCTGATCCCCCTTCACACCCAACCCTTCTCGTCCATATGCTTATCCAATTTTTTCTTAAAGCTCCCTATCGTTCTTGATCCCACTATATCACTTGGTAGCCTATTCCACCCATCTACAACTCTGTTACCAAACCAATATTTGCCTATATCTTTTCTGAAACGAAGTTTATTTTTTTTTTTTTTTTTTTTTTTTTTTTTTTTTTTTTTTCTATATTCCAACTTACTTCCTCTCGGGCATAGGCTGAAAGCCTTAACTTTCACCGCTTTACAATGAACAGTGAAGCCCGTGAGGTCTTGTTCCACTCTAGGGAGTGAGACATGTGAAGCACGTAGAGTACAACGAGCACCTGCCATCTTGCCTTCACATGAGGCACGGTGCTCACTCATGGCCCGAAACGACCCCATCTCTGAAGCCACCTCGTTCCCGTGCTTCACTGTCTCACCACCTACACTCGGACTCTCACACTTATACACACACAACGCCACCTGTTGAGCAGATAACTCACCATAACTCATCTAATTTGCTATTAGGAGATAGCAACCCTGAGAGTAAGAGAAAGTCGAAGGAAAGGATAGCAAAGTTGAAGACTCTCTCCCCTATCTCCGCTCCCACCGGTAATATGCTTTACAATAAAACAGTTAGAAGTGAATACCGTGGCAGGGATTGGAAATGGACTCATGGAATGTATAGATGGTAAAGTAATGAGATGGGTGGAGGGGGTGGGGGCAGGGGGAGCTTACAGAGGTGCCCTGCGTGATAATTACACCTTATTCATTATAGGAAGGCCAGCAATCATAACCCCTAACCTCTGTAACTAAAAAAGGACTAGAGCAAATGGGCTGTACATTACTACACTTATTTATGGACTAAATCTACCCATATGGTTCAAATATAAGCTCGATTACGTAAGTCATCTTTTTGATTTACAGGTTAGTGGTCACAATGTTTGCCCTAATTATTATGAATGACCTTTCTGCATGTAAATAAACTCTCCAACTCTAACTCTCTTTCTCTCTCTCTCTCTGTCTATATATATATATATATATATATATATATATATATATATATATATATATATATATATACTACGTGTTATTTTGTTAGTTTACATTTTATTTACTCTTCATTATACTTATTAAACCTTTCACGCTCATATGACGCAGAGGTTGCCAGATTAGCAATAAGAAATAGAGTGCTCTCACTCTTATAATTATATCTCCAAAATTAGTTTTCTGCCCACAGCTAACTCAAAGACAACTGCAGAGGTTGAAGTAACTAAAGTAAAGGTTACTTAATTTACCAAGCAATTTGGCAGGCAATACCTTGTGCAAAATATACATTTGAACTCATTGTCACCCTTGAAATATCAGAAACTTGGGCCAAACATAAATCTTTTAATGATGCGAATGATCATCCAAAGTTTGGATTATTCTCATATCTATTGTGTGGACTACTTGCACTGCTGCACTCCTTAGGTTGTGCTGAAAGGCTGTTTTCTCAAGTATGGTTGGTAAAAACAAAACAGACTCAAAACAAGAACAGTGGCGAACAAACTACTATCCAAACAGACTATTTTCTCACCAAATGGCAAAGTGTTCTTAATGGGTTCCATCAAAGAATATAATAGAAAATTTAAAATAAGGAAGCTATTATTGAAGTTACACTGAGTACCTCCAGATAATTAAACTGAGAAAGCCTCTATCCCATCAAGCAGTCTGCTTGTGAAGAAGAGCATACAGTGATGCAGACATTCTTGCAGTGATTCTCTCGTTCAACGTTTACACAACAGGTTTACTTGTTATATTTGGTAAAAATGTATGCTTTGATTTTTTAGCTAAAAGTTGGAACTGTAGTAATAGTATAGTCTCACCTCCAATTAGGCTATTCTCTGTAGGCATATGCTTTTGTTTTCTACAGGGAATATATCTAAGCAGTTGCCTATTTATGTATATTTATATGGTTTTGCATGACAATTCATTGATTGGAATTGAAATATATGTAGTTGGCTGTAATTCGAATGTACCTTGATTTTTTGTTATCAATCTTGAAAGATTCAGACACAGACCTTGAGAGAATAATAGAAAACTCAGACTGTGAGAAAGATCTAGGTGTGTTTGTTAGCAATGATTTGAAGCCTAGAAAACAATGTATAAGCGTTCGTAACAAGGCAAACGGGATTCTCGGGTTCATATCTAGGAGTGTGAGTAACAGAACTGCTGATGTTATCTTAAAACTTTACTTGTCATTAGTGAGACCCCATATGGATTATGCTGTTCAATTTTGGTGTCCTTATTACAGCATGGACATAGATTCATTGGAGAGAGTACAACGTAGAATGACAAAAATTATCCATAATATTAGAAATCTTCCGTATGAAGAAAGGTTGAAGAAATTAGGCTTACATTCGTTAAAGAGACGCAGAGTTAGAGGGGATATGATAGAGGTGTTCAAGTGGGTTAGTGGAATTAATAAAGGAGACATGAAAAATGTACTAAAGCTCAGTGATACAAGAAATACAAGAAACATGATGTTTAATTTTAAGGTCCCGAGAATCCAAGGACAGGGTAAGCAAACATTCTTCTTCACTGCCATCAAAGACTGGAACGACCTACCCCAGTCAGTCCGTGAAAAGAGAACACTGTATTCCTTCAGACGTAGCCTGAAGGAACACCTGAACCGGACAGCTGCGAGAAGGGAGCACCAAGCTTATGTCTACTACTAAATACGATATAAGAGATAGACAAACCAAACTGAAATGATTACTGATTACGGATTACTGATATTTACTATAGGATGTAAGGTATCTTAAAATAACCCCCTAGAAATACTTTCTCTAAAGTATCTATTTCTTTATCCTCCCCTTTTCCCCAGCTAACCTAATCCCACAAGGACCCCAATGGAAATACGCCTAACGGCCTTATTGCGCTATCCTTAGTTGGAATTATGCAAGGCTGGTACATGTCATATTTGTAACAAACTATGTGGTACCAACTCTGTAAATTGCTGACTGAATAAATATTATTATTATTATTATTATTATTTGATAGCGAAATAACTCGTACAAATGGTTTCAAATTAGATAAATTTCGTTTCAGAAAAGATATAGGCAAATATTGGTTTGGTAACAGTTGTAGATGGGTGGAATAGGTTACCAAGTGATATAGTGGGATCAAGAACGATAGGGAGCTTTAAGATAAAATTAGATAGGCATATGGACGAGATGGGTTGGGTGTGAGGGGGATCTACCAGGTGTGGGCCAATCGGCGCTCAGCAGACCCCCGTAATCTTGTGTTAATCTCTGACCGTTTTGGTGGGGTCAGTACTCAAGGTATTAGTGAGATGGGTCTATAATTGGGCCTTGTAATTGGGGTTGGGTGTGACAGGGATCTGCCTTGTATGGGCCGATCGGCTTTTTGCAGACTCGCATTTTCTTATGTTCTTATGTTCTTATATTTTTTTCGTGAGTGGCAACACTGATTAGGACTGACCTCATCGAAACGGTCAGAGGTCAGAAAAACGGGGATCTGCAGACATAAGAACATAAGAAAATGGGAGTCTGCAGAAAGCCGATTGGCCTAAGCAAGGCAGATCCCTGTCCCACACAACCCCAAATCAATTACAAAGCCCAATTATAGGCTCAACACTCTAATACCCTGAGGATCATCTTACCAAAACGGTTAGAGATTAACGCAGGATTATGGGGGTCTGCAGAGCGCTGATTGGCCCAACCCGGCTGATCCCCCTTCACACCCAACCCTTCTCGTCCATATGCTTATCCAATTTTATCTTAAAGCTCCCTACAGTTTTAGATCCCACTATAGCACTTGGTAGTCCATTCCACCCATCTACAACTCTGTTACCAAACCAATATTTGCCTATATCTTTTCTGAAACGAAATTTATATAATCTGAAACCATTGGTACGAGTTCTTTCGCTATCACTGAGCTTTAGTACATTTGTCATGTCCCCTATGTTAATCCCACTAACCCACTTGAACACCTCTATCATATCCCCTCTAACTCTGTGTCTCTCTAACGAATGTAAACCTAATTTCTTCAACCTTTCTTCATACGAAAGATTTCTAATATTATGGATCATTTTTGTCATTCTACGCTGTACTCTCTCCAATGAATCTATGTCCATTCTGTAATAAGGACACCAAAATTGGACAGCATAATCCATATGGGGTCTCACTAATGACAAGTAAAGTTTTAAGATAACATCAGCAGTTCTGTTACTCACACTCCTAGAGATGAACCCGAGAATCCTGTTTGCCTTATTACGAACGCCTATACACTGTTTTCTAGGCTTCAAATCATTGCTAACAAACACACCTAGATCTTTCTCGCAGTCTGAATTTTCTAATTCTAAATTAGCTAGTTTATATTTAACATTTGTATGCATCTTCCCTATCTTTAATACCTTGCATTTGTCAATGTTAAACTTCATCTGCCAATTTACTGACCATTCATGTAAGGTATCTAGATCCCTTTGGAGGCACTTTATATCGCTATCTGAATCAATTGATCTCCCCATTTTAGTATCGTCTGCGAATTTACTTATCCTACTAATTATACCTAAATCTAGATCATTTATGTATATAAGAAACAACAGGGGACCTAATACCGATCCCTGGGGGACACCACTTTTGACTGCTCCCCACTCTGACTTGGTACCATTTATGCTGACTCTCTGTTTCCTAGCAATTAGCCATGACCTAATCCATCCCAACAACGCCCCGCCTATTCCATGTGCCTCAACCTTTCTCATCAATCTCTCATGAGGGACTCTGTCGAAAGCTTTACTGAAATCTAAATATATAATATCGTATGCCGTGTCATTATCTACTGCTTCATATACCTCTGAGAAAAAAACTAAGCAAATTAGTAAGGCAAGAACGTCCCTGAGTGAATCCATGCTGAGAAGAATTGATTAAGTTAAATGTTTCTAAGTGGTTTCTCATTTTCCTAGCAATAATTGACTCTAGTAGCTTTCCTATGATTGAAGTGAGACTAATGGGACGGTAATTGGATGCTATTGATTTATCACCTTTTTTGAAAATCGGAACTACATTTGCAAGCTTCCAAGCTTCTGGAACTATACCTGTTTCTAATGAATTGTTAAAAAGAAATGTTAATGGGTAACTTAACTCATCTCTGCATTCTTTTAATACTCTGGCATATACCTCATCGGGACCAGGCGATTTCTGAGGTTTCAGTCTGTCAATTTCCTTAAGCACATCATTTCTACTTATAGTAATCGTACTTAACCTATTTTCTATACTATCGCTATATACCTTACGGACTTCTGGAATCTGTGCCAAATTTTCATTAGTGAAAAACGGATAGAAACTGACTATTTAATGTACTGCACATTTCTAAATCATTTTCTGTCATTTCTCCTATCGAAGTTTTAAGGGGGCCTATTTCATCTCTAACTTTAGATTTATATAGCTGGTAAAAAGCCTTAGGGTTATTTTTTGAGTCATTGGCTATCCTGATTTCATAATTTCTTTTGTCTGTCCTTATACATTTTTTAACCTCTCTTGATAGATTCTGATAGTAAGCAAGTAGGTGAATTTCGCCTTTCTTAATTTTTCGATATATTCCTCTCTTTTTTCCTAGAAGGTCTAATAGTCTATTATTCATCCATTTGGGTTGGTTCTGTGTTGATCTAAATTTTCTTTTGGGGATATATTTATTTTGCGCATTGGTGGAGTGAAGAAATAAAATGATTATATGTAGCTGTCAAATTATCCTGAGTTAAGACAGGTATCTGAGAGAGAGTATGTTCATTAGCGCACCTGGGTCCACTTAATAGTTTAACCATAGGATCGACTCTTAAGGCTCGTCTTAATCCACCATAATTGGCTTTTCTGAAATCTGGGATAAGTGTCGTATTCTCTTTAGCCTTTCCTGTCCATTGTATGTTAAAATAAATTGATTTATGATCACTATTTCCTAGTTGGTCTCCTATATCTACATTATTTATCATTTGTTCATTATTACTGAGAACTAAATCGAGGATATTATTACCTCTAGTAGGCGAGTCTATGAATTGAAATAAAAAACTATCCTGTACCGCCTCAATAAACTCTTTTGAATCTGAGTCGCCGATTTGATGCTGCCAATCAATATTCGGAAAATTAAAATCCCCCATAATACACACATTGCTAAACCTTGATGCTATTTTCACTTCCTGCCATAAAGCTGTACCTTCGTTTCTACTCATATTTGGTGGTCTATAAATAACTCCAATAATTATGGTCTCACTACCTTCGCTAACCTCAACCCAAACACTTTCGTTATCAGTATTTAGGCTAATACCTGATTTAATACAGCTTTTTAAAGAACTCCTGACAAACACTGCTATTCCGCCGCCCCTCCTACTTGTTCGGTCGCGTTTAAACAAACTATATCCTCGTATATGGAATTCTGCTAAAAAATGTCTTGATTCTGTATTAATCCATGTTTCAGTCAGTGCTATAATGTCTATATTTTCGTTGCTAACAAGTGCTCTAAGTTCATCCATTTTGTTACATAAACTCCTACAGTTTGTATAATATAATCGCAATGAATTATTTTACTGGTATCGGATTTACCTTTATTTCTAACTGAATTCCCATCTTCTGTTACACCTTTAAATATTTCTACTAGCAGTACAATTAAAATCCTGTGACTGATATTTTCTATTCCTATCTGATGTACCAGTACGGCAATTTACCCTGTCTAGACAATTATTCTTACTCATATTCTCAGGCTTTATTTTCAGCGAAACCCCGCGACAATCCTATCTATTGACCTAGCTAAATTTGCCACCCCTAGCCGAGAAAGATGAACCCCGTCCTGTGCGTACAACTGATTTTTACCATAGAAACGGGTCCAGTTATCAAGGAATGGTATTGCATTTGTATTACAGTATTTTTCCAGCCGACAATTGATACCAATTGCCCTAGATGACCATTCCTTGCTGACCCCTCTCCGTGGCAAGATACTGTGTACTACAGGTATGCCTCCCTTCCTCCTAACTTTATCTAACACCTCCCTGTACTGCCGAAGCAGTACTTCCGTCCTACCTTTACCAACATCATTGCTCCCTGTACTGAGACAGATAATGGGGCTATCTCCAATATCTTTCATGATGTAATCAATTTCCTCTAACACCTTCCCAACCCCGGCACCAGGCAGACAGACAAGCTTCCCCCACACCTGACTGATCCCCCTCACACCCCACCCAACAGCAATACCATTCATAGACAACTGAACCAAATTATATGGTAAAGATAATATGTACGTAAGGCATGGGGTGCATCTTTGGAGGTTAGGGGTTTCCACGTTAGATAGCTCATTAGATAGGACGTTTGCTGGGTTTCGCTGAAGATGAAGCCTGTGTGGGCAAAACAGAAAATAAGTTTGGATAGGGAAAGAAACGATACATCAGCTAAAAATGTAATAGAACCCCAGTCACATATAAATGTTAGTAATTATAACAACATTGACTGCAGTGAAGTCGAAGGAAATAATAAGTTAGTTAAAAACAATAGAACATTAGTTACATAAATAGTAATAGGTTGAGGGTATATTACACAAATTGTAGAAGTTTTTGTAATAAAATGGATCAGCTTAGGGCAATTGTTAGCAAGGAAACTATAGACATTGTAGCGATTACAGAAACCTGGATAAATACTGACTAGACCTCTATTAACAGAATTTCATATGCCAGGACACAATTTATTTAAATACGACAGCACAGACAGAAGGGGAGGTGGAGTTGCACTTTATGTCAGGGATACTTTAAAATGTTGCCTTAGATCAGATATTAAAACAAATAGTGATAATGAAAGTGTGTGGGTAGAGATTAGCGGGGAAGGTGAGACAATTATTTTGGAAACCATCTATAGGGCACCCTGTCTTTGTCGTAATTTAGGCAAATTATTATGGGAAGAAATCAGCAAGGCATCTCAGAATAATAATGTTTGCATATTAGGCGCCTTTAATCTACCAGGTATAGACTGGGTTAATCAAACTAGCAATAACGAATCCGAAGATTGTCTTGAAGTAGTACTAGACAACTTTCTCTTTCAATTTGTAAATTTGCCAACTAGAGGACATAATATTCTGGACCTAGTTCTTAGCAACAGACACAATTGGATAAAAGATTTAGAAGTGGGCGACCAGCTAGGGAACAGTGACCATAAATCAATATATTTATCTATAGAAAATAAATGATACACTAAAGGAAAATAAGATTCTTATCCCTGACTTTAGAAAGGCAAGTTGTAGGGGATTAAAAAGGTCACTCAGAATTAAAGGGCGGGGCAGGAGATTTAGGTCAAGTAAGCCAATTAGTTCCAGCAGAACAGTGATGTCGGGGCCAGGTGGGTCACACAGCTGAGATAGTTAGACAACTAACTGAAAATTTAAATAGTGTGTATAATCAGTTCATCTCTGCCTTACAGAGCGAACAAGATAAATATATACCAAAAAGAAAATTTGATCGCATACAAACCAACCAATAATGATGACAAATAAATTATTAGATCTTATAGGTAGAAAGAGAGGTGTATACAGAAAAACACAGAAAGGTGAAATCCACCTTATAGGATATCACCATAACTTATCGAGGCAGGTAAAGAAGGAAATTAGGAAGGAAACAAAAAATACGAAATCAAGGTAGCAAATGTATCCAAAAACAACCCTAAAGCATTTTATCAATTTTATAAATCTAAGGTAAAGGATACAGTAGGGCCCCTTAAGAATGTGATAGGTGAGATTACAGATGATGAGTTAGAAATGTACAATACTCTAAATAGTAATTTCCTTTCTGTTTTTACAAACGAAAATTTAGATCAAGTTCCAGTAGTCAACCAAGTTTTTAACGGTAGTATAGACGAAATATTAAGCATAGTTCAGGTCACTAGTCACGAAATAATTAAGGAAATAGATAGACTAAAACCTCAGAAATCTCCAGGTCCAGATTAGGTGTATGCTAGGGTATTAAATGAATGCAAGGACAAATTAAGTTACCCATTAACTCACCTATTTAATAATTCACTAGCTTTAGGTTTAGTTCCTGCTTCATGGAAGCTCGCAAATATAATTCCGATATTTAAAAAGGGTGATAAGTCCATACCATCAAATTACCGTCCTATTAGTCTCGCATCAATTATAGGGAAATTGCTAGAATCAATTATTGCCAGGAAAATTAGAAATCACTTAGAAATTTTCAAGTTATAAAACCCTCTCAACATGGATTCACTCCAGGACGATCCTGCCTAACAAATTTACCCAGTTGTTTTCTCCGAGGTTTACGAAGCCGTAGATAACGACAAGTCATATGCTATAGTTTATTTAGACTTCAGTAAGGCCTTTAATAACGTTCCACATGAAAGATAGAAGGACATTGTATTAGGGGGATGCTACTCAAGTGGATTAAGTCATGGCTGATTGGTAGGAAGCAGAGAGTTAGTATAAATGGTTTAAAATCGGACTGGGGATTAGTTAAAAGTGGGGTCCCCCAAGGGTCGGTTTTGGGGCCCCTTCTGTTCATTATCTACATAAATGATCTTGACTCGGGCATAAAGAGTAGGATCAGTAAATTTGCTGATGATACTAAAATAGGTAGGATAATAGAGTCAGCTAGCGACAGGGAATGTCTTCAAAATTATCTCGATCACTTGCACGAGTGGTCCATAAATTGGCAGATGAGTTTCAATGTAGACAAATGTAAGGTATTAAGGATTGAAAATCGTAATTTAGATGCTAAATACAAACTAGACAATGCAGAATTGGATAACTCAGAGTGTGAGAAGGATCTGGGTGTGCTCGTTAGTAACGATCTGAAACCCAGTAAACAATGTGTAAGTGTTAGGAACAGGGCAAATAGAATGCTAGGATTCATATAAGTACATAAGTTTCAGACTGCAACCTCAGAAATCGCCTGGTCCCGATGAGGTATATGCTAGAGTATTAAAGAAGAGAGAGATATACAATTAACATTTCTTTTTAACAATTCATTAGAAACAGGTATAGTTCCAGAAGCTTGGAAGCTTGTAAATGTAGTTCCGATTTTCAAAAAAAGGTGATAAATCAATAGCATCCAATTACCGTCCCATTAGGCTCACTTCAATCATAGGAAAGCTACTAGAGACAATTATTGCTAGGAAAATGAGAAACCACTTAGAAACATTTAACTTAATCAATTCTTCTCAGCATGGATTCACTCAGGGACGTGCTTGCCTTACTAATTTGCTTAGTTTTTTCTCAGAGGTATATGAAGCAGTAGATAATAAGAACATAACATAAGAACATAAGAAAATGGGAGTCTGCAGAAAGCCGATTGGCCTAAGCAAGGCAGATCCCTGTCCCACACAACCCCAAATCAATTACAAAGCCCAATTATAGGCTCAACACTCTAATACCCTGAGGATCATCCTACCAAAACGGTTAGAGATTAACGCAGGATTATGGGGGTCTGCAGAGCGCTGATTGGCCCAACCCGGCTGATCCCCCTTCACACCCAACCCTTCTCGTCCATATGCTTATCCAATTTTATCTTAAAGCTCCTACAGTTTTAGATCCCACTATAGCCACTTGGTAGTCCATTCCACCCATCTACAACTCTGTTACCAAACCAATATTTGCCTATATCTTTTCTGAAACGAAATTTATCTAATTTGAAACCATTGGTACGAGTTCTTTCGCTATCACTGAGCTTTAGTACATTTGTCATGTCCCCTTTGTTAATCCCACTAACCCACTTGAACACCTCTATCATATCCCCTCTACCTCTGCGTCTCTCTTAACGAATGTAAACCTAATTTCTTCAACCTTTCTTCATACGGAAGATTTCTAATATTATGGATCATTTTTGTCATTCTACGCTGTACTCTCTCCAATGAATCTATATCCATTCTGTAATAAGGACACCAAAATTGGACAGCATAATCCATAAGGGGTCTCACTAATGACAAGTAAAGTTTTAAGATAACATCAGCAGTTCTGTTACTCACACTCCTAGAGATGAACCCGAGAATCCTGTTTGCCTTATTACGAACGCCTATACACTGTTTTCTAGGCTTCAAATCATTGCTAACAAACACACCTAGATCTTTCTCGCAGTCTGAATTTTCTAATTCTAATTAGCTAGTTTATATTTAACATTTGTTTGCATCTTCCCTATCTTTAATACCTTGCATTTGTCAATGTTAAACTTCATCTGCCAATTTACTGACCATTCATGTAAGGTATCTAGATCCCTTTGGAGGCACTCTATATCGCTATCTGAATCAATTGATCTCCCCATTTTAGTATCGTCTGCGAATTTACTTATCCTACTAGTTATACCTAAATCTAGGCATTTATGTATATAAGAAACAACAGGGGACCTAATACCGATCCCTGGGGGACACCACTGTTGACTGCTCCCCACTCTGACTTGGTACCATTTATGCTGACTCTGTTTCCTACCAATTAGCCATGACCTAATCCATCCCAACAACGCCCCACCTATTCCATGTGCCTTCACCTTTCTCATCAATCTCTCATGAGGGACTCTGTCCGAAAGCTTTGGTACTGAACATCTAAATATTATAATATCGTAGTGCCTTGTCATTATCTACTGCTTGTCATAGTACCCGGGTCTGAGAAAAAACTCAAGCAAATTAGGTTAGGCAAGAAAGTAGGGGGGCCCTGTTGTGAATCCATGCTGAGAAGAATTGATTTTAAGTTTAATGTTTCTAAGTGGTTTCTCATTTTCTCTTAGCAACAATAATGTACTCTAGTAGCTTTCCTATGACGTGAAGTGAGGACTAATGGGACGGGGTAAGTTGGATGCTATTGATGTTATCACCTTTTTTGAAAATCGGAACTACCATTTGCAAGCTTCCAAGCTTCTGTTGAAACGTACCTGTTTCTCAGGGAATTGTTAAAAAGAAATGTTCAGGGGTCAACGTAACGTTCATCTCTGCATTCTTTTAATACGTCTGGGCAAGGTTATACCGTCATCGGGACCAGGCGATTTCGGGCGGAGGTTTCAGTCTTCGGTCAATTTCCTTAAGCCCACATCATTTCGACTGATAAGGAACCCGTACGTAACCGACACTTTTCCTATACTATCTCTATAGCCCGTTACGGACGTCTGGAATCTGTGCCAAATCGTTAGGTCAGTAGTGAAAACGGATAGAAACTGACTATTTAATGGTACTGCACATGTGGCTAAATCGAGAGTGATGTCGTGTCCGGTCTCCTATCGAAGTTTTAAGGGGGCGCGGAGTGATCCCTCTAACTGTAGATGTTATATAGCTGGTAAAAAGCCTTAGGGTTATTTTTTGAGTCATTGGCTATCCTGATTTCATAATTTCTTTTGTCTGTCCTTATACATTTTTTAACCTCTCTTGATAGATTCTGATAGTAAGCAAGTAGGTGAATTTCGCCTTTCTTAATTTTTCGATATATTCCTCTCTTTTTTCCTAGAAGGTCTAATAGTCTATTATTCATCCATTTGGGTTGGTTCTGTGTTGATCTAAATTTTCTTTTGGGGATATATTTATTTTGCGCATTGTGGAGTGAAGAAATAAAATTATTATATGTAGCTGTCAAATTATCCTGAGTTAAGACAGGTATCTGAGAGAGAGTATGTTCATTAGCGCACCTGGGTCCACTTAATAGTTTAACCATAGGATCGACTCTTAAGGCTCGTCTTAATCCACCATAATTGGCTTTTCTGAAATCTGGGATAAGTGTCGTATTCTCTTTAGCCTTTCCTGTCCATTGTATGTTAAAATAAATTGATTTATGATCACTATTTCCTAGTTGGTCTCCTATCTCTACATTATTTATCATTTGTTCATTATTACTGAGAACTAAATCGAGGATATTATTACCTCTAGTAGGCGAGTCTATGAATTGAAATAAAAAACTATCCTGTACCGCCTCAATAAACTCTTTTGAATCTGAGTCGCCGATTTGATGCTGCCAATCAATATTCGGAAAATTAAAATCCCCTAATACACACATTGCTAAACCTTGATGCTATTTTCACTTCCTGCCATAAAGCTGTACCTTCGTTTCTACTCATATTTGGTGGTCTATAAATAACTCCAATAATTATGGTCTCACTACCTTCGCTAACCTCAACCCAAACACTTTCGTTATCAGTATTTAGTCTAATACCTGATTTAATACAGCTTTTTAAAGAACTCCTGACAAACACTGCTATTCCGCCGCCCCTCCTACTTGTTCGGTCGCGTTTAAACAAACTATATCCTGGTATATGGAATTCTGCTAAAAAATGTCTTGATTCTGTATTAATCCATGTTTCAGTCAGTGCTATAATGTCTATATTTTCGTTGCTAACAAGTGCTCTAAGTTCATCCATTTTGTTACATAAACTCCTACAGTTTGTATAATATAATCGCAATGAATTTCTTTTACTGGTATCGGATTTACCTTTATTTCTAACTGAATTACCATCTTCTGTTACACCTTTAATATTTCTACTAGCAGTACAATTAAAATCCTGTGACTGATATTTTCTATTCCTATCTGATTACCAGTACGGCAATTTTACCCTATCTAGACATATTATTCTTACTCAGTAAATCTTTCTCAGCGTTTATGAGTCAGCGAAACCCGCGACAATCCTATCTATTGGGGCGTTGCTTAGGATGATTAGTCACCCCTAGCCGAGTAGGAAGCAGAGAGTCAGCATAAATGGTACTAAGTCAGAATGGGGAGGCAGTCAAAAGTGGTGTCCCCCAGGGATCTGTATTAGGTC